>JAMPIT010000886.1:3667500-4102500 GCA_026261815.1 Monarcha castaneiventris obscurior
CAATTTTTGAAGAGCTGGAATACCAGCCACAAACATGAGTTATACGTAAGTCTCATGGGCTCAGATAGGAGCAGGTCTGATTTTTTTTTTTGGCTGCAGACACTCAAGGCCATTCCTTGGCAGTGTTACAGGAGTAATATTTACACAAGAATGAAGGACAACTTTGTCAAGGCATTTGCACAAATTAAAAACTTTATTTTTCCTTGCTGTTATTTATAATAGCAGACTGAAAAAAAAAAAAGAAAACAAACCAAACCCAAAACAAACCCAACCCAAAATTGGTCTCCCTATGAAGGAATTTTAACTGGTTTTCATGGTAGGATTGAGTGACACTGTGGGTCCTTTCTCATGGGCTTGGGTGCTGAGTTTCCTCCTCAGGCATGAAGAAAGTGGCTTGGGACAAGTTTTATCAGAGGGAAAGCACCACTGGAGAGTGGTCAACCCCGAGTCCTGGAATACCTCAGTGTCTTGCTCTAAGTGGTCACTCAGTGTCCTTGTCACCTTCATGTCAGTCCCTCAGAGCCATAGCTAAAGGTTCTCTTTGCATGGACCTGTGATAAGCTGCTTATCACCCACCCCAGTGGGCACATCACCTCCACGAGGATCTTCCTCAAATGTTTCAGCAGCTCTCTCTCGGGCAGGGTGGATTTGGAGGTGCCTGTGAATTTGCTCCATATCCCAGTATAATTTTGTTCCAGTCCAGCCCTTTCCACCCCTACAGGAGCCTGCTTCAGCACCTATCCACTTGTTAAATATTGAAATAGAAATGCTTTTAAATGCACAGGCTGCCTCTTGAGTGAACTGTGAGGATGAGGAGGAAAGGGAAAGTTTCCTTCTGTTTGGGAATTCTGTATTGGTAATGAGGAGCAGGGGCTTGAACACAAGGCATTTATGCTGAGTGATCTGTGCTGAGCTGGAGAACAAGCCATTTTTTCACTCATAATATGAAAAGAATTTAGTTTGGCTTCAGGCTGATCCCTGAATATATGATAATGTAGATAAAAATTTCTTGAATTTAGCTTCAACTTTGAAAGGATAAAAGAAAAAGGAAAAGTCTGTATTTAAAATCTGTGGCCACATATGGACCTTGGTAAGGTCTCTTGATATTGAGCTGCTCAATACACAGGAGATACCCTCTGTGCACCAGAGAGCAGAAAAATAGCAATGAACTACTGAGTCAACTCCCCTGATTGCTCTAGAAATCAACATAAAACGTTATGTAAGTTTCTGAAATGAGTGATCCCACAGACCTTTCATACAAGAAATAAACCTGTAAACCTGTGTGGTCCATAATGGTTGAAAACAGGACAGTGTCCTTGGTAGCTGATTAGAGCTATTCAGAAAACAGCAGTTGCATTTTGTAGGTGAATGCTGGAATTCCTTAATCTCTTTTTGTTCTAAATTTGAATAAAAGGTTAACATTTGCTGATACAACAATCACTGAGTAGCAGTATTGTGGTGTTATAGTTTAAGAAACAAACAAACCCAAACAAAAAATGAAGGTAACATCTTATTGAAATGAGACATTGACAGATCCGTTGGGAAACCAGAAAATGGAGTCCAAATTGATTTGTCACCTCAAACACTGCTGCTGCAGAACCAGCCTGGTCCAAGTGTTGTTCCGTGTCTCTTAGCAAGGACTGTTGGATACATCCCTGTTTTTGCTTCAGCAGTATCCAGAGGGTGTGATACACCCTCAGCTTCATCCTGATACATTCTGGGGTGAAAAACCAAATTTTTGGGAATCCACAATGTCTATCTTTCTACTCCCAGCCTCACTTCCTCTCTGAAGTGCAGATTTGATCTCAGCACTTCAGTTCTGCCTCAGCCTTGCAGTGAATGCTGGAAATGGTGGGAAACTTTATGGCTGTTAGACACAAAGGGTGAAGCGGGTCCCAGAAAGTCCATTTTGCTCCAGAGCTCTTTAAAGTGAAAAGCCTCCAACATTTATCCTTGCTGACAGAGTTAGAAATGTATGAGGCTGTCAAAACCCAACTCAGATGCAGTGTTGTGTCTGTCACCGTGTTGGTGGAGTTTAGATAGGAACGAGAAAAAGAATTTGTTTCCTCGGTAGCAGAAAATTGCTTATTTTACAAGGTGCCACGGAGAGTGTTATCTACTTGGGATTTATGGGGTGGAGGCTTTAATAATGCATTTCAGCAGGAAAGGAGTATTTGTTTTATGATATCCTTCCCAGGGTGGTGCTTGGCTTTTAGATGCACCATGGCTTGAAAATTACCAATGCACCTATCAGGGAGCTGGGACACCGCTTAACCCCAGGGCAAGGCAGGATTTGCAGAGGGCTGGGAGCCCAGACTGCTCCCAAGACTGGGGGGGCAGCGGGGCTGAGTGTCAGGGACAGAGCATCGAGGCATTAAATGCAGCTCATTATTTTGGACAGCGCCTCTTTGTGTGGGAGCCCCATTAGCAACAGCAGTGGGGTTGGAGCCATAAAAAGCCATTCCTGTAGGACAGCGCCGGGATCCAGGCCCGTGAAACACTGCCCGCTGATAGCTGATAAGAACAGCGAGATAGCAGCAGCCTTTGAGCCAAATGAGGATAAAAATGATGCTGTTGCTTCTGTATTGGAGTCAGAGGCTCAGCAAACAGGCTGTAATGTGCATTTTTTTGGCCAGCAGCAGCTCTGTCGGCTGGGTGGAACGGCCACAGCCGGCTGAGCGGGGGGAAGCGCCGCGTGACAAACAGCCAACAGGAGGGTAATATCAAGTAGGTGCAGAGAGTTATTTGTTGCTTAATGAAGAGCCTCTGGAGGCTGAAAATTTACAGTGCTTTCACAGTTCAATTTTGTTGGAGTGGGGAATAAAAATAAGCATTGAGTGGAGCGTGGTGACGTCGTGGTGCGCAGAGGAAGCAGCGCAGACCCCGCAGACCTACGGCCCAAAATTGTATTGACAGGGGAAGGCAGGCTGAGAACACGAGCCAGCAAAGGTCAGCCAGGGCATAGTATGGGGGTGGTAATTAGGCCACTAATTAGATTCTCTAGGGCAGGCTGGGGAAGGAAGAATGCTTTACAGTAGAAAAAGGAAGGAAAAAACTCCCAGCGCACTGTCAGACGGGTCCCTTCAGCCCAATCTGCCTCATGATTGCTGTGTAGAGCCAAGTCCTGGTGGAAATGAGGAGCAGCCTGAGCAGCTGGGGGTGGGATACAAGGACCTTGTGATAGGAGTAAGCACATTTTCTTCACCACGGAAAAAGTGAAGTTCAGAGAAGGACCTGCTCTGAGTCCTCCACCATCCCCAAAGGAAAGTCCTTAGTCAAACTGAGTGGGATCAAAGCTGGGTTTTGGTGAAGGAGAGGTAGGAGTGGAGGTGTTCAAGACAGGAATCTTCCCTTGCAAGCCAGAGTGCATTCACTGTCTCTCCATAATGTGTAGGTAATGGGAGTAAGGTAAATTAAGAAGGCTGAAAATATTCCCTTGAGGAAACCAGGTCCTCAGTGAGTACAAGTAGCTGAATTCATGTCATACAAACACTGCAGGTTGATTTTCTGAGGTGGATTCTTCTCAAAATCACACTCCCCACTTACTTGTGCTTGGTTTCATCCTGATCCCCTCCTCCTGGTCAGATTTAAAAATCACATTCCATCTTATTTTTCATTTCCTGGGCTGTGAGATCAATAATCTAGTCACACATAAATATAATCCAAATCTTCTTTTTGTACTGTTTTTGTTGTTATCACAGAAAGGACTTGGACTGAAAAGAACATTTTACAAAAGATTGTTGATTCTGCCAGGATGGATCAAAGCTAAAGCTGTAACATTGAGGGAAGAGAGAATTCAAAAAAGAAAGGAAAAAGTGAAGGCATCTGGGACATACAATAAATGCACCACTTTAGCTGTGATTTTTCACCTCTGTTTTACCCTATTCATAGGAAGAAATCCTTCCCTGGGAGGGTGGGCAGGCCCTGGCACAGGGTGCCCAGAGAAGCTGTGGCTGCCCCTGGATCCCTGGAAGTGCCCAAGGCCAGGCTGGACATTGGGGCTTGGAGCAACCTGGGACAGTGGAAGCTGTCCCTGCCCATGGCAGGGGGTTGTAAATATGTGAATATATCTCCAATCTATCCACAAATAAAATCAGTGAACTGTGCTGGGCCAACCAGAGAGGAGGGAAACTGAACCTAATGAACATTACGCTCTACTCTTGTGATGTTTCTTATCTCTGTGCAACTTGAAAGTAAAGTTTGGAGTCCAGGTTCAGATTATATTGAATGCACAGCATGGAAAATCCTCCCCACAGTCAGTTATCCTCAACACTCAAATCTGAGGGGGAACAATCATTTTTTGTGGATAGCTACTGGAAAGAGCACAGTGCCTCCAACTCCACTGAAAAGAATTCCCTGTGGAAAAGTTGTACTCCAAAAAAACTCCAGACTTGGTGGTGGAATTTTCTGGTTGTATCTTCCTGGAATTCTGATACTTTGGTCAGAATTGCATCGAACTCAATTAAGACCATACATGTCAGCAGCACTTGTCCTGTCACTTTTTTGGCTCAGCACTGGGACGAAAAGAGGGAAACTTTGAATAAGGGAGAGGAATTTTGGAGCAGTCAATAACCAGGCTGTGGTCCTTGGGCACAGCACAGCGAATGTAAGGGGTTGTTGGCACAGAAAGTTCATCAGGGGTCACCTTTTCAGCTCCTAAAAGCAGAAAGCACCGGGAGCCTTTGCTCAGCTGGCGACCAGTTGGAAAGGAAAAAATAGATTGTCATTTCTTCAGGCAGCAGCACTTGCCAGCCTCAGCTGCAGCCAGTGGTGAGATTCCTTGTTGCCTGAGGAAGTGTCCAGCAGAGCTGCAGGGAACACAGAGTACGGAGGAAGGGCCGGCTCTCTGTGCTCCTGTGGTTTGGGAATGCTCTACCTTCATGGAGCTGCCGGCCTGGCAGCTGGGGTCAGCGCGGAGCACAAAGCCAACAACAACTTCTGGCAAAGAAGAGAAGAGAAAAGGAGCAGAAATAAAGCTTGGTTGTGAAATTGGAAATGGAGGGATGTGCCAGGAGGGAGAGGAAAAGGAGTGCCCGATTTGGCCAGGGCAGAGGTCCAGGGGGTGAGTGGAAGTTGGAGTGGAGCATCCCTCTGCACCCCCTGGGAGGAAGCCCTTGCCAGGACAGCAGGAAAGGCTCAGCAAACACCAAGCCTTGGGGACTGGAGCAAATAATTCAGCTTGTGATGGAAGCGCTGGTGTTTCAATCAGTGGGGCCACAACAATGATGAGTTATTTTTAATTCCTTGAAGGAAGTGGGAAATGGACAGAAATGGGGAATTTTATCACCTCCCACCTCCAGTAGATGTGCAGGGAGGGCAGAGGGAGCTCACAGCACCCTGGTGACTGCTGAGTGCCTTCCCAAGTTCACTGGGCAATACTTTGTGTTATTTGCAGGCACTAATTGACAGCGGCAGTTTAATTAAACAAAAACAGCAAGACAGTTTCTTGCTAAAAGGGCAGACAACAATAATTTTCCAGAAATGGATCCCTCCAGCTCTCAGTGAGGATAAACACTCAGAGCCCTTGCAAATTCTGATAAGTGACTTCGAGCCTGCCTTGTTATCTTGCCTTTTTTTTTTTTTTTAAATACTGTGAAGTTGTTGGGAGGAATAAAAAGAGCCAGAAATCTTTATTATTCTTCCTAAGGGATTCATTGCATTCTGCTTTGCATTGCTTCATCTTATTGCCAATTTTCACTGTACATGCTTTTAATAAATACTTATTGCTATAAAGATAATAACACTCTTATCACATTAATGGCTTTGCAGTGGTGTAAATGAAAATGAATATTAATAACGTTAACAGTAACCTTGATACAGTAGAACACAGGTATCTGGGAATTTTTTGAAGTGTTTTACAGTACAAGAAACCTTTCTTTTCTGTTTTTTCTCTGCCAGCGCTGGAAGAGAAAGTAGGAGAGACAGAAATTTAGGTATTTGTGGAAAAGGCTCGGTGATTATTTCCCATTATAGATCACTGCAGTCTGGTTTATTAAAAATATCTTCTCATCCCCAATTCTTCCCTGAGGTATTTCTGCTGCCTACCAGCTCTGCAATGAATGCATGCAGACACCATATGGGCACTTGTCTTCCAGCCTGTGTGTGGGTCTTTTGGGGCTCTGCTCAGATTCCAGCAGATGGGTCAGACTGACATTTCTTTTTTGAACCAGAAGAGGAAAAAGAAAAAAAGCAATGGGGCTACATTGCCATTCTAGGCAGTTCTGCATCTTCTCATCCAAAAAGCTGAATGAATCAACCACAGGGAAGTTTGCTCCTTTTTACATTGCATCCCTTTGCATTAAAGAAAAAGTCACCTGTGAGTAAATCATCAAATATGGTGATTTTTGCTGGCCTGTACATTTCCCAAACATCCTCCTTTGTTCATATGCAGGCTGAATTTGAGATTGGGAGCACAGGGAGCTGAGCACCAGAGCTTTTTGCGTGGTTTTTTTTCACCACTCTTGGCCTAAAAACTCAAACAGGAGCCACTGATAGCAGTGGTTGTAGGTTCTGCAGCAGAGAGAATAATCAGTTCTGAGCAAAGAGCTCTGTGTTAGTGCAACATGAGAGGAAATTCCAGGGAGCTGGGAGTGCAGGCAGAGGGAATGAGTATTGCAAGGCTTCCAGTACTAAGCAGATCTCAAAATGTAAAACCAAGGCTTTACGTGAGGTTAAGCCTTGAGATTTTCAAGTCTGAAAAATCTGATAATGTCAAAGTTATTGTCTTTACAGGGCTGAGCCCTGTCACATTGCTCATTTGCTTTCATAGTTTGAGGACATTTTTACACACTGAGGCATAAATTTAACAGAATAAACAGCAATGTAAAAGACTACAGATGGTAACTGCAGAGCAGCCAAGCATTGGCTCCAGTGGTGAATTTAACTTTAGGCTTCCCTGGTTTGGCAGATGGCAGATTTCAGGCCTGACTTTGCATTGATGTAACTTTCTTAAATGCAATCTTTTGGTGGGGGGTCAAATTCACTGAGATTTTGCTTTAGCTGATGGTACCATTACCTTAGACACCAAATGTATGTGGGGGTATGTAACTCACCTCATCTCAGGTGTTTGGGTTTGGATTTTCAGTTTGGGCAAGGCAGCTGGATTTTGGAACAGGGTGGAGAGTGTCAGCCAACAGCTGGTGACAGAAGTTACAAGACACATGAAATGAAGAATTTCTTGAATGGGATCACGAAGAATAACGTATTGCTCTGCTTCTCACTGGGGATGGAAATAAGAAAGTGTGGCTGTAGCACTGTAGTAACCTACACTAACTCCATCAATGACTCCTGCAGAGCCTGAAGAACTGTGCAAGAGCCTGACCAAGCTGTCAACACATCCTTCTTTTCCACAACATTACCACAGCGTTCCTATCACTGGGCATAAATGAAATGTAGCTGCATTTCACAGGAATATGTAGATGCCAGCATGCACATTCACCTCTCTACACTGGCATCACTGATCTGTTTCTCCCTATCACTCTGATTTACAGCAGTCCTCAAAATGCAGACTGAGGGCTCTCAGTGGTGTTTATCTCACCATCACTTTGTCACTTTGTCTTGCTCCTGTGCCTCCGTGCAGGCAGAAGCTGGCAGCCACTGTCTCCAGCATAAAAGTGGTTTGAACAGATTGAAAGTGGCCAAAGGGTACTGGGGAAACCAGAGGTGTGAAGGAAGGTGGCCAGGTCTCCAAACAGTGATTAAAGACAGCAATGCAGCCTTGGCGGGTTAATGCAGCATCCACTGCCCACAAATAACACCGTAATTTTACCATCCAAAAATTACTCCAGGGAAATAAACATTTCTCATCATTGCCAGGAAAGCTGAATTGTTAAGGAACAGAACAGTGATGAAATGCAGAAAGTCTTGCTTCTTGAGCACAGCACATTAGTTTCTGGGACATGAGGCTCATTTGTAATAGGGATCTAATTCATATAATCAACACCAAGGCTAAACACTGAAAAGAAGATTTTCTGAAATAAAGATTGATTTCTGTGCCAGTCTTTCCATGCTAAACACAGTCCCAAGCTGCATTTCTGTGTCCAGGAGTGGGTGTTTAGAAGCCCAAATATCTGTTTGTGCATACCAATGGGCAGCTTGCCTGTGCAACCAGAAGAAAAGCGAGAGAGGGATGGGTTTTCCAAATCTCAACTCCCTGGTGGTGCTTCTTGGCTCTGCCTGTGTGCAGAACTGGCTCAGTGTTGCCTCTCTGTCCTCAGTATTCCTGGGCAGGATCCACAAGGCATTGAAGTGCTCCATGGCACCACTCCGAGCCCTTTGGATGGGGATGAGGCTCTCGCTCTGCCTCATCTGCTGTACAGCAATGCTTGACTTTAATATTTCCCTGTCCACCACAAGTTCTCAAAGCCCTTTTCAAGCCTTATTAAGGTTCACATCACACTCTGGGATGATGCAGAGGTCCCAGTGACAGGAAAAATGAGGACAAGAGAAGCGACTTGCTCAATGTCACACGGTTGCAACCCAGAGACTGCAACAGGAAGATTTGAGTCTCAGTGGTTTGCTCTAAGCCCTAATGAATACTAATGACTGGCCATATTGATAATTAATCGTGCTTTCACTGGGTTTAACACACACAAAGTGCTGTTGAGATGCTCGTTTGTTCCCCCTCAGTGATCACTGGGGCTCGGCACGGTCCTCATCCCACAGCCCTCTCCACTTTGCAGATGTGGAAAACCACTGAGTTAATCAGATATTGCTCCACAGTGGGAAGCTGAGCGTGGAAATGGTTGCAGGATGAGGCATGAAAGAAGATGTTCACAGTGTCTGGCTTTTGGCATGTCCTCCATGCCTGATGGAGGGGTGCTGGAGCTGAGAACTTGGTCTCCCTGGCTGCCAGAAGAGGAGCAAGCTCCATTAGAAGCCCATTCAAAGCACCTGAATTAGAAGCTGTTTCTCTCTGCTGAGCCTCTGGAGAGATGAACATTAGAGGTCTCAAGCTAGACATGTGAATATTCTCCCTTAAGTGCTTATTATTATTCCCATTTTGCAGGTGGGTGAACTGGAAAGGACAGGACTGTGCTAAATTAAGCGAGCTGCCTGAGCTGGTTAGGCTCCCTCTCTGCTCCCCCATAAAACTCCTGGAAATGTGTGTGTGAGAGAAAAGAATGTAAAGCTGCATAAATCTCCAGGGGAATATGTTTAGGTTGTAAAAATACAGAGACAGCATGGAAATACCTCCAAGTGCTCTGGGAGTATATGGTGAGTCATGAGCACCGTATATTAAATGGTCAACGCTTCTCCAACAGAAGCAATTCCTCATGCGAGACCACAGGAGTCACAGGAATTGGCTTTGCCCCAAACTGCCTGATTCAGCAAGATGTCAGCAGTGTGCAGAAAGCCACTGGTTCAGCTTTTAGGCACAGGGAAAAAGGAGAAACCGAGGGATTTTGGATGGATTCAAGCATGGCAGTGTTTTAACTGTATGAGTGGTTAAACTGTATGATGAGTTTATCAGGAAAATAAAATGCAGTAAGAACAGATAATCACAGAAGCACTGAATGTCTTGGGTTGAAAGGGACATTAAAGTTCATCTCATTCCAACCCCCAACACCTTCCACTAGACAAAATTGCTCAACATAATCTATGTATGAAATGCATCCCTCCCATGCTGTTTCTTCTGCTTGTTCAGTCTCTCAGTTTTCTGCCATTTCTGGCATTCCTCCTAAAGCCAAAGTTCGGTCTGCAATTGTGGTAGTCATTAAAAATTATCATCTAAGAAAGTGTTTATCAGCTCTATCATTGCAGGTGCACTGGAAGAATGATTGCAAATTAAAATGGCTTTGGAACAAGGCCTGAGCTAGCAAAAAGGAAAAAAAAAGGCAGAAAAAAAGGTATATTAATTTTTCTGAAATTAGAAGATAGAATAACACTCGCAGGAAGCATTTATCATTATGTCAGCAAGGAGGTTATGTGATTGATCTTTTTAATAATGGTTTTCATAACTTTGAAGGTGAAGACAGTTGGTCTATCTTGGTGTTTTTCATAGAACATCTAACAAGTCAAATTACTTTATTTGTGTATCTAAAATGAATGCTAATATAGCAAAAGCGGGCTTGGAAATGCATCTTTTTGCAGTTGTACAGGGGCAGGGCCCATCCTCTGCTCCTGAAGGAGAAAAGCAGAATGGCACAGACCATACAAACAGACCCCACAACCTCAGCAGTAAAAAGTCAGCCTTGGTACTTAAAATATTTGTATGTTATGGCTAAAAGAAACAGGCTTTTTTGTTTTGGTTTGGTTTTTTTTTTTGTCCAGCACTATGAGATATTTGTCCAGAATGTAAATAATTCTTAAGGCAAGATTCATATGTGCACGCACACAAGTTGTATGTAAATGTGCTTTGTGCCACAAGCTGTTTCATTAATTCTTGAGCTCCACTTGAAGGCTGGGGTTTGCAAGGAACTTCATGAATGAAGAGCAACAGATGGGAAAGAGGAAAGACTGGAGTATGTGGAGAAAAGAGCCTATAAAATGCAGTTAATTTGTTTTTTCTGGGGGTAGAGAGAATGGTAAAAATCACTTAAGGAAACAAGGCACACATATAATCCAAGCACTCGTTAGAACACATCCCTGATCAAATTTTAAACGCTTCATTTTGGATTCAGGAGCTGGAGGAGGAGTAATAAATGACATGAAAATGAAAACTCAGGGCGTTGGAGTGTGCATGTGGAGGCCCAGTGACCTTCAGTTTCCTACTCAGTGGCTCAGAGACCAACAGTGGCAGCACAAAAGAGATCTGGAGAGGCACCGTTTGTGTGTGGGACAGATAAGGAAAAATCGTTCTGTAAGAGGAACTGAACACCTCCAGAGGTAACAGCCTTCCTTCCTTATCCCCCAGAGCAGTGTGAAACCACAGGGCTGTTCAGATGGGAAAAGAGGAGCCAGGAGCAGAGATCCTGTTGACTCCAGTGCGTGCCTTGAATGAAAACCACACGTGATGGGGACAGAGAAGCCATCTGATCGTTTCAGCAGATCTGACAGGTCTTAGAGCATCTTTCATCATTTAGTTTGCTGCTCAGCTATCTCAAGCTCTTCATTAATCAAAGCTCAAAATGCATTACAGATTCCTAAAGACTTTTTCTATTTTTTTTTTTTTTTAATTTTTTATTAAAGCAAACCATTTAAAGAGAGCTTGAAGCAACCTAATGTCAAGCTCTTGGCTGCTGCCTCCCCCAGTTTTGCCTCTGCTGTGGTGAGCCCTTGGGGACTGTCACCTCTCTGAGAGCTCCAGGAGGAGCAGGGTGAACCCTCAGGCCGGCAGCACACGTGAGCTGTTCCTGGTGCCAACCTGAACCCATCTCCATTTGTCTTCTGGATCATAACTCGTCCTTCATACCCCTTCAGAGACTCACAGAGCCGTGCATACAGCAGCTTTCAAAGCTTTGCCTGCCCCAGGAACCACAATCACGTGCTTCCAGAAGCAGCAGGTTTTCACAGGCTCCAAGGCTTCTTGTTGCGCGCGGTGCCACAAAAGAATTACGGCAATTCTGAGCACTGAACCATTTAAATTCTGTTTTAATTGATTCCCAGCTACCTCACAACTCCAGCATATTGTTAAATCAGTGGTGGGTAAAAGTAGCAGGAGGTAGCATCTTCTGAGTTGCTGCAGGGAGAGCACATCTAAAACAAGGCAGTAAATCCTGGGCGCCTATTGCCAGAGAGATGCAGACAAATTGGGAGAAATTCATAAGAAGAGTCATAAAAATGATTAAAGGTCAGAGGAGACTGAGTTATGAGTGAAGATTAAAGGAACTTAATATGCATCGCTTGGCTAAATGATGACTAAGAGGGGAATGATACCCTTCAACATGTGCTTGGAGGGCACAGAGATCACCAATGAAAGGAACTCTTTGGGGTGCTGAAGGACGCAGCTCAGGATGAAAGGATGGAATCAGGCAAGAGGCAGCTGGCTCACGGCTGCCATCATTAAAATCTAACAGACCGTTTGTGGGAAACCAAATTCTGCCACGTTTACCTAATCAAGCCTCAGTATTAATTTTTGCCTGTTCCAGGGAAAAAGGCATTGTGTTCAATTAAAGGCCGAGAATGAATTCCCAGAGGCATTCCAGGGATGTGCACGCCAAGAGGAATAATTCCCAACCCAAGTTGGGAAAACAGCAAAAAAAGGCATTCAGAGTATCTGAAGGTTGATCTACCCTTTACTGAGAGCTGAAGGATGTACAAGATATGAAATTAGTGATGTGAATGTGCCTGTTGCCAGGATACCGGGGGCAAAATGAGAGTAATAATGCATTTCTTTAAAATATACACATTCCATTAATTCCGGTGAGATTACACCAACATTTTAATGGCAGAACAGACAACTAAGAATAGCAAATCTCCCTGCAATTTTCTCACGGCACCAACTCGCAGCCTCGGAGCTGCAATAATCCCTGGGGGTGCCGGAGGGCTGTGGTTGCACATCCCAAGCCCAGCCTGTGTCAGACGGCAGCCGTGCTTCCAGCGGGATGGGAAATCTGCCTGGAGCTGGGCTGAGCTGCGGCTGTGCTCTGAGGAGCGGCTCAGCGCTGAGTCCTGAAGCTGCTGAGTACAACATCCCTATCACCTGCTGGTTTTCCGGGCTCACTGCACGGAAACTCCCGGCTGCTTTTACAGGTCCCCACCCGGGATGTTGTTGGCTCCCAGCTCCAGCCACCCCTCTGCTTTCCCTGGCAAAGGGGGGTCCTGGACGTGCTGGCTCAGGCTGCTCCCTTGGGGAGCGTGGCGGGTCCCTCTGCTCCTGGCAGCTCGTGGCACAAGGGGGACAGGGAGGTTTTGGGGAAGTTTTGGTCTTTTCCTGTCGCTGCCCACATCGGTTTCGGGTGGAATTAGGATTTGACGGAAGGATTTTACTTCGTGCTGGCACCCTGCAGCAGCATCCCTTGAGAAGGGCTTTGGGAAGCGCTGCCTGATGATGGAGGTCATGGGAAAAGGGCTCCCCAAAAGCGGCCGGGGGAGGAAGCAAAATCCTCCTCGGTCCTTGCGGGTAACGAGCTCCTTCCTCTGCTTTATGAGTTTGGGAGAGAGGAAGCACAAGGCAGAAACATCTGCACTTCTAAGCCCTCTCTGTGAGAATAACCCAGAGCTGCTGATGCTGGAAGAGGCACGTGGAGGAAAAGCAGCCCGTTTCCCGGGATTAGCATCCCATTACAGCGGTGCTCTGAGGACACAATCTGATTTATTTATCCCAGAGTTAAATCTGCCGATAAATGCACAGCTCTGCTGCTGGCAAACCCAGCCACTGGACCTGTCCTCCAGATTTCTGCCCCAAACCACAGCCAGCAGCAAGGAGAAAGGACTCACATGGTTTAAAATATCACCTGTTAAATGCACACGTTTGCATTATAAATTGTGTGCCTGCTTTTCAACGCTGCTGAAGGACTCTCCCATCTTTTTCACCGCCTGCTCAGAGCTAAGAAATATGTACAAACTTGTTTTAAAAGTGGGATGATTCTCCGTGTGTTGCAGAGTAAGCATGGCAACCAGCAGAAATCAGATTTACAGAGGTGGAGGTCAGGACCTTTCTTTTTATGAAAACCAATCTAGTCAGAGATAGCTCTACTCTAATTTCTATATTGAAACTTCTTCATTTCCTCCCTCTTTGAACTCTGAATCATGAGAATTAAAGGTCAGTCTTAGCTTTTAGATTTTTAGGCTGTTTATTCTGATTTTTCTTCCTCTGGCTGTCATTACAAGAGCGTGTAGTGACAGGACAAGGGGGAATGGCTTCAAACTGACAGAGGGCAGGGTTAGATGGGATATTAGAAAAAAATTCTTTCCTGTGGGGGTGGGGAGGCCCTGGCACAGGGTGCCCAGAGAAGCTGTGGCTGCTCCATCCCTGGAAGTGCCCAAGGCCAGGCTGGACAGGGCTTGGAGCAGCCTGAGACAGTGGAAGGTGCCCATGGCAGGGGTGGCACTGGATGAGCTTTAAGCTCCCTCCCAACCCAAACCATTCAGTGATTCTATGATTTTTCCTGGTAACACGGTTCCTGGAGAGGGATTTATTACACCACCAAAGTTTGTATTTTCCTCCCCATCTCTCCAGATAACACTGAAGACAGTCTGTAAATGTCTGTGAGATGGGCAGGCTCCCCTTTCATGGAGTGCCTGGAAGTTTGAGCTACCACGTGTAGAAAACACCACCAAGATTTCTACTCCAGCTGCTGCTTGGTGAGGAATAATGTAAACAGAGACTTCCCCAGGGAACAAAGCTCTTGTTTTCATGACAGCTTCTTTGATTTTTTTGATACTTAAAAATACAGAAAAAGGAAGGGAGTGTAATTACACAGAAATCTGGCTAAGGATAATTGCTATTCAGAGCATCCCACGAGGCCAAAAAAGGCCTTGGAGGGCAACATATTTAACTGAGAACAGAAACCCTGAATATGTGTGAGTATTTTATAAATCACAGGTTTCACCTCATCAAGGTCTTTACTATGGGTGGTTTTTTAATCTAAAAACCAGGTGAGAATCAGATGTGATCTGAACAGAGATACATACATGGTTCTGTAGGAAATGTGTGCATGTGTGGCTTTTAAAATATTTTTTTAATTTTCATACTGTCTTACAGGTGCATAATCACCCACTTGAAATCTTTAATCTGTTTGGCTCCCAATCAGAGCTGTGTAATTTGTAAACTTCTGCTTTGCATTTTGCTATTAAGGTGCATATGGTTTCACTGCAAAACAGATTCCCACAGAGCTGTGTGAGTTTTAGATGCTTCTGAAAGTTAAAACCAAAGATGGGCTTGATCATGAAAGGAAGCACTATAACAGAATTCACTGCTCTTTCATGTTCAGCTCATGCTTCATCGCTTCAAACTCTTAGAAATAATATTGCTGAGTATTAACCACATGGATTTAAGCTTAATACTGTAAGGAGGGAAATATGAAGAGTTTTCCTTTTGATACCATTGACTTTGCAAGTGTTGCATTAAACCTTTGAGGGAAATGGTGTGTGCTGCATCTCAGAAGGGATGTGTGGATATCACAGACTTCATAACCAGACTATACCTTTAAACATATATTTATCATCATAGAATCACAGAACACTTTGGGTTGGGAGGGACCTTAAAGCCCATCTTGTTGCAACCCTCCTGCCCTGGGCAGGGACACCTCCCACTGTCCCAGGCTGCTCCAAGGCCCAATGTCCAACCTGGCCTTGGGCACTGCCAGGGATCCAGGGGCAGCCACAGCTTCTCTGGGCACCCTGTGCCAGGGCCTGCCCACCCTCCCAGGGAACAATTCCTTCCTAAAATTTAATGTCAGCTTGCCTTCTGTCAGTTTAACAGGTTTTGTGTATATTCACTTTACATATATATATATGTATGTGTATATATGTGTATATATATATATATGTATTTTCTGGTAGGAGCTCTTGTTTGAGAATGAACCTTGCATTCACTGAGTGGAAGATTTTGGCTTCTTAGCCACGTCTGTGCTGTTGCCATTCCAAGCCCGGAGCAGGGCAGAGGACGCTGCCTGCAGGCTCCCAGGTGCGCAGCAGGAAGGTCGGACTCGCTCCAGCCTCGCAGCCTGGGCAGATCCGAGCCGGAGTCTCCTCGGGATGACCTTTGCCTGCACACCCGGATTCGGGATGCCGGTGCCACCCACACCCCGCTCGCTCGGGACACCCCGAATTCCTGGCGGGTGGCTCAGGAGGGGCCTATCTCCTTCCCGATTCTCTCGATCCATCCCCCGGCGCTGCCGCTGGCGGTTTTTGGGGCCCGGGATGCCCGGGGGATGCCCGGGGGATGCACCGCATCCTGCCCCGCCCGCCCCGGCAGCGGGACCGCTCGGCTCGCATCCCATCCCTGCCCATCCTTGCAGCCCCATCCCTGCAGCCCCACCCCGGGGACCCCCCCC
Organism: Monarcha castaneiventris obscurior; assembly: GCA_026261815.1. NCBI lineage: Eukaryota > Metazoa > Chordata > Aves > Passeriformes > Monarchidae > Monarcha > Monarcha castaneiventris. The sequence continues at coordinate 3,683,382 of JAMPIT010000886.1, forward strand.
ATCCCTGCAGCCCCATCCCGGGAGGACCCCCACCCCTACAGCCCCATCCCGGGGGGATCCCCCATCCCTGCAGCCCCATCCCGGGGGGATCCCCCATCCCTGCAGCCCCATCCCAGGGGGATCCCCCCATCCCTGCAGCCCCATCCCAGGGGGATCCCCCATCCCTGCAGCCCCATCCCGGGGGGATCCCCCATCCCTGCAGCCCCATCCCGGGGGGATCCCCCATCCCTGCAGCCCCATCCCGGGAGGACCCTCCATCCCTGCAGCCCCATCCCGGGGATCCCCCGCCCCGGGGAGCCGCGGGGCAGAGCCGAGCGGCAGCACTCCGCCTCCCGGGCTGCGCAGCGCGGCCGGGGAGCGGCGGGGCTGCTCCCTCCCTCCCCCTTCCTCCTCCTCCTCCTCCTCCTCCTCTTCTCCTCCTCCTCGTCGTCCTCCGCCCCCCTCCCGCAGGGCAGAGCCGGCGGAGGCGGCGGGAGCGGGGCAGAGCCGAGCCGGCGGAGGTAGGAGCGCAGGGATGGGATGGGATGGGATGGAATGGGATGGGATGGGATGGAACGGGATGGTATGGGCGCTGCGGGAAGGTGGGGGGTGCCCAGGCCGCGGCTCCCCAAGTTCGGAGGCGGCGGGACTTTGCGGGAAGTTGGGCAGCAGCAGCCCCGGGGGCAGCGCTGGGCACGGCGGGGCTCGGGGCGCTCGGGGCCGTCCCCGCTCCCCGGAGGGCCGGGGCAGCCCGGGCACAGCATCCCCGGAGCCGCGGCAGCAGCGGGTCCGTGCCCCGGGCACCCCGCGGACAAAGGTAGCGAGGATGCTGGCACTGCCCGGGCTGCGGACGGCGCTGGGGTCGGGGCTTTGGGAGAGCAGCCACTTGTAAAGGGGTTTTCCTGAAAGAGCCATCCAAGCCCGGCAGCGCATCCCACCTAGCACCGAGCCGGGCATGGATGTTGCCATTCGCCGTGGGTATTTTTGGGTGAAGAGGGGTATTTCTTACATGCAAGCTGTCGGCTGTTAAAAATAGCTTCATCGCTGCTGAGAATGCAGGCAAGGTTCAGTGACGGGTTATTATGGTCAGAGTCTGTTAAGCAACAATTCACCAGCTGAACTTCGGCGGTCTCGTATGTGGGCTTCTCTTTTTCTTCTCCTTTTTTTTTTTTTTTTTTTTTTAAATTTTCCTCTGCTGCTTCATTGTAATACTACAGCCGTACTCTGCAGTGATCTGACTGTCTCAGGCACAGACAGATTTGTAGGTTAATAGGATATCTGAGAGTATTGCTCGGTTGGTGCATCTGAACACCTATCAAACTCTCAGATTTGGAATTTTTTAAATTTAGTTGTATTTATTACATCATTCTATGGCCTAAAGTCCCCTTCACATTGACTTCCTCACATGACATCAGAATGGTTTCACTTCTTGCATGGTTAGCCAGACCAAAAACCCGTCATCATCATCATCATGATCATCATCATCTCCTGTAGAACAAACATGTTCTTTTGTATTTTGAGACTAAAAAAAAAAAAAAGAGCAGAGTGGTCAGCTGAGCACATCTCAGATTAAATCTCAAAGTTTGCTGGAACTGCTCATGAAAAGTAAATATTTTTAAGGTTTAACTGAAAATCGTATGTGCTCCTTTGGATAAACAAACACCTGATTGAACAGCACTGCACTTGATACTGACTGGGGACTGCTCAATCTCTGGCAAAGAGGGAAATTTCCATCAATAAAAGTCCCCAAATGTACATGAACTATACATATATATTTACATCTGTGCTATTTATATACAGATATGTGTTTTATGTACTCACACACACATGCACTCACTCATAAACAGTAAATCTCACTTAAAACTAGCAAACACTGATGGAGTAGCTGCCTTGAAGCCTCTTTTTGTCAGTGATTAAAATGTTGTCACACGTCTCGTGCCCTGAGAGCTTCTCTGCTGCTGCTGCTGGTGCCATTTCACTCTTGGGCATTGAGTCAAAGGATTCATCTGGCTCTTCACATGCCAAAAGAAAGAAAATCAATTTGAATGCAGAAAGGAGGAAACTACTTGTATGAAGATTTAGTAGTGAAACTACCTTCTTTCTTTCCTTTTTTTTTTAAATAGCACTTAGATCCTGTGTCTGTGAGTGCAGCCACGGTGCAGTTCTGAAATCAGTAACAAAACAGTTTTATGGTTTAGGTTTTGCCATAGGAGGACTAATCTTCAATTCAGAGTGTTTTATTTGGTGGTTTGTAAGAGGAACAAATAAATGTGGAGATTTACATTGCAAAACACTTAATTCCACCAATGCAGAGAAGGGCAGTAATGGATTTTATCTTCATTGCTAAGCTAAAAGCAGGTATCTGGAAATCATATAAATGAGAAGGGTGAAGCAGACTCCCATATTTGAATTATTTCGTGTGGTTGAAGGTGTGTAATCCACCAACAGCATTAACAGGACAGGATTGTGTTGGCATAATCACAGACATGCAAATAAGGTACTGCTTGTGCTATATTTTAACATTATTTTAAGCAACCTGTGGCAGGAGCTCTGTGAGAACGGGGAGTTTCAGTGGTCAAAGCTTTTGTTGGTAGCCCAGGTGATTTCAGTGTTACTGAACATGTTTTTAAAGGTGTGGCCTGGTACTAAAGCACCTCTCAAAGCCTTGCTTTATATTTAAAATCAAATGGTTTGGGGCATGGCAGCAAACTCTGCCAAAATTGATGAGCTATTGCTGGCCAATAAGGATTTCTTATGGAATTCCTCTGCTGACTAGGAAGGGAATCCTTCCTATCATAAACTCCTTTTTGTACACTGAGTGCTTCCTTGTATGTCCGTGGAGCAAAATCTCACGGCTGTAACTCGGTGTTGTGTCACCACTGGGTGCTGACACAATTCCCTCAGGGATGAGCTGGAGGCAGAGGGCTGATCTCACCTGAATGACACGTGGATTTAGGAACTTGGAACACCCAGCTGTGCCTCTCTTCCGGGGCAGATGCATGGCTTCGGTGAAGAAAAGCCACGACACAAACAGATACCGAGGTACTCCCTCTCCCTCCTCATTACTCCTGCAGTGAATGTATGTCCCACCCTCATAAACTCCAAGGAAATGTGCTCTTCAGCCTTTCAGTGCCACTCTGGGTATTGCCCTGTGTGGGACACTGTTTCTAACATCTCAGAGGCTTTGCAGAAGCTGTACCTTGGTTTGAACTGGGCTCCCTAATTGCTGTCTTCAGACTTCCATTTTCCCCCTTAAGCCTATTTTCCTCCATACCTCACACAGGGAGGGGTAATTCTAAATTCCCACCATGCTCCTTGGCTGGAGTTAGGTTGCTCAGCTGGAAGAATCCAAAGTGCTGTGGAAAAACACGGTGGATTTCCAATAAGAGCATTTCTTTCACCGCTTCCCCCCACAAATTAGTATTTCTTATTTATTTATGTTTTTTAGTGAAGAGCCCTGTTTTTCTTGCCGACCAAGTGTGGTGTCAGATCTAAATACAGCTGTTCAGGGGAAGGGATCTGCAAGCTCCTGCAGGTTCTTATCTGGAATTGCACCCACCTCTCCACTAACACTGCAATTTCACTAAAATGAACTAATGATCTATAGCTTTGCTGACCCATCCTTTCCAAAATTCATGTGGCTGCCCGCGTATCTGACAGAAAACACGTTGTGTTTGTCCCCACTGCCTGTTGGGTTGCATTTCCAGCTCTCAAAGACACGATTACAATTCTATCCTGGTGCCTGGATTGGGATTTTGCAGGCGAGGGAGACAGGGAAGCTCCCGAGGAGGTGGAGAGCCTTGCAATGGGAGCACTGTAATCCTTTGATTACACAGCTGTGCCTGACATGCCACTAAACAGCACTTCAGGGGCAAGCAGTTAATGTAGCTTTTCCATGGAATATTTATTAATTTATGTTACACCTGGTTTCCAGCAGCTGTTGAACGTGGCTTGTAAGCTTTAGCTTTAAGGAGCGTCCTCTGAGGGAAGATAAGCAGGCGATGCCTTGCAAGGAGAAACAGAAGGAAAAATGTTTTCCTGATGGGCACTGGGGGCTGATGGCAGTGAGAAGGCAGCTGTGGTGGGGATGAGAGGCCTGGTGAGGTGGTGAATGTGAACAGGAATGAGGGACATGGCACACTCTGTCCCCTCTGCTGGCAGCACACCAGAGGTCACAAGGCAGAATCTCAGACTGGTTTGTGTGGGAAGGGAACTTGAAGCTCATCCTGTTCCACCCCCTGCCATGGGCAAGGACAGATTCCACTGTCCCAGGCTGCTCCAAGCCCTGTCCAACCTGGCCTTGGACACTGCCAGGGATCTAGGGGCAGCCACAGCTTCTCTGGGCACCCTGTGCCAGGGCCTCCCCACCTTCACAGGGAACAATTCCTTCCCAATATCCCATCCATCCCTGCCCTCTGGCAGTTTGAAGCCATTTCCCCTTGTCCTGTCCCTCCACGTCTTGTCCCCAGTCCCTCTCCAGCTCTCCTGGAGCCCCTTTAGGCCCTGGAAGGGGCTCTGAGGTCTCCCTGGAACCTTCTCTTCTCCAGGCTGAACACCCCCACTCTCAGCCTTTCCTCACAGGATTGATGCTCCAGCCCTCTGATCACTCTGCCCTGGAGCCCCTCTCCTGCATGGACCCTCCATGCCCAACCTATTGCCCTGCCTCTGCTCATTCCCAGATCCACCTTCCTCAAACTCCCACAAGAGCCTGAGCTGCCCGAAACCCTCGTTTCCCAAATCTCAGCACCTGGCTGCTGATTTCCTTCTGATTTTGCCAGAAGTGAGGTAGCCCAGGTAGCCCACGTAAGCTCCAGACACATTTTTGGAGCTGCTGGTGGTGTGAAGCTTCCCCTGTTGGTTTGCTGAAAGCAGCCACAGCCCCTGCAGCTCCTGTGCCATGGGTTTCCTTGGAAATGGAGCCAGTCCTGTGGAGAGATGGTGGGATGGAGTGGCAGAGAAGCAACACGGGTTTTTATTTGTTTATACACCAAGCAGTACAAAGTACACACTTATTATTCTAAAACTTACTATGCTGTCATTTAGTCACCAAATAAGCACAGCATTTTATACATAAATGGGGGTTTTATGCCAAATCTCTATCTAAGGTGGGTCGTTCCTCACTGTAAAAGGTGCAGATCTGTACCTAAATAGCAAAATACTCAAACTGACATTTTCCATTTGCTTCACGCCTTCCAGCAGGAAAAAATAAGTTTCACGAGGAGATATTTTCTTTCCTGTAGAAAAACCTTGCTTTTCAGTGTGGGTGAATGCACCCTGCTATCTCACCATAAAATTAGAAAACCTGATGAGAGTGAAAAAGGCTTTTTTGTGTTATTACATTGTATTTTGGTTTTGCATTTATTGGTGTTTGGCTTAAATATGACAAGATGAAGTTAGACTGGTAACTTCTCAGGACTGCATGGAACGGAGGGAAGGTCATTCCTTTCAAACAAGTCATTGAATTCCAGGTGAGTTTGAGCTGGGAAAAACTCTGAGGTCAGACAGGAGTGAAGATAAAATGTAAAGTTCAAAGTCATACAGAGGAAACAAGATAAAACTGTTTTGAAAAATGAAAACTTCTGCAAGGTACAAAGCGAAAAAAAGAAAGATTTATGTGCAGCATGTGTACTTTGGAGATGGAAGAAACCTGCTAGTGCTGAAGGAGTGCTCTGAGGGAGGGCAGCACATGGGTGTGAGTTTGTAGTATTGGATGGTTTGCCCAGTTTCAGGTCTTGGAACAGCGTGGAGAAAAAGCATTTAATTAAAGTACTTTAGAACTGGCACCAAATGAGTAGTGAGATACCAACAAATAGCAGAGACCTCAGGAAAAAGAGCAGAAATTACAATTCTGGAAGGTTTGGCCCATAATTCGGAGGAAGTGTTAGAGCCCAGTGTTAACCTTGCTGTGCCTAAATTGGGATATAATGGTCTGAGTGCCAGAATTTATTAATCCAAGGAAAAAGAACTCTTTGACTGGTGCAGCCAGGAGGTTTGTCTGTGTAAAGCTGGAAATAGGAGGAAATGGAGAAGGATGGTTTAATAGTTTATTAGGAGAACATAATGAGATGGGTTTGCCTGCAGGCCCAGCTCCTCACAGGGGAGCTTCATCTCCTGAAAATTCTTCAGCAGCTCTTAAAACCAACACTTCCTTGCCAGCCCTTATCTAATATTCCTCCCCAGCCTCTTTGATTTTGGCTTCTTTTTGGTTGTAATTCGTCTTTTTGCTTAGCTCGGTGGATATTAGATAATGTTAAATAGATATTGGTAATGTTAAGTAAATGAAATGCATAATGAATCTCAAATTTTCAAGTTCATCATTTCACAGATGTATTTCACTCTGTTGGGCTGCTGCTTGGGCTCCTGCTCTTGCCTTCCACCCCTTCTTAGTGCATTTTTAGGGCTGCTGCTGTTCAGCTCATCCTTCTGGTTGCTGAAGCCTGAGGACATTTCCTGGGGCCACTTCTGGGAAGGATTTTGGGCGCTGCTGTTGCAGGGGAAGAGGGGCAGGTTTTGAACGTGTCCATCAGGTTTTGAGCCCGTGGCCAGCTGATTCCAGGGAGGGAACACTGGTCCACACTGCAAGATTCACCCCTCCAGGATCAGGGATTCTCTGGCTGCTTTGTGTCTCTCCAGATCTCGGGGCTGGGATAACGCTGTGACATCTGGGTTGTAACTGCATCTACTGCAAGCGATAAAAATTCAGATAAAAACCCTGCTGTGCATTAAAGACTGCCAATAGAAACTGCAGCACGAGATGCAGTGATGGGCTCTTAATTTAAAAAGACAAAGCCGTGTTCCTGAGCACTCCAGCATTGAGTACTACAGCTTTATGCCCTGAGCAACCCATCGGAGCCGTTCGTAAAGTAAATAATTTAGATGAAAAGTTTCATCAATTATAAAGCTCTGAAAACAGTTTCTCAGGTTGAGGATTAACTTGCCTGAGGATCAGATAAGGATAAATCAGAATGAAACTACTATTGCACTTGACATTTAGTATTAGAATTACTTTGTAAAGCTATTTATACCATCTTTAAAACAGTTCCAACAAGAAATGAGATGTGAGAAGTGAGCAGAAGGGAAGAGTGGAATCTAAGCTCATCCTCTCATTGAGGAAAGAGGAAATAATAATTTGCCTGACATCAGGTGATTTTAGATGGTGAAGTTTTTAACCCTTCAGAGTAGATTTCTGAGCATTGCTGAGAGGTCAGCAAAATGAAAAATGCACAGCAGAGTAAATGCAATCTAGATTGGTATCCATGGAAATCCCACGTGGATTTATCTTGCATTGAGCTAGATCAGGAGTAATTCACCTTTTGGGTTTCAGTGGTGTGAGTGGGACCAGAATCCTGTGGGAGTGGGAACAGTTTTCCAGTTGTTTGGAGGAATTCAGAGCCCTCTGCTCCCCGAGGTGTGTGGCAAGGCTGGAAAAGCTGGGGAACCCTCTGGAGCTTGTCAGGGAGCAGCTTTTACTGGAGTCTGTAACTCTCTCAGATGGGTTCTACTCAGCTGCTGCTCATTGCTGCTACAGCTGTAAAAACTGAGCAGTCTGGTGGTTTGCTATCAGAGTTAGAGAGTTGCAATAACTCATTTTGGTGCAATACAGGGGAATGCATAAAAAGCCTCTGCTGGGTTTTGATAGTGTTTTCCTGTAATGATACCCATTAAGTGGGTGTAGTCATCTCTCCAGTTTTCCATTTTTTTTGTCTTGCTGTGCTGGTACATTGGATAATAAATGAAAAAAAAAAAAGCCCTAAAAAATGTGCCCTGAAAATACAGATAAACATGTAAATACCAACAGTAATTTTTTTTTTTTTTACTATTACAATTCCTACAATCTAAAGCTTTCCAAAAGTGCAAAATGAACAGGCACAATAATTAATAGTTATGCATTAAAAACATGCCTGTTACTGGAACAAGAATATCCCATCCATCATCACTAAACTTTACACTGCAGAACTTTAACATCCTCCTTTCTGTGTTTTGAAAGATAGCAAATAATTCCGAAATAGCAAATATCATTAAGTTGCATTTAACAAAAAACTTGGAACCTTTCAAATGAGATAGCTGTGCTCATTCCAAACAGCAATTCTCTGGATGAACCTCTGGCTTCATTAAAGTCAATGAAATGTCTTCCTGCTGACTTCAGCATGCCAGGGTTTCAAAAAATAAATTGAAATGGGATATTTAAAAGTTTTCTTCTTGATGAGTGGCTGGAGCTAAAGCCATTCAGCTGTGCTTTTCTGTGCATGTGTTATTTTGCTCAGCCAGGAGGTCTTAAGGTGAAGATAATGTCTGGTGGGGAGGAGGGAATGTGAGCAGGAAATAATATTTCTCTTTGAAACAATCCATCAGTAGCTGTGCTGTCCCAGAGGCCCCTTTTGATGGAGATGCTGCAGATGTGGAGCCCCCTTGCAGTGCTGAGGGAAGCCAATGGTGCAGGTGGATGTTCCTCTTAAGGACATTGAGCCCTTAAAAGTGACGGAAATGCCCCAAAGTCCAAATCTTTATTTAAAAGTATTGCACTGCTGAGGAATGCGAGTGCAGCAATCAGACGTGGGTTTGGGGACATTTTTAGCTTTGTCCTTTTGGCATCAGGGGTTTCCATGCAGCAGTTGAATAGGAGGAAGGAATTAATTTGATTTAGCCATGTCAAGCTGAAAATGAAGTTCCTCCTTGCACATCCTTCGAGGAACCCTCAGTGCTCTGGATTTAGCTGCCATCTGCTCCATTTTTTTTGCTGGGGTATTTTTGAACTTCCTCTGCTGATAAATATTTAGAGTCTGTTTATCTTTCATCTCACTTCTGTTTCATAGTGCTTACAGTTTTTTTTCCCCCCCAGAAATACTTATTACTGCAGAAATTGGTGTCGCAAGCCTTGATATTGCAGTGCCAGCAATTCTGTAATTTTAATTGAGGCTGGCTGACAGTACTTCTATTAATTATCCAGGAGAGGCTTATGGCTTTCTGAAAGAGAAGTGTATTTCTGGCTGGAGGAGTTTGAAGGGGAGTTGTAATTGCTTTATGTCTGGAGTGCAGGTTTAGGTGCAGGATGCTTGGCTGGATTAGATGTGGCCATTGCTGAGGATCAATAAAGCATGAAAAGGGGAAAAGCTGTTTCGAATTTGTAAAAGTTTTAGCTGCCAGGATGCTGCTAAGCTCAGAATGAAAAATGCAGCTGTTTCTTTTGGGTTTAATTAAAATCCAATGGAAGACAATTCAGAGAGACCTGAGTTGATATTAATTACTTTGAGCATGTGAATAATTGGAGCAGGTGAAGGATTTCCTTCACCAAGTTCTACACAGCCTTTTGGTATAGCCTGGCTCTATGTGATTCTCACTGGTGCTGCCCAGCTAAATCTTAGTGCTCTATTCCTGTGCCTTCCAAATTCCTTTGTGGAGTTGTGTTTTTCCTGACGTGAATATGACAATCCCACTTTAATTGGATAACAGCAGTTGTCACCCTGCAAGAGGGACTGTGATGCCCAGGGGCCTCAGAAATATCTGTGTGAAAATAAATAAGTAAAACATCTAAAAAGCTTTGCTAAGAAGCAGTAAATTTAAAAATGGATTTGGTTAACAGCATTGAAATGAGGTGTCTTATTCTATTACTGCATAAAGCCACCAGATGTCACTTATTTTGTGCACCACTGTTCTGGGGATGAGCATGCTCTTGGCATGGAAAAGATTAAAAAAGAAAAAAGGGCATCTTGCCGTAAGTGGCTTTGTTTCTGTTTGTGTTCCTAACTGGCAACTGTCTTCCTTGATAAATATTTTCATCTTAAATAGATCATATAAACTCATTTCTCACAGATCAGACAGACTTGCATTTTTTATGGGCCTTAAATGTCAGCAGTGTCATTTTGAGATCCAGTCTTTAAGAAAATAATTAATAGGCTTACTCCATTTCCAGAAGGAGCAGAGTACATTTTACAGAAAGGACAGTTTTATTGTTATGAACTGGTCTGTCACCAAAGACACTTCAGCCAGTGGCTCACACAGATATTCATCTTCAGCCAAGTTAAAAGCAGTCAGAGGAGTTTTAAAGTCATGCAGAAGGTGGAAGTACCCGTGGAGAGAGAAGGGAATCCTTCTGAAATCAGAGATCTGCTTCTGAAGTGGTGCGGTTCATCCTCAGGGTTTAAAGGCTTCCAGGAGAAGTGGAGCAAAGGAAGATGGGGATGTGTCTCTAGAGGGGAAAAACAACACTCAGTACCCAATGCAAAGCTGGCTTTTCCAATTTGGATGGGCATGGCCAGTGTCAGGGAGCAGGAGGAGGTGACAATTCCTCACCAGTGAGAGTGAACAAAGGGCTCCTCGTCCTGGGTTTTTCCTGCTGCTCCACTGAGGGTTTTCCCTCCCATTACCAGAGATGCTAAATCTCTGAGGTGCAGACCCTCTCCCCGCTGTGTGGTAACATAACCCTCCTGCTCTTTCCTTTTTTGACCTGTACTCAAAGGCAGCACCATTAAAAAGGGGAAATTTAATTTTCTGGACTTGAACCAGGAAGACTGAAAATTGAGTAATTCCCTGAAGGGTAATGATTAGTGATTTTTTTTTCTCCCCCAGTGCTGGTACTGTAGTTTGTTTTTACATTTTAAATGTGTCTTCTCCATCAGATTTCAGCTCGGGGTGGAGTCATACCCAACCTGTGGATCTCGTGCAGGTTGGAGGAAGTAAATCCACAGCTCTGAGTGAACGATGTGAGAGTTGCTCTCTCTCCAAATAATTTTCCATTTCAGTCCTCAGGAGCAGCTGTGCTGAAAGGCTACCTGCCTTCATTTTTCATCTGAGGTGAAAAATGGACTCTAGCATGGCATTCTCCAGCTGGAGGCAGACTACGTGACACACTTTCCACACTTTCCCCTCCCTTTTTCTTCTGTGCTTGAGCAAAAACAGAGATGAACAAACCACTCCTGAACTAATAGAAACAGTGTTGGCTTCTAAATGCAGCAAATCAGTGTTTGAGCACCGTACGAAACCAATTATATTAATGAGGGCTCCAATTCTTAACTGGGAGTTGTTTATGACCAGGGAGGGTTTCATTTCCTACTGCAGGTCTTGCACCATTGCTCCTGAAAGTGCCATCTGCCAGCTTTGGCCCCAAAAATGCTCCCTGTCACTATTGTCCAGGGGAATTCTGGCACAGCTCTGGGATGGGGAGCACGACCGCAGCTTGGGAAGCTTGGAAAATTCACTTTCTCTGTCTGTTGAGCTTATGAAAGGCTGAAATTCATTCTGTTTAATATGGTTACTGGGGAAAGTCAGAGTCAATGCTGTCTGCCTCAGATGGTTTATTTAGAAATTGGATTGCTGGTGGCGTTCTATCTTGTGTAACACATATCTGAATTTCATTCAAAATCCCTCAGTTCTCATGTAATGGGATTCTGGACGGTGAGTTAGGAGATCTAGATTTTTCTTGGACTTCTAGCATTTTATTCCATATGATATTACAGGTGACACATGTCAGAACTCTGTCGTTTTGTCACCCAGGAATGCAGAAGCACCTTAGGAAAGGCCTCTGAGATCTGATGCTGGGGGTTACACACCGTTTGTGGACCATAACCAAACCCCAAGATACATTTGAGTGCACTCTGGCCTGAGGCTCCTGTGTATGACACGAATGGTTACAACTCCATTTTCTCCTTTAATTAGTTTTCCCCTTGGGCAGAAGCTTCTCTGCAAAACCACTGATAAAATAATTCACGTTGTATTTAAATGCCCACGTTTGGACAAAACCTTTTGTCTGTTCCAGATCAGTTTTGTTGGCCCCACACAAGTAACCTATAGAGGAAAAAGTAAGAATAACATCAAATGCAAGTTTTCATATGCAAAGGAAGGGAACCCATGTAGTGGTAATGTTTCATTCTGATTTGCTATTCTTCTCAAAGTGTAATTTAAACCACTGAGCCATGCAATAAAGAAACTGAGGTGTGCTATCAGCATATAATTTATTTTTTCACTTAATGAGAAGAACTGTGAAATTTTTTGAGTTTGTAGATTATTCTGCAGTCACTTACTTTGATTATAAATGGTTTGGATGCTGAAGGCATTTTCCAGGATTTAAACATGCAGGAAAAACTGCAAATTAAATCAAATGATCAGTGGTGAGACTTACAATATTTCTCTCCTGCACCTAGGATGGTGTCCTAGAATGCCTAATTTTCTATATCCTGGTGAAGCAACTGCTATAAAAGGAGCAGGACTTTGGTTATTTACAAGGAAAAAATTGAAGAGTCACAGAAAGATTTGGGTTGGAAGGGACCTTAAAGCTCATCTCATTCCAGCCCTTCCACTATCCCAGGTTGCTCCAAGCCCAGTCCAACCTTTCATTTTTGTCCAGGAGGGCCAAAGATTCCATCCCTGGGTGCCTTCCCTGTGGCCTCTGGTCTGGAGCTCTGCAGAGAGAGAGGGGAGATGCACCAGGGGATCACCACGCTCAGGATCCCAACTCGCCCCTGACAGCAGGAGCAGAGAGATGAGCTCATGGAACAATTATTTTGCCAAAGGGTGGAGCTTTTCACGGCAGGAGCACCACAGCAGCTCATGATGCAAAAACTCACCCAAAACGACCGATTTTGGCTGGCAGCCTCCTTGCTCAGGCTCAGGAGGGCTCTCCCAGCTGGGTGACAGTGCTGACGTGGTGATCATGGTTTAGCAGTGAAGGTGGCAGCTTTAGGTCAAAGGTTGGCCTCAGTGATCTTAGGGGTCTTTTCCAATTTTAACAATTCTCTGATCAGGCTGCTGAATTGATGTTGGAGCTGCTGCTGTTGAAGCCAGGGCAAGCAGAGCTGGTGGGGTGTGGGCAGTGTTGCTCTTTGGACCTCTCATGAAGAGGACATGAGGCAGGGTGGAGGGGCTGCAGTGCCCAAAATTGCTCCAGCCCAGCTGCTGAGTCACATTCCTAAAGCTTTGATGGAACACGTGGCATTTCTTGGCATTTTGTTGCACGTTGCTGTCTTTAGCTATGGGCGTGGAGTGATCTTTGGGAGTGATCTTTGCAGGAGATAAAGATTGATGCAGTTTGTGGTGGCACTGCTGTGCTTTTTAAACACCGTTCTTGAGGGTGGAAAGTGCTAAGGAAGCTGAGACAGGGCAGCTTCTACAATGGCTCATTCCCAAAACCACGTAGCTCCTTTTGGTGCCCACTAAAAAACAGCTCAGTAGCATTATTGATAGGACAGCTGAGGATAGACTCGTTTTTCACATTTCCCTGGGTCTGAGGCACCAACAGAAGCGTTGCCTCTTTCAGCTTGATGCATTAACTGGACTGAGCTCTCCTGCTGACCAATACAGCCTTTTCCTATTCAGTTATTTGCATATAATATGCATATTTTATTTATCATTGCTTTCCTGGGGCCAGGTGTCACTTTTGAGAAATGAACATTGCATTCCTCGAAGCTCTAGCCCTCACTTATCTGACAAGGCTTTAGGGGTTTTCCTTAATGTTATTATTTAGGTTATATAGTAATGCTTAGAAGGAATAAATAAGTTGGAAGCCACCTCTTCCAGCTTAAGACACCCCAGGAAGGTTTTATTTCAGTGTAGTCCTTGCTGCAGAAGTAGATTAAGGAATTTCTCATTTATTTCCCATTAAAAACATCCCCTCCAAATGTATCTGTATGCTCTTGATGCCATCTTAGTCTCTTGCATGTCTGAGAGCTTTGAAAGCATTAACAGCCTAAACCAGGTTATTAAAATAATCTCATGAAATCAAAGATTCATATCTTTGACTCGAGGTAAACACCATCAGCAGCAGAGAAATTTAACAGATGGAAATGCGTTTCAAAACTTGGGAGGCATTTTTGCTGGAGATTTTTTTTTTTTTTGGTTAGATATGTTAATTCTGCTAAAGTTGGAGTTTGTAAGTTCCTGCAAAGTATTTTGTGGGGTGTATTCCGGAGATGCTTCTAGTTCTCTGCAGAGCTTTATAATGTTAACTCAGTTTCAGTCTTTCTGCATTAGAAACTGAGCTTTTTGGGTTATCATTAACAGTCATGCATCTGTTCTTGAAAATCTGGCTGCCAACTGCAGTTGATGGAATTTGTGTCACTTCAGATTCCTTGTGTGATTTGCCTCGGTAAAAGGTTTATTTAAAGGGGTGGAACCCGAGCTCAGAACTCGTGTTGGTGCCATTTCAGCTGCAATGTCCTGTAGCGACTCCGGGTCCTCCTCTATTTGTCTGGAACCCAATACATCAACAAGCACTGCTGTTTAAAAATAAAACTTCATTTTACCTCCCACTGTTCACTTTCGTGCTCTGCTGCCTCCAGGGACATGGGGATTTTTCATGGGAGCGAGAGCTTTCTGGCTGGAGCAGAGCATTTGGGAGCAGTTGTGCTCCCTTTCTCCTTAGAACTCTGTTCTCTGGGCTGTGGCAGGAGATGCTCTGTCCCTCAGAGCAGGTCTTGGAGCATCCTGGCCCCAGACATCCTTGTGCAGCTCCCAAAAGGTGCTCAGGTAGGGATCAGTAAGGATGTGAATAAGGCACTTGTGCCATCTCAGAGCTCAGTTAAGGCTGGGCTTTGTCTTCTCAATTTCTCACTGCAAAACCTTAAAAAGTGAATTTTGACCCCTCTGCAGCTGAAGCAGAGGGAGAGTGGAAGGTTAGTTTGGGACAGTTTCCCAATGACAGAAGTTGAGTAATTAACATATCCATTGGAAAAAAAAAGTCTCTTGGAGCGCTTGCCTCGGGTTTCCTCTGCCCACAAATAAAGACCATCTAGTTTGCTAAGCTAAATGTTGTCTTTTTATTGCAGAAAATGTTGCAGAAGAGGCAGGGTGTGAGGGAGTGCATGCCAAATTTCTCTTGGTACATTCATCATTATGCAGAGTTGGGGTTTTGGGTTGCTTTTTAAATTTCTTTTTCCCCTCGGTTTCTTTTCATGGAGATTCAGTAAAGAACATTCTCAGATTTTTATCTTGTTTGTTTACAATCTGCAGGCCAGCTAAGTGCAGTGTAAGGCATGAAAAGGTATTTGTGGTTGTGTTCTTTCCGAGTGGAAAACAAACACACTGGAGCCAAACACGGGAGAAACCTGCAGGAATGGAGAGTCAAGGCAAGGGACTCAGTGGTTCAGTGGCTCAGGAACAGATTTTCTTGTTACTGCCCTGGATATTGCAGTGTCTGCTTACTGGTTCCACACACAGCATGGAATTTTGCCCTTTTGTTATGACTGTTGTAAACTGGGGGCTCTGTGCCATTGCAAGATTCCTGGGCTGGATTTTGCTGTGTTACCAGAGCAGCATCCACAGCTGTGATATTTCTGAGAGGCTGGTGACAGAGTGCAGCACATCCTCTCTCCTCCACTAGTGGAAATCAGTAAGTGAAGATATTTGATTCCCTTGAAACTCGTGATAGAAGTGTTATTCTTCAGATGTGGTGACATGAAGATAGGAGAGGACAATCACGAGTATTTAGTCCATTATCAAGTGGCATTAGGTTCCACACCAAGTGTGTGCTCTGCCAGCCACACATACCTCGATAGGCCACAGAGCCCGGGGTGTAGAGCTGCAGAAATGTCTCCAGAATGATGGGATCTTATAAACTGTTTAATAAAACTTACTGCACTTCTGTGTAGTTAAAGAGCACAGACTGGAGAGGAGTGAGTGATGGAGCCTTTGATGAAATACTGTGGCAGGAGACTCTGGAAGTAAATGTTGCTTGACTTATGCACAATAAACACCTTTTTTCAGAAGCTGGAAGCAGTAGAATGACATTATATCAAAAAGGTTTTGCTTAATTAGGTGTAGCCAGCAGTTACCTGCAAGAATTCTATCTGGTGATATTTTAGAGAAAACTAATGAGAAATTTCTTGAGAATGCTTAGAGCTTTCTTGGCTTTTCCACTTTGGACTCTGAGTCTGCTTCACTCTGTAATAAACCTGTGGTTTCTTGGTTAATGGGCTGAGGGTTATCTGATGTGTCATTGCTTAAAGAATTAAAGTTGTTGAACATTTAGAAAAGTTACTACCAAGCTTGGAACAGAGTTAGGTTTTTTTTAAAGTACTGAAACAAAGCCCCAGTTGTGATTTGGCATCAATGAATAGTTTGAGTTGAGTAATTTTTGTTTGAATTTACAAGAAACTTTAATGACAGACTCTAATGCTGAGTTTGTCTTTTCAGGATGCAGCTGTGTATGTTTCCTTTCACCCACTCAGCACTAGATGAAAGATGAAATGCCCTATTCATGAAAAAGCACTTACATGGTACTTATGTACAGATGAGATACGTTTTTCCATCCATTTCAATGCACGTCTCGCAGAGAAGGTACCATATATGAGTCACAAAGAAAAGAATTCAGATGACTCTGTTAAGATAGTAAAGTTTATGGAGAAAAATTCAGCTTGGGGGTGGAGGAAAATCCCTTCTCAGCCACTAAAAATCAAATGAGCAGCTGCGAGCATTTACGTCGCTCTAGAATTGCCATAACTGTATTGTGTTTAAAGCAAAGTTAAGCCTGAAGTAGAGTGATCCCCTCTGAGAAAAACTGCATATATATGAAGTGTGAAGGTGTATCAGAAGAATTCTAGTAGATACCATTTGGTTGCATCATTGCAAGCAAAACCATTTTACCACAGGATGAGATAAACAGGCACCGAAGGCATTACGTGCTGCAAATTCTATTTATTCCATACAATGTTATTCATCCCTCAAAAGCAGCCTTAAATTAGCAGCTGATCTCTCACAACCCACAAGATTTAGCAATTTGTGCTGCATCCCCCTTGCAAAGTGGCAGAAAAATATTAGAGATCAGATGGTGGATAGAATATGTTCCTCACTTTAAATCAACCTGAGGCTGCTGCTAAAATCAAGGAAAACCAAATGTGTAAAAGGAACAAGATGGCAATCAGAGTAACTCAGAACTGTGAGTTATGCCCACTGTTTTGCAGCATGTCAATGCTGAAAATGCTTGGCAGGACGTTGGAAATACTCTTGGAACATTTTTCCACCACGTGCTGGTTCTGGACCAGTAATCAATGCAAAGAGACAAAGAGCTGGGCTTAAAATAACCCTTCAGCACTGAAAGATCCTGTCCTGCAAATCCAACTGTGCTACAGCAGCTCTCCAGCTCTCCCTCAAGTAACAGTCAGCTGGCACTCTGAATGTGAAGGTTTATTTTCTTTAGCACAGTGAGGGGCTTCCACTATCCCAGGTTGCTCCAAGCCCCGTCCAACCTGGCCCTGAACACTTCCAGGGATGGGGAATCCACAACTTTTTCTCGTGTTCAGGTAGAGCGATGAAATCACTGTGCTGTCCTCCCCTAACTGAGCTCTGCAGCAAGGGAAAACCTTGTGTCTCTATCAAGTAAGCTGCTCCAGAAGAGCTGTTTGAGTAAATTGCAGCAATATCTTTCCAGAGAGTCAATGAAGCAGCCCTGGGAGCCTGAAATCAAACAGGATTCACAGTGGATAGAAAGAACCAGGTAACTACAAAACAGCTGGGCTTGAGACGTGAGCTCTGTCGATACCAGACCGATTCTTTGCCTCGGGCGTTTTCTGAAGATAAACACTTACTTATTTCTGATTACAGCCTGACTGCAGGGCGTATGAGAGCTGTATTTAGAGATGATATTTTTTCCCCTCTTGCCAACCCCCAAACCTCTTCAATTTGTTCGATAAAAATAACTGCAGTGAGAGAGCTTCATAACAGATTCAGCCTTCGTGCTCCGTGGTTCCCTGTTGCACTCGCATGTAGAACAGGAATTTGGCTGATTTGTGGGATGAGAGTGGGATGTATTCCTTGAAAGGGCAGGCAGGTAAGAATTTCTATTATTGTAAATTAGCATGATATCCTGTGCTGGGAATGAAACCTCGGCGGCTGTTTGGTCTTACTAAAAATGCAATTAAAATGTTTGTGGCAAGACCAGGCTCAGCACATTCACTTTCTGCACCTGAAGTTGTGTTTCAGGTGATCCTTGTGCCTTCCCAGTGAGCTCTTTGCTTATTTCTGTTTTTTCCACATAAGAAAAGAAAGTACACAGGGCAAATTCAGACTGAACGATTCTCACTGATATTAAATCACTGCGTGAATTATTTAACCTTCTGCATCTGTCTTTAT
Organism: Monarcha castaneiventris obscurior; assembly: GCA_026261815.1. NCBI lineage: Eukaryota > Metazoa > Chordata > Aves > Passeriformes > Monarchidae > Monarcha > Monarcha castaneiventris. The sequence continues at coordinate 3,701,418 of JAMPIT010000886.1, forward strand.
CTTATTTTGGTATTGGTGTCTGTCTGGACATTTAAGTAGATGCATTTTTCTTAGGAAGGGGTAAAAATTAACTCCCAATAGCATCAGTGCTTTATTCTGGCTCCTAGTGAATCGATCGTTTTAATGAAGGACTGGCTGGTTTTTGTTAAACAGATGCAATTTCTGGTTGTGTGCTGAATGTCAGAACTTTCTAATCTGGCTCCAGATTTTTGGGAAAGGAATCTGTGAGCCCCACAGGACGGGTGCATTGGTTTATCCTTGTTTCCATGGAATGACCCCCAGGACCATGTGGGGTCCCTTGGGTGGCTGCTCACAGTTACTGTGAGGGTTGAAAATACAGATGCTAAACTTTGACCATGCAGAATGATCTCTGAAAGTGGATTAAAGTGGCTTTTTGTGAGAAGAAATGCACTGGAGTAATTTATGCAAAGACACAGGGTTTTTTCCTACAGTGTGCAACTCTTTCATATTCAATATAAACCTGTCAGTGATTCTGTAGCAAGGCACTGTGTGAGATGAATAGGAACTAAGGGAAGGGAAAAGATGAATTGCTGGAGCTGTTGCACATCGTAGGCAGCAAGTTTTGATCAGGAGTTGAGGAGCCAGTGTGTACTGCAGGCAAAATTCTGCTCCAAACATCCTCAGAAATGTGTGAGAACAGCGCTTTGCTCCATGTTTGTACAAGAGGGAGGATTTAAACACATTGATGGGAGCTCTGCCCTGACACAGGAGCTCCAGGCAGGTGCTGCCACAGGTTGGGTGGCTGCTGGTGGTGCTTTTTTATTTCCAGGGTTTTTGGACCTGTGTTTCTGGAGAAATGGCTGACTTTTGTTCTATTTCATTTTCCTGTCTGCATTTTTTGTTCTGCAAGCAGCCCAAATAATAAACCCTGAATCTGATTTAGACTGATTTAAATCAGATAAAACAGAAAGAAAGAGCACCGAAGTCATTAAATATAATTAGTAGCCTTTTTTTTTTCTGCTGAAAAATGCTTTAATTTAAAAACAGGTAACATCAAGTTTAATTATTTTCTCATTCTCGTGGCAGACCAAATGACAACACATGAGAACGAGTGGCTGTGGCATGTTAGGAGTGCAAGGAACTGGACCTTGGTCATTTCCAGGAACTTGCACAAGCTTTCAGGTGTAATAACTGGTTTCTGGGGGAGGGCATGATCCTGCTGTTGCTGATCCAGGCCTGGGAGCTCCCCTTCCCAATCCCCACTCTTCTTCCCTTGCTCCCAAGAATCTGTTTATACAGGCAGTGTTTATGCCCTAATTGAGTGGTGATTCAAGCTCAGTGACTATTTCCTGAGCATTGCAGCCCAAATAATAGGAGTCATCCTGATGTGACTGAAACGACGACTGTTATGCTGATTTTTAGGGGGGTTTGCTGATTTTTTTGCATGTAATTTGTTCCATTCTCACATTTTATTTGGAAGTGTGTGGATGAGGAAGGAGCAGATTGTGTTTGGATTAGATTCTGAGAAAGAAACCAGCTGGGTTATGGAGGGAGCCACAGGTGAGATTGCTGATTCAGTGGTGATTCAGGAGGTTTTCTTTGGCTTTACAAGGCCATGAAATGGGGTCTTTAAAGAACATTTTAGACTTCAACAAGTGTTCAGCAGTTTTTCAACAGGTTGAGTGTGCAGCCATGGGCTGTGGCCAGCTATTCTTGCTTTTAGGGTGTACCTGTTTTCCAACTGATTGCCTGGAAAATGGTTTATATAGCATCTTGGGAGCTGAATTTATTGATGATTCTTTAAAAATTAGGGGGTTTAAGTAAATAAAGGAGCTTTACATAACTTGAGTCTGCAGGAGGTTGCTGAGCTTTGTTATGAGTCCTGTGGCCTTTCTAAATCACTGCAATTGGTTTTTGCTTGTTTTTATTATTTTGTTTTGGGTTTTTTTATCTTTTTTTTTTTTTTTCTTGCCAGAAGTTTGCAGAGGTCAGTGATTCATAATCCTCTTTTTATTGACATATCATCTTTCTGGCATCTTTCTGATTTCTCTGAGGTAAAGAGATGTGAGTTCAGGCAAAGTTTATTTCCAAAAATGTTGACTTGAGGAGCCAAATGTGTCCAATAAGCAGGACGGAGAAAATCTACGATTATCTCTCTCCTTTCCTCATATCACTTTCTTTCTTCTAAAATTTAATTAAGTTTTATAACTTCTGCTGGGGTTTTTTTTATTGAAATGGTACAACCTGCCCACTGACAGGATGAACTTCCTCCTGCTGTACAAATACTTCACTACACTTGTACAAATACTTCGGGTTGTTTGTGTGCTGCCTGTAGTCTGCTTCAATTCTAATCACTTCCAGTAAGCTTGATTGTTAAAAAAAAAATCTGTAATTGTGAAGTTTTGCAGGTTTTTTGTGTCCAAAGGTCATAAATTTATCCTGCATGGGCTGAAGAATTGCTGTTGTACAGGGACAGTGTTGCACTGGGTGAGGGAGGAATGGAAAAGGAATTACGTGGTTGTGCTGCACTGCCACTAAATATTGTTGGGTTTTTTCTTTCCATATGAAAATGTTATGAGGATTTCACTCCACCAGCCTCACTTTGCCCTTTCATGTTTCCATTCCTCTTGATGTGAGTCATGGAAAGTTTATCATCGTCCGACTGTGGGCAGCCTTTCACTTCCAGACCTACATCTCTTTGTGACTAATGACAGCCCTGTCTTCACAGGAGCTTTCCAGAGGGAAACATTTCCACAGGGAAGTTCATTTCTGGAGTGTTCGTGGAGGGAGGGCGTGGGATCAGCTCTGCTCTGAGATTTCAGAAGACATCAGCAATGCAAACTGAGAAGTTGATTTAAACAAACCTTCCTGATTTGGCAGGGAAGGCACTTAGGCAGTAGGAATATTTATCCAGATTAGTGGAAACAGGAGACTATGGATAAAACAACATAGCTGTTACTCTAAGAATGGCATTTGATGCATTAAATTAGAAGTAATGTGATGTTACTGGCCAGATGATTCAGCAATATTGTCTTTTCCCTAATCTTTTGTTTGGATTTTTGGATATTCATTTTATAGCATCTGTAGCTTCTCAGTTAGGCTTCATCCCATCTAACCTGAGAGCTGGTGGATTATTTTCTCACTTGCCTCAGATATCCATGTTTTAGGCTGTGACCTGCCCAACAGGACTGATTTACCTGAAATCTTCAATCTTATCGTGTGAAGGGAGGAAAGAAAGTGCTGGAGCTGCACTGACATAACCCAGGGGAGCATTTATACCCCAGGATGAGAAACCTATTCCTGGTGTACCTGAAATGAGTTTATAAAGATGTTAACAGAATGTCACCCTTTCATGTGGTGGGAGGAGAAGCTGACTGTGATTAGAAGTAACAAGGCTGCTACAAAATTTAGCCTGAAGAGCACCAGCAAAAGCTTGATTCACCTTTATTTTAAAGAGTTTTGAAAGAAAGGAAAGCATATTAAATATTAAGGAGCTGGTGACCTGGAAAACAGGTCGTACACATAGGTATAATGTGTGTAAAATCTGTTCAATCTGTTTTATCTCATTGATAGAGGAGGAGAATTTTAGCTACATGACTGAGCATATGAAAGTAATCAGTTTTTATAGCCTGTTGGTCTCTTCTCCCCAGGGACAAGCTTTAGGACAAGAGGAAATGGCCTCAAGTTGCATCAGTGGAGGTTTAGGTTGGATATTAGGGAAAATATCTTCATCAAAATTGTTGCTGAGCACTGGAGCTGCCCAGGGCAGTGGTGAAGTCACCATCACTGGAGGGATGTAAAAGCTCTGTAGATATGGCACTTGGGGACGTGGGTCAGGGGTGGCCTTGGCAGTGCTCAGTTACTGCTTGGCCTTGCTGATCCTGGAGTGCTTTCCCAGCCTCAGTGATTCCATGATGCTGAGATTCTGTAGCTGCTTTGGTTGTAGACTCCTCTTGCAACCCTTAAAGAGGAAAGGAAAGCACCCAGCGCTGTGACTTCTGCTTTATTATCTTTGTCCCTTATTGTCCTTGATTAAACTTTTCAATCCTAACAGGAGAGTGAACCTCGTTTTTCACAGGAGGAATTCTATGAAATGTTTATTTAATAGGAAAAATACATTCTTTCAAATATTTTCTGCACAGTCAACAAAACCACGTGAACGATGAAAAATGGTGTGTGTTTCCTTTTGGGGGGAATGTCTGTTTTTCCCTGTTTGTGAGATGAGTAGGGCCTGGTGGATGCTGTAGTTCCAGTGCTTTGGTGCAAGGCTCAAGCAGGCAGCCCAGCCTTTTGCTGTTTGCTTTTGTGGCTCCTGCCGGTGTTACCTGACTGCTGTCACTGAGATCTCTCCTGCATCCTGAGCCCTCAGCAGCCCCTCCTCTCATGGAATGCAGGAACTGCTCGGGGAAACTGGCATTAAAAACTCTCACCTGTTTGCTATTAAGTTCTCTGTTGCATATAAATACCTCTGTTAGCTTGAGCCTGCTTCAGTTTGGAGCAGTGATGCAAAGTCCCCCTGGCTTCAGTGGGAACATATTGAAATCTAAGAGAGCTTTTCATTTTCCCCCCATTCCGCTGTGTGTCATCTTGTATATCCATGTTTCCTCCTCAGGCTATTCCCAGAGATCCTGATTTCCATGAGGAGGGTTTACTTTTGGCCAAGGAGCTTGCAGAGGTTGCTGTTGATTTCTGCTCTGTGGTTAGGGCTGGCCCACGTTAATGTACAGCAGACAAATGCAGTATAGACGTGATCATAAATAATTCACTGCTCCCTCCAACAAGGGGAAATTACATGCTACATTATTCAATATACAAAGACACTGCTTGTTGTGTAAAGAGAGTCATTTTCTGCCAGTGAACAGCCAGCAGCTTTGCAGCTCCAATATAAGGGGACACACATGGTTTATTACCAGCTTAAGCCTCGTAACCTTCCCTCTGCCTGCAATCCACATCCTCCTGCTCTCAGGAGTGGAATACAAAGAGGTGACATGTGGTGGTGGCTGTGGATGTTGGATGGAAGGAACAAAAAAAAAAAGATGTTGTAGATGTCTTGATTTCATGGGGTGAACGAGGGAAATGAGGGCTGGGGGAAGATCCTGCACTTCTGGTGAGCATCATTCGTGCCACGGTGAAAGGCTGGGGAATGAACTGCTATTAAAAACTTCTTGGGAAAGAGAAGGGAGCGGCACTAGGGAATTATATCCTTTTATGTGTTTATTACAATTCAATTTTTTTAATTTCATGAGCATGACAGGGGAAACTCATGTAAAATGGTGTGTTGGCAACCAGCAGTTATTAAAAAAAATGAGATGAATGTCTCTATTCTATTAGCTGAGTGATCTGTCATTGTCCTGTGATAGGTCATCAAACTGATTATCTAATTAAGCAGCCTGATGCAGTGCTTGTGCACGAGCTGGCAGAGTTATGGTTGCTGGTGGAACTTTAAATTTCCCCTCATGACTGGTGTGATCAAGATCTCAGTTTTACTGTAACCTAAACGTATTTCTGGTTTTTTTACCCTTGCGTCAGCTTCCTGATAAACCATTTTCTTCCCCTGTCAAAGATGTAGTTAACATGGATTTTCTTCGACTTTGTAGTATTTGTAGCAGATTTTCATGAGAAGTATCTGCACCTGGGAAGGGTTCAATAAATTCCAGTCCATTTTTTTAACACACAAATGGACGTAGAATAGGACAGAGAAGGTTATGTGGTTTTTCTAAGGTCCTGTGGTCTGTATTCATTAATGTATTTCTGATTGCTCTTTTTAAAAGCTTGAGAATTGATGTCAAATACACAAACCTGGAATTGATTCCATAAGGCTATCTCAGATAAATCTGTTCAGTCACTGTCACTGAGCAGGTTGCAGATCCCTGTTAGAAGAGGACTGGAAGATAAATTGGATTTTTTTTCTGTATTCTAAATAGCCAGTGCACAGGAACTGGTCTCTGAAAATAAAGAGCAAGGAGCTGGGGAGCAGAGGTCTGGGAGGATACTGAGAGGGATGTCAAAGAGAAGGAGTTCAGGGTAGAAGGGTTACATAAAAACAGAAGTGTAGAATATGATAAATTTAATTGAAGAGATGCTGTAGGGTGGCTTTTGGTTACCAGATCTTTTCCAGGTACTACTTTAACCTGTAGTCTCTTCTTCAGGCTTCTTTTTTTGAGAGGGGCTTTTTTCACCTTGCTTTTTTATCTTTTGTGATGAAGGCCCTCATTTCCATCATCTCTATCATCTCCATCATCTCCATCATCTCCATCATCTCCATCATCTCCATCCTCTCTTTTTTTTCTTTTTTTGCAGTGTTTTTTTCAGATATCTCTGTTTTCATGACTTTCTCTATTACCTCCGTGGATGCTGCCTGAATCTGCCCTGACCCTGCTTCTGTCTCCGGCCCCCTTTGCTTCCTCTTTGGAAATGTTTGATCAGGGTCTTATTTCTGCCTGAAATATTTGCTTGGGAAGTGGAAACTTCTCACTTCTTGTCAGGACTTCCCTTCCTTGTCCTCCCTCTCACCACCACTGGTGGTGTTTGGACAACCATCAACGTCTTTCCAATCTTGGCTCCTTTCCATAGTTCCTCTTTTTCTTTTGAATATTTACTGGGGGGATATTTTATGCATAAGAAAGAATAAACTTTCTAAGTTTAATATGAAATATGAATCTGATTTAATCTCTCTAGTTGTTCAAAGTTCTGTCAAAATCATCACAGCTCTGTTCCTTAGAGAAGATTTTAAGACTGGTCTCTTTGAGAAGCCTTGCACTGATTTCTTTCCCTTTGGTTTAAATATAGTCAGTAATGATAATGCTGTGATTTCTGTCTGCCTCATATAACTCAGAGAATAAACTCATTAAGGAAATGAACTTTTTTTGGGGGAAGGACAGTATTTTGCAAATACTTTTGTTCAATATTTATCTAATTATTCTCGAGTCCCTGAGACACAGCCTACTTGCTCTGATTGCAGAAATCCTCCAATATGTGACTGTTCAGTGAGAGAAACATCAGAATACAAATAATTTTTACAAAAGCACTTTGTCTCATAAAAAAATGCAGCCAGAAGGATGAGGATAAATGCAGCATCTGAAGTGACTGCCCCATTTGATCAGGACACTTTTGTAGGAATGAAGCAGGAGTTATTATCTAGAATTACAGCAGTGTCTCTTAAGCATTAAAAATAGGTGTTGATAGAGCTAAAGGCAAAATAGTCAAATTGTGGGGCTCATAATAGTAATGATGATACTTCTCTGATTTGTTGAGTAATAAGGGGAGCCATCATTTGGTCCAGAAACCTGAGATCCTGTCATTAGTATTTCCTTGTGTCTTTTTTAATCCCTTCAGCTTGCTGAAAGTTATACTTGTGGCTTTTGATTTTTTTTCTTGTTTGGCTTTTTATCTCTTTTGTCTGAAAGGAAACTGTTATTTTATCCCTCCCTCAAACAGGGTCCTACCCCACTTTAGGACAGTTAATTTAAGATCCCCAGGAGCAGATAGAGTGTAATTATTTAAACCTGTGACACTGGATGCTGTCCAGAAACGCTCCTGTATTTCAAGAGCAGATGAAGATCTGTTGGGTGGGTCAGTGAGCACCTGAGGGGAGTTGTGCAGTGTTACCTGTGGTAGCAACCAGTCATTGATGTGAGCAGATGGGTGATGGGAGAGCAAGGGCAGCTCACTGTGAACCTGGAGCCAAATGTTTCCTGGGTTTAATATCCTGAGTGCTGTAATGAACAGACTTGGCAAAAGGCAGGAATCTTTCAAATAGAATTGTGAAATGACTCGTGGAAGGCTGTGCTTTGCTGTGGCTGTGGCTGATGTGGATATGATGCCTGGGTGTATATAAATGTCTGGTTTTTGTTTCCCTAGGGTGGACAATGCATCTCTTTGGAACCACCTCTGGGAAGATGAAGCTTCCAGCAGCAGTAGTGTGGTTTGGAACCCGCTTGTTTTAAGGAATCCTGGAAATTTCTACCCATATTTGCCTATTCCAGCACAAAGCAGAGGACAATGAGTTATTTTTATTTTTTGCATATTTTCACACTACGTAACAATATTTCCTCCTTCTCATTTTGTTCAATGGGAAAAACTTGAGCCAGTTTTGTAGCTGATCCTTACTTCGCCACATTCCTCTTACTGAGCCAAATTCTTGGGAACCACATCCAGAGTACATCTATTTTTGTGTGTTGGTGGTGGTTGGGGTTTCTTTTTCTTTCTGTGACACATGTCACTTTTTGTTCTGTTTTGAACCTGTCCTTTTGCATTGCTGAGTAGTCGTAGAATCACTCCAGGAATGAAATAATTTCAGACTTAGAGAAGATGACTCATATTCTTCAGAATCATTTTTATGGCTGTGCTCGGCTCATTGATCTAGGAGTTTAACCGTAGTAATATGAGGTATTGCATTAATTGCTGCATACATTTATTACCAAATGACTTGCACAGACAGTGTTTCAGATGCCGTGGACCTGATCACAATAACCAGAGGTGTCCTGTGTGCAGAGGAGAAAATAAAATCCCTTTGTACACCGACAGCAAGCAGATGAAGTGGCTCGCGGTTCTGGAAGTGAGGACTGACCACTGTGAGAGCTGGAATGGATTGTTCTGCCTGAGGAAGGGGAAGCTCTGCAGTTTGATGTTTGGGTTGATCATAATGACTCTGGTGATGGTATCCTACATGCTGACTGGAGCCAAGCACGGCCTGTTGCTGCTCCCATCTCCCTTCCATTACGGAGCTTTTGCTAGCAATCCCAGCTTAATGGACAATGAAAGCTTTAGTGACATGAAAGACCATTACCAGCCTTCAAAAATGAATATTTCATATGTAAAGGATTATCCAAGCATTAAATTAATTATTGACACCATTACTTCAAAGATAGAGTTTATAACGAGGCAGCGCCCTGATTTAGAAGAGCTGAGGAAGCAAGAGCCACATGTAAGTATGAACTGAGGTGTGTCTTAAACTGCTTTTTACATCTTTATTACAAGGCTTTTGGATCAATCCTTTGCCTAGATACAAAAAAGTGCAACTGCTGGGATGTTCATACAGTGATTTACACCATCTAAAGTCTCCTGATTCACAGCAGCTGAGAAGTTGCTATTGTAGAGCACATCCCTCTGAGTCACGGGCAGGATGGATGGGTTCTATAAATGGTCTTGACACCTGAAGCAAAAAATCAGGCAGCCCTCTGATAGCTGTACAACATTACTGAACTTTTACCTTGTCTCATGCAAAATCATTGTGACTTAGATTTACCTGTCACCTGAAATGATAAATAAGAAAAGAGCCTTTCTAATAACTGCTTGCCAGCACACCTTCCTGAAAATCATTACAAACCTTGTCTTTCAGAGTTAACAACTGGAAGGTAATTTGATTTGAGTATTGGGTGTTTGGCTTTAAAAATCAATTACTGGGGTTGCAGGGGAGTTGGGGAATTATTGAGGCCCTTTCTGGCCTTAAAATAAAAGGATTTCTACATACTCCTCTCCCAGTCCAATGGGTTGCACAGGATTTGGTTCTGGTGTCATCAGAAGCAATAAATGGGGTAAACTTTGTAGGTAAAGATGTCCAGGTAGTGTTTTTGTTCTCTCACCGTGCTAAGTAAGAAAAGTATAACCATTGATTGCTTGCTGCCTTGACTGAAATTGTTGTTCTTTATGTTGCAGATGTTTTCAGTAATTCCTAACAAATTCCTTCCAAATAGCAAGAACCCTTGTTGGTATGAAGAGTACCAGGGGAACACAACCACGGATCCTTACGCCACCAACTCCTACGCGCTGTACTCCAAGCGCTTTCGGATCATATTCGATTACCTCAGGAAGGTATTTTGGAACCACCTGTACCACTACAAGGACAAGCACTACCGCCTGCGCTGCCTGCCACACTTCTACATCATCGGGCAGCCCAAGTGTGGCACCACGGACCTGTACGACCGCCTCAGGCTGCACCCCGACGTTCGCTTCTCCGCCATCAAGGAGCCCCACTGGTGGACAAGGAAACGCTTTGGTGAGTGAAAACGTCCTTTGCTACCCAGGCAAGTTGTCTCTCCTAAAATTTTCTACATATCTGGGATGAAATAAGTGGATTTGCTCCATGCTGGCTTACCTAGACAAGACTGGAATTGGTGATTTTGAGAAATCCTCGTGGTGGACGCTCAACCTGCTTTTGTTCAATGATGTTTTGGGTTAAAACTCTTAAGAAAATGCACGTTTCGTTTGGTTCATTTGCAGCGGTTTGGAAAATCTAAGAAAAAACAAGAACAGCGGATGAAACCCACCTTAGGAATTTGTAAAGGCAAGAAGAGAAACTAATTAGGTTGTCATGGGGGAGTTGAAGAGCAGCAGTGGTAGCTTTGTGTTGCAAAATTCTGTAAAGCCTTTCTCACGTCCATAAATGAGGGGTCGCTATTTAAAATTTCAGTCCTTATGGTTCAATAAGTACAATTGTAGCAGGAGTTTCTTTAATGTCACAGCTCTGGCCAATGATGAACAGTAGAGATGCTCTACATGAGGGATCTCTCTCACACTGAGGACCCTGCACATTTTTTGATACTTTTCCTGGATGATATCAATATTTCCAACTCTGAAGGCAGACTTCAATAGTTGGGGCTGTGGCCAACTGGAGCAAAAGGCATCCACACCTCCTGATTGCCCCTCCAAAAGGTCTCAGGGCAGTGGGGCTGAGCACAGAATTTCATCCATCTGAAGTGTTTTTCTCCTTCTGATCTCTCTTCTCTGGAAGCTAAGTCTTGTGGTTAGAGATTAGACGAGCTGCAGAAGACCCATTTGAATTTCCTAACTGCTCCCCTCTACGTGTGGATGAGTGTTTGTGCCTTCTGGACTCCACCCAGGCACTGGATTTTCCAACTCTTGGGTCTGGCTGTTAAGTGCTGGCATCCCCTCCCTTTGTATGACTTTGATACCAAAGATCAAAGACTTTTCAGTGATTTTACTGTTTCCAAGAGGAAGATTCTGCTTATTTTAGTGACATCTTAATTTCTGTTTCTCATTTGCTGTTGCTTTGTGGCAGACACAGCCTTTGGAACGGGACAGACCTGGCACTGGGGGGTAGATGAGGACTTTGATCACTGCCTTCTTTTGGTGCCTTTCTAAGCTTCCTTGGAATGGGAAAATTATGAATTGCTGTGGCTAAAGGCAAGCAAGGACACTTTCTGAGGCGTTGGGACACCTGCAGTGCTGCTTCTGTTCTTTACTTTCAGATCATACCTCAAATTCTTCATTTCTCCTGCATGTGGTCCTGTCATTCCCATCTTGTTTTCCCATGCCCTGGATCCCAGAAGAACCTTTGAGCTCCTGCAAACAGGATTTTCTTCCTCACTGCTTGGAGAGGCACTCTTGGCCACAGAGATGGGATTTCATGATTTTGCTGTTAAATTTTCAATTTTCTTCCTTGGCAAACGCCATAAAAACATTGCCAAAATAAATATTTGAGACATTTTCTAAATCCTTTTTTGTAAGCTAAGATTTAAAGCAATGCGATGAAAATACAGCTTTGCTTTTGGGATAATTTAGTCTGGTTTAGGAAACACTGGAGGCACCAGTGTGAATTGAGGAGTGAAACCAAGTCAAAGAAGAGAAGCATCGTGGTGTCCCTTGAAGACCCATGAAAAGGGATTTGTTCATCTCAGTCAGACTGAAGACAAAACATGGAATGGTTTGGGCTGGAAGGGACCTTAATCATCTTGTTCTACCTGCCATGGGCAGGGACACCTTCCACTATCCCAGGTTGCTCCAAGCCCCATCCAGCCTGGCCTTGGACACTTCCAGGGATGGGGCAGCCAAGACATTTTCTCATAGTCTTACTTTGCTAACACCCAGTGCAAAAATGCTTGCTTTTATGACACATAGAAGTAACTTCACTTTCTAGAGTGATGAAAATAAGGGACTGGCAGCAAAATCTGTGGAGGATTTTGTGTTCCATGGGTGAGCTGGCAGCAAAGGCTGACCCCAACAGATACCTTAAGCTAAAATGTTTTTCACCAAATAGTTCCCTCCACTTACATTCACCTCAGCATAAATGTTTGGAATGAATGTTGGAGGAGGTAATGCACCCAACCTCACTTCAGCAAGACTGGGCTCACTAAAGCTCTGAACCTGACCTAGCAAACAGGCAGAAGAATGCAAAAAATCAGGCTGGAGTGCATCTAACTTGAGAACAAGGCTGAATTCCTATCTCTGTGCTGGCATCCACAAACCCTCCACTTGCACAGTCTTGTGGTCAGCCACTGGGGACCAAGTGCTGATCCTTGAAGAGAACATTCTTTGCATAATGCAGGTTTTTTGAAGTTGTTTTGTAAAGCTGGAGAATGAGGAAAGATTGCAGAGCTCGTGGTCTCGAGGGAGGGGGATCTGTAGGGATGACCTTCTGCTCATCTCAGCTGTCTGCCACTGAGAATGAAAGATCAAGTTTATTCCTGGCTCAGCCCTTTTATTCTGCCTTAAAAGTGCATTACCTAATGGTTGCTATTTAAAATTAAAAAAAGGAAAACAGGGAATATGACAAATACACACACAAGTGAAATTGAGACAGCCAGCGAGTGGTTATGACTCCTATGCTCCTGGCTATTAACTTGGTTAGGTTTCTAACACTTAAGCTGGACAAGAAAGTCTCTTTGTTCAATGGCATCCTCTGATTCAGTGGATTTTTATGAGACTGACTAATTTTAGCTGAAGTCAAACAGCCCTCTGGGGAGGCCCCATTTCGCAAATCACTCCTTTCCCCTTCTGCTGGGATGGTTGATGCTCCACAGGACTTTGTCTCAGCTTGACTGTCTCTCTTTCCTGGCTCCTTGCCACTGTTTCTGTTCCCAGGAGTGGGGTGGCAACAAACCAAGGCTGTCTGTAGCACCACGCTTGCACTTTTTTCCCCCCTCAAAACAAGTCAAAATACGCTGTTGAACTTTCTTCTACCCTCATTAAACCCTGCTTTCCTAAAGGGGAAAATCAGAGGCAATGGACAAAAGAACTCCCTTGCTGAGCTTTCCCCTCACATAATTGATAATTATTGGCCTTGTGGGAACAAGAAAGGGAGAGCTGAGAAGTCCTGTGTGGGGAACATGCACAGCAAATGGAGAAGTGAGACTAGATTTGGAAACAGGAGTGGGAAAAGGAGTATAAAAATCACAGGATGCGGCTCAAGATGCTGAGAAATGCAGGGGGAAGGTGATACTGAACTCACCCTGGAGTGGAAGGAAGGAGAGGAGAAAAATGAGATACTACCGTGGAGCTTTATTTGCATACCTGTGAAAGGAAAAAAGCCATGAATGATTTCCCAGTGTGTGTTGATTTGCATATTTGGCATCAGAGCCTGAGCTCAATCTCAAAACAGTAAATCTAGTGGGAGTCCAATATTACTGCAATTTACACGGGTGCAAATGGAAGTAGAATCTTATCTTCTACTTTCCTTCCAAAAGCTAAATTTGGAAGAAAATAAATCCAAGCTCATTCATGCAGGGACTACAAAACAGAGCGCTTAAAATATTTCCTATCACTGTGAATTTATGGTGTAATCATTCAGTATCTCAGATCTCAGATCTCAGCCACTTCATTACTGGCACTTTTATCTGAGGGTTGCACTTGCTCTGTCCGATCTCGTGCTGATGTTGGCTGGCTCGGGGCCAGCCACATCTACGAAACCACCTCGGTTTGCACCAGCGGTCAGCCTTGCCCTGTTGTTATTGTAATTGCTGTTTTTAATTCCCTTTTTCTGCTGCTTTTTCAGGAATCATCCGGCTGAGGGATGGGTTTCACGACCGCTACCCGGTGGAGGATTACCTGGATCTGTTCGACTTGGCAGCACATCAGATCCAGAGCGTGCTGCAGAGCGACGCGGGCAAGGAGCGTGCCAAGAGGAACAACATCATCATCGGTAGGGCAAACACAGCCCCAAACACCCCTGTAGCTCCACGTGGGCAGCACTCGGAGCTGAGGCACCAGAGGGGGATTTTGGGACTGGTTCTCAGCACAGAGCCCCTGACGTTGCTTTTCCCTGGTGTGCCTGGAAGCTCTTGAGTGCTGCGTCCAGTTCTGGGCCCCTCAGTTCAGGAAGGACGTGGAGACACTTGAGTGTGTCCAGAGGAGGGCGACAAGGCTGGTGAGGGGCTTGGAGCACAAGCCCTATGAGGAACGGCTGAGGGAGCTGGGGTTGTTCAGCCTGGACAAAAGGAGACTCAGAGGTGACCTTATCACTCTCTACAACTTCTTGAAAGGTGGCTGTAGTGAGGTGGGGGTTGGTCTCTTTTTCCGGGCAACAACTGACAGAACAAGAGGACACAGTCTTAAGTTGTGCCAAGGAAATATAGGTTAGATATTAGGAGAAACTTTTTTACAGAAAGAGTGATAAAATATTGGAATGGTTTACCTGGGGAGGTGGTGGAATCACCATCCCTGGACGTGTTTAAAAAGAGATTGGATGTGGCACTCAGTGCCATGGTTTAGTTTAGTTAAGGTGTTAGGGCAGAGGTTGGACTCGATGATCTTGAAGGTCTCTTCCAACCTGGTAATTCTGTGATTCTGTGATTCTTGGCTTTCTTTCCCTGGAGGGTGGTTCCCTGCTTTGTTAAGAAGCTGTGATTATCTTTAGAAAATTCCCGAGCAAGTGCTGTGTATCTGATGAACATCAGCATTTAGTTAATATGGGGCTTTTTTTCCAAGAATGGGAATGACCTTGGCGACTCCTTCAAGCACAGTTTGCCTTTTGTTTTCATAGGATCGTTTAGGTTGGAAAAACCCTCTAAGATTGAGTCCATCCATTGCCCCACAGCACTTCCAAGGTCACCCCTGAGCCGTGTCCCCAAGTGCCACATCCACTTTAAGTGCAATTATGAGGGGATTGCCTGTGGTGCTGGGATTGTGGCTTCAGTTCCAAGTGCTGGAGCAGTGTCTGTGGGATAACACAAAACCCTGGTGTTATAACACACACTGGGGGCTGCAAAAATCCTGGAGCTGATGGGACACAGCACAGGGAAAGCTCCCAGTGGCTCTTCTCGAGCTCCAACAGAAGATATTGATATAATGAGTTGGTATTAAAATTAAATTACTGAATTACCACTAAAAATGGTCTAGAAGTGCTGTTTTATTGTACTTTATGGAAGTCCATGGTTAGCACTGGGCTCTAGGGAGGGATCCCTGGATTGCTTTCCATGACACGCAGTGGTCAATCCACTGGGCTCATCCTCTCTGGTCCATGGTGCATTGGCTTTCAGCACCCATGAGGAACATCACAAACTTCCAAACTCTGCTTTTGCTGTCTGCTAAACCCAGAAAACTGAGGGGATGGGAGCTTTAGAAGTGTTACTCTGTCACCTCAGAATTTCCCAGGGAAACCAGACACATTCCATGCAAAAAGTGGTTGTGCAAGTGACAGTTCCCTGTCAAAAAGAGAGTTTTCAAGGAGGTTTGAAGTCACAATTCTACAGAAAATAGAGACAAGATTTTTGCTGCCTGCCCTCAGAATTGCAGGGGGTTTGGTCTCATTATAACTAAAAATTTTAACCTGTTGCTGGCTGGATGAGATGGTGATGAAGCCTTAGCTTGGTTAAACCAGAGCCTTGGCTGAGTCACATTTGTTCAGTACTTCCCCAGCCCCCGTTTAAATCCATCATTCACTTTATTAAACATCTGCAACACTGAGCAGCGTTTGCAAGATGGGGCTCTTAAGAAATGTTGCTGTCAAGGACATCTGCAGATTTGCCTGCTACTTACAATAATATCTCCTGTCCTTTCATGGGTGAAGTGCTTATAATAATTAAATTCACTAATCTAATTGGCAATGTACATCTTTGATTACTTACCTCCTGTTGCAGCTTTTTGTAGAGTTCACTTTGTGTTTCTTTTTCCTGTGGTCTCATTTCTTGTTTCATTAAGGTTCTGCTGGGTTTTCTTATTAAGTTTACAGGAAAAGTCTTGAATGATTATACCCATTAAGGCAGTCTTTTATGACCTTGGTAAAAAACAAAACAAAGCCATCTAGCCTAAAATGCATCTGTATGAATATCAGGTTTGCTCCTAATCTTCCTTTTCTTATTTCAGATGACTGCAAAGAAAAATCAAATTAAAACTGTAAATATTTCAGCAGTTCATCATGTTATATTATTTTGAAAAGTTAAGCTTCTTTGCATATTAAACCTAGTGGGTAATAACTGCATTTTCAAAAAAAAAAAAAAACCAACCCCAACATCTGCTTAGAGATGAGCCAGAGAGGAGAGGGCTGATCCAGCCTGAGGCATTCTGAGCAGGACTTGTTTATGTGGGATCATTAATATGATAAATTCAGAGGAATGACTTGGGAAAACACAATATGATGTTAATCCATTAATGACCGAATAAGGAGGTTCTATGTCCATTCTTTAGGCAATTTAATAATTCATATGTTCTTTAAGTCCACAAGAAAAAACTCCAATCTGGTTGCACTGGAGTAATTAAACATAATTAATTGTGGGTGATTAATTTTTCACATATTTAGTATGGCTTGTCCTCTTTGCAGGTATTAAATCTCTATTATAAAACAAAACCAAACACTGTCAAATTGTCAGGAATATTTTTGTTTGGCTGCTTCAGGAAATTAAAATTATAATTAAAATTAAAATTATAAAAATCAGCAGGGACTAGAATGGTTATTTTTTTTTTTATATATATATATATCATATATATTTTTTTTTCTTCCCCTCGTTAAATTTGTGACAGTCACCTTGTGGGAAGATTTACTCTCTTGACCCCAGGTTATGCTGGGCTGACTGCACTGGAGCAGCACCTTGAGCCCTGTTAATGCTTTAGCATGACTTGGTTGTGTGCCTGTGATCTTGGGTTGGACTTGGCAATCTTGGAGGTCTTTCCCAACCTTTATGATTCTGGGATTTTCCCTGGCTTGTGTCCTGCCTGCAGATTTTGGGTGGTGGCAGCTGATCCAGCTGTCACAATTTCTGTGGAATGTGGGTTCTGATGTTAAGGGAATCCACCCACTTATGTGTAAATGCACTGATTGTTTTTGTGGCTCACACTGCAGAAGTGTAGGGAGGTGCTCCCAGGTTTGACCACGCTAATTGGGATAAATCCAGCACAACATCAAACGTGCTCAGGGAACAGAGCAAAGAACTGTGAAGGGTGATCATGTCTGGTCCACAGAGGAATAGGTGGCTTGATGAGGTCACAGACTTTAATTAGCTTGGCATGATTTAGGCAAACATTTCCGAGGGAGCTGTCTCAGCCCAGCTGTGCCTGGCACAGGGATGGAGCAGTGACTTCCCAAGGTCGCTCCCATCCCTGCAGTGCCCTCTCCTGCACATCCCTGTCTGCAAGGGCTCCTACCCCTCTGCCTTTCCCCACGTCTGGGGAGGTTTCTGTGGCTGTCTCAGCCCCTGGCCTCTGTTTAATCCTTTGTGTTTCTGCCTCACCCAGCGTGGGAGCTGGGCTAATTGAGTTTTAATTGACAAGTCAAAGCCTGCTGGTGATTAGGCAGTGCTTTGGCTAATTAATTTAGAATGGAAGAGCGGAGCTGTTGTGGACACCCAGCTACAGCCAATGGACCTGATCTCCTCCTCCTGAAAAGAGGCAAAACAAACGTGACAGAAGATTAATGTGTTTTCTAACAACTCCCAGACTTTATTAATGAATCACATTATGTTCAGCTGAAGTTTGGAGCCAGTACCTTTCTCACGTTGTGCTTTGTCCGTCTTTTTAAATCTTTATTGGACTTTCCCAAAGAGGAGAGAAGAGGAAAGAAGAAAAAATAGGGAAATAATGTACAAGTCTATAAGCCTACAACATTATTATTTTTTTAATCTCCTTCCCTCTGATTTGAAAAACCTCATTAGCAAGAATTAGCTTTCATTAGACTGTCAGAGACTGTAAGTCCCCAAAAAGCTTCTGTACATGTTTTATTAAACAGTTCTGTGCCACATAAATGCCAGGATTACTTAAAAAGACGGAGAAGGTTACAAAATTCAAAACATCGTATCAGATCATTTATTTAGCAGCTGAACCATCATACACTCACTCTGGCAGAGATTTTTACTGATTATGTTTCTCCCTGTAGCATTGCATTCAGAGTGAGCTTCTTCACTCATGAAAGACACCAGAATCTGGTATTTTACCAAAGTGTGCTATTTATTCTATAAACCCTTTATCTATTAGTAAATACTTGACTTCTTCTACATGAATAATGATATTAAAAATATTTCAATCCTCAATGACACAACTCAGCTGCTTTTTAAATATTTCTTCTATGCTCACTGATTCTCCTGATTGTGCTTCCCACACTGCTGATCAGCAGGGGTGGTAGTTTCCACAATTTTCTGTGGGAAATTGTACAACTTGTTAGCAAGCTGCCCCTCTGAGATTGGGAATGTTAAGGCCAACCCGTGGGGGCTACAAAGAGCACTGCAAGGCTTCAGCAGGGACAGGCTCCTGCCTCCTCAAGGCCAGGTTGGATGGGGTTTGGAGGAGCCTGGCCTAGTGGAAGGTGTCCCTGCCCATGGCAAGGGTGGCAATAAGATGATCATTAATGTTCCTTCCAGCCCAGATTATTCTGTGATTCCTTGATTCTTCACTGCAGAATGTGACAAAACCCTGAGCAGTCCATTCCAGCTCAAATCTATTTGCATGTGTTAACCAGCAGCAGGAAGCAGTGTGGTTATGGAGAGCGATATTTCAGGTGGAATTGCACAAAACCTGCCTTAACCATCCCTGCCTTCCCAAAGGCACAGGGCACTGGCATTGCTGCAGCTCTGGCAGATTTAGCCAGATCAGTTTGCAAGAGCTAAGGTGTGTTGAAATTCATGGAGTCAATTTTGATCTGCCCATAGCAATTTAAAATTCAGCCAATTTCCACTCCAACATGAAGAATGGAATGAGTTACCAGCAGAGATGCTTCTCATTTCCAGGGGAGGCCAGTGCCTCGACAATGTGGGACAACAACGCTTGGATTTTCTTCTATGACAACAGTACTGAAGGAGAACCTCCCTTCCTAATCCAGGATTTTATCCATGCCTTCCAGCCAAATGCCAAACTTATCATCATGCTGAGGGACCCTGTTGAAAGGTGAGCCAGAAAATTTTCTTGTTATAATAATATTATTAGTTCTCACTCTGTTGGATGCAAGTAAATATTCACGTGGTGTTTGAGAGCTACTTGGTTGTGGTATGAGGGGGTTTTATTCTGTGTATTTTGGCACAGGTAACTGTGATAATGTTTTAAAGAGAACCATGTGAGTGTGAATGCCATGAGTTCCATGCCTGGACACCTGAGCTACTCTAAAATATTGAATTTATAGGTTTCCAAATGCAATCAAATGCCATTACTTGAGCTAATATGCCTTGGTTCTCAGCAGGGCTCACTAGACTAGGAGGGCACTGCATCTTCAGACCTCAGCAGAAGTGGTTCTGGGAAATGTTTCATTTCATTTAGGTAGAAAAATTTATGTTTTCATGGGGTTTGCAGTTCCAACTGGTGAAATAATAACGATTAATGATGATTAAATAACTCCAGAGCCAGCAAAGGATACAGATGTCTTTAAATCAGGAAGGTGCTTGATGAGACCCTCAAGTGTGAAGTTTCACTGGGCATTTTTAGCTTGCACAGCCAACAGCTACAGGAGTCCATCCTTGGTGTTCCTGACTTTGTTTGCAGGGAAAGGGCTTGGCTTTTGCCAAGGTTTGGGGTGTTTTGAATGGCTATGGAGAGCCAGGAATGTGCAGCTTTCCACTTGCATTTCACTTCTTCTCTCCAGTCTTCCTCCAGATTTCTGGGACGTTTCTTTCCACTATGTCCTCTGAGGAAGGATAATAATGGTGAGGGTAATGAGGAGGGTGGAGGGGGTGGAGGCAGAGTCTGCAAGGATCAGACTGAGGGGTGTGAATTCCTTCTCACTGTAGATCCATAGGGACATTCAGGATACCTGTGGCAAGGTCAGTGCCCAAGGGCAAAGGCCCAGGAAAGCTCAGGGAAGGAAGGGGATGCAGATGATGCTGGGGGTGCAGATGATGGGGGGGGATACAGATGATGATGGGGGTGCAGATGATGGTGGTGCAGATGATGGTGGGGGTGCAGATGATGGTGGAGGTGCAGATGCTGGGGGTGCAGATCATGGCAGGGGTGCAGATGATGGTGGGGATGCAGATGATGGTGGGGATGCAGATGATGGTGGTGGTGCAGATGCTGGGGGTGCAGATGATGCTGGGGGTGCAGATGATGCTGGGGGTGCAGATGATGGCAGGGGTGCAGATGATGGTGGGGATGCAGATGATGGTGGGGATGCAGATGATGGCAGGGATGCAGATGATGCTGAGGATACAGATGACACTCGGGGTGTAGATGGTGCGGGTGCAGATGATGGCAGGGATGCAGATGATGGTGGGGATACAGATGACAGTGGGGGTGCAGATGATGCTGGGGTTGCAGATGATGGGGGTGAGATGACACTCGGGGTGCAGATGATGGGGGGGATGCAGATGATACTTGGGGTGTAGATGGTGGGGGTGCAGATGCTGGGGATGCAGATGACACTGGGGGTGCAGATGACACTGGGGGTGCAGATGCTGGGGATGCAGATGACACTGGGGGTGCAGATGACACTGGGGGTGCAGATGGTGATGGGCACCAGGCTCTGGTGGCTCTGGGAGAAGGGCAGACCCGTGGTGCTTGTGCAGGCAGCCCGTCCCCACTGGCCAGCAGCTTCCAGAGCTGGGAGGGTGCTCCCCAAGGAGCTTCCCTGCTAGCAGGACATGGCTGTGGTGCGAGCAGGGCTGGGAGATGCTTCCCAGCTCCTGTGTCAGGAAATGCAGCTCTCAACTTCAACGGCATCTCCTGACCCCAGGAGTTAACAGATGGTAATTTTATGTGAGAGAGTGGCTGAAGTGGCTTCCTCATGTAAATTAGTGACAAACTCCCTGATTGCCTTAACCACCCTCTGTAATGGGGGTGTAGCTCCTTGCCAGCCTTAGCAGGGCTGACAGAAAAAGTCAGCTTCATCTCTCTGACTGTGTTTGTGACAAATTGGTTCCTTTTTGTTTACAGTTCCCTACGTTCCTGATGGCTCATCTGAGCTGAAGGAGCAAAAGCAGAAGGGACAGCCCGGGCAACCACTGGTGATGCCAGGCAGTGGGACAGGTTCCTTGGAATACCCAGGAGGGCTTGGGGCTGGGACAGGCTCTGATCTAACCTGCACAGGGTCTGGGCTATCCCCAGAAGGGAATGTTTGAATGACATCATTTTTGTTGTCAACTGGTGTCATTATTTCATTGGAATGGACAGAGGTTGAAGGACTTCAAGCAGCCAGAATGGCTGAAATTCTAATCAGCAAAGGCAGATGTCCCCAGAATTAAACACACATGGGGGAAAGAAAAAAAAAAAAAAAGGAAAAAAAACCTCAACTGCCCTGCAGAGGGAGAACTTGTCTTCAAGAATATAGTTTTTCATGAGATGCCAATAAGCCTTAAAAATGATGCATTTCTTTTGATGAATGGTTAGAAACACTAAGCAGTCATATTAAACCTCTTTAATGACACTTCAGCCTGGCCCATGCTGTACCTGATGCCTGCTGGATAATTTTCCCTGGGAAGAAGCCTTTCACCAGTCAGTCCCACCATCCCTGGGACAAGCTGGGTCCTGATATCCACATTTCCTGCAAGCAGGAGATGTTATTGTGTGTCTAATTTAGGTGAACTCAGCAGGCTTGGTCCTTCAGCTGTTCCCTTTCTTCTTTTTCATTAAATGAACGGAGTCTTCATTTGTTTCATGTGGGAATTAAAATCCTGTTCTGGCAAAACACTGGCATAAATAATGAGTGCAGAGGGGCTATTCCTGTGCTTAAGTGCTTTGCTGGATTAAGGCCTAAACTTTCCAAATTAGGTATTTTTAAGTACCCACGGAAATCTAGGGAAGTTAAAGGATAAATAAAGTAAGTGCAACACAAAAGGTTACCGCAGTAATAAGCGAGACCTGAATAGATTGGTGTTTTTAGGTCATTTCTTAGACACCTGTGGTTTTTTGGAAGAGGCTGAAAAATATGTAGGATTTCTGGAATTTTGTTGAGAGATGGGTACTGTAGAGGCATCAAATCTGTGCTGCAAACACACTTTGGGAAGTGACTCCTCAAAGGATACAAAATAGTCTTCAAAATCCTGTGGTATTTTTGTGATTCTGGTCATTCTAAGCCTAATTATGAATGGAAGTTAAAATCTCATATTCAGCAGATCCAACATTTATGCCATGTCAGAGCATTTCCTTTGTCTCTTTAAAACATGTTTATCTTGCAAAAGCCAAACCAAGGTTTCAGGAGTTAATGCTAAAATTGATATTTTCCTTGCCTGTAGGTTTTGGGTTGTTTCACCACATCACCCCCAAAGAGATTTGAATTTATATAAAATTTTTAGTCATTTTGGGCAATTGAAAAACTTGTGCTAAAAGTGTGCAATGAGAGGATACTCCTCTGTAACTTAGAAAAACTGCTTCATCTTGGAAAAAAAATAGAAAATCAACAGGTGGAATGCTGCACATGGGAAGTTTTTGATGGAAAATCAATGTAAGATTGGAGGTGAAGCTTCCTGTAAAAGGAATGTGAAATCCAGACTCTTTCTTACTCATGATGGTAGCCAGCTTGGTAATCCTATAAAAATTACACTTTCTAACCCACCTAACGTTACAGTTTGTTAAATCAGGTTTAAGCTTTAGACACCAGGACTGTTCCTGTCCATGGAACACCAAGTGCAGAGGGGCACCAACATCAGCTGAGACCACTTCTGTTGTACACAGAGAACATGAATTTAAAGCCTGAAAATTTGCCTTCAGGAGAAAACATGGGCTCACACAATTTCTAGGGTCAGGTTTCCAGGGATGCCGACCTTGAAAGTGGGGACTCTGTTCAAAATTCCCTGGGGAGGGTTTTTGTTGTGAGCTAAAACTCATTAAAATGAACGGAAAAAGCGTCACTGGGTGCCAGGCTGTGGGTGGGACGCTGTTACACACATCCCCTTTCCCTGGATTCCTGTACCTGATTGGATTAAATAAACATTAAATAAATGTTCTTGCACCCCCTCAGCCCTCACTGCCACTTTTCCCCCCTCAGGTTGTACTCGGATTATCTCTACTTCGCCAGCGCCAACAAATCCGCGGAGGATTTCCATGAAAAAGTGGCGGAGTCGCTGCAGCTGTTTGAGGGCTGTGTGCTGGATTATTCCCTGCGAGCCTGTGTCTACAACAACACCCTGAACAACGCCATGCCCGTAGGTATTCCCAGGCACTTTTGCTCCCTTGCTGCTCTCACCTGGTGGCAAGGTTGTAATGACACCAAAATCCTGTGCGAGGAAGCGGCGAGAAATCAAAACTTTCTCCCTTTTCGTTTGTCAAGTGGAGAACATAAATATAAATGTAAACATGGAAAAGATGGTGTAGGGGCCCAGCTGTCTCCTCAGCCTGTTCCCTGATGAATGCCAACAGGAATAACACAGCCTTCCTATTGTGCAAGTGCATGGAGAGCACATTTAGTGAAGATTACAATTTAATGTGCAAGCTTTTTGCAGATGTCTCCAAAAAGTAGCTCTGGCAAAGATCTTTGCAGTACCAAATTGCCCCAAAATCAGAATAAATTATGTGTTCTTTTGTAAGAAAAGGCTACCAATAACTAGATAAAACCTTTTTTTTCCTTCTTTTTTTTTTTTTTTTTTTTTTTGAATTGTGTCTGCCAGAAAATGATACAAGAAAACACAGAAACTGTTGGCAGGGGAGTGGATGAGCATTACAGGCTTAGGATTCCAAAACTCACAATTTTAGTGTAGAACTGACTTCAGATCTTGCTCGAGGGCAGAGAATAATACGGAAGAGATTGACTTGAAGTATCACATCTGGCCAGTTTGCCATTCAATCCTCTTTTATTTGCTCAGGCTGTAAAGGATTCAGAGGGAATAGTTCCCTCCCTTACCTCTGGGGTGAAGTTATTGCCTCTTCCACTGGATAAAATAACAGTACAAGAGTGTTTTCCATGGGCTGGAGCCCTGCAGCAGCAGAGCAAACAGGACACTGCTCTCACTCACCAGGTAGATTGGAGCTGCTGATCCCTGATTGCAGCCCCCAGGACTCCCTCACACACCAATTGCTACTGGGCAGCCTCATAGAATTTTCCAGCCATCTGCTTGCACAAATGTATTCCTTCCAGCATGGCAGAGAAAGGCAGAGAGAGAACCAGAAGGAAAGATTTTCCTCTCACGTTCATCCTCAGGGTGCAGCACCGTTCTCCATTTGTTGTCTTCGGCAGCCCTCTGAAGAAGATGCTTTTGGAAACGAGCAGAGGAGGCCTCTTTCCATAGAGCCACAAGCAGGTGTTTGAATAAAACCCACATGCCAACTGTGCTCCTCCATGGCCTTTTTTAGCTTCTTCTTCAGCCAAGTTGCTAAATCTGTTGTGTTCGTGGTTTGCTGTGCGTTGAAAAAGCGGGGATGGCTGTCCCTGGTGAGCTCATTAGGTTGCTAATCCTGTGACTATGCCAGGAAAAAAAAGGGTTTGCTATTGGCTAATTGATACAGGCCGAACACGGGGCACCATCTGACACTGGTAGTGCCATAAATCAGCCTCTCTTGATGGAAGAGGCCCTTTAAATCCTCTAGAGTCCTTGCAAGGAACTTGACAGACAGATGAGGCAAACTCGCAGCAATTGCTTCTTCAGAGAGTTGTTTATTTTAGTGTTACCAGCTACCAGCGTAGAGAAGACACAGCAGAGCAGAACATGGCAAGAGAAGGCGAGAAAATGGCTGCTTATCAAAATTCCACGGCCTTTTTATAGGTAAATTATCCAATAAAAAATTGAAACAACAGATATTTTTACTTTTCCTCCAATGTTCAGTAAATCACTCTGACACTCAGGCCAGAACTGTGGAATTTTTCATCCAATCATCCTAAACTACTTCTGCTGCAAAATATGGGGGACTAGAAGAAGAGAGACGGAGGTTAAAAACTACAAAGTCTCCTCCATCTTGGAACTTTTACTGTTTATCTATTTACTACATTAACAAACCTAAAACTTCTAAATTCTTCACCCTGTGACATCCTTACATCATATTCTATCACCTAGTTCACATCTGTGTAGATTTTAATTCCTCCCAGAGAGCAGGCAGTTTTCTCCATGGATACAGGTCGAAAACCACGCTGTCCAGGGGGGTTTTTCTCTTCAAAACAGGCAGAGAAATATTCCCTGCACTCTGGATTCCCACAGCTAATGTATTTCTGAAACCAGAGATGTGTCCTGGGCATGGTGGCTGCTGATGGATGCTGATGGTGAAGAAAGGGGTGTTTGGCACCTGGAATCAGTGGAAAGAACATCACCCAGAGAAAGGCACAGTGACCACAGTGGTCACAGCTGTGGCCTTCCAGCACCTGAAGGAGTGGACAAGGAAGATGGAGATACATTTACAAGAGCCTGGAGTGAGAAAAGAAACATGAAACCACAAGTTTGCCCCAGTGCTGAGTGGGATGAGGCATTGGCTGAGGGCTGGGGTGCAGCCCTGCCAGAATTATCCCATCTTAGCCTGATGTCTTAATCAAATAAGAGGTTCCAAATTCTGGTGTAGCACATCTATAAAGAAGTCTGCTAAATATGGACACTCAAGTCATAAGCAGCCAAAGACACACATCGGAATCACAAAGGATAATAATAATTTATCAGTAATTCAAAATATGGCTTTTTTAAAGGAATTTAGGTAGCAGTGTAGGTCACAGGGCAGTGTCAAGTGAAAGAGGCTGTTGTCTGACTTCATTGGCTCTGTGGCAATGTGAGCTGAAGATGTTAAGTCTCTTTTATGAAAGATGCTTAAGACTTGGGATTCATGTTCCTCTCTTCTGAGCCTGAAGGGATTTAGAAATATATTTATAAGCACAGTTGGAGGCTGGACTTTTTAAGAACGCCAGGCTACATTTTTTATGCTTCAACTTGTTATGTAAAATTGAGGAAGGAAGAAAAACAGAGAATAGGGCAGGAGAGGCTGAAAATCTGCCTTTCCCCCTCTCTGATCTGACAGAGTCTGGCTCTCTCATTGTGTACTCAGACAAGGCACCCTCAATGCTGCTGCAGCTGAGATGTCAATCTAATTATTGCAACCAGAGGATGCAGCAAAATGCACCCAAATCTTATACCTGATATCAAGCCAGAATATTTGTCCTGCTCGTGGCAGCGTGACCTGATAGTCATGGCAGCTGATAGTCATGGAATCACTCAGGTTGGAAAAGACCTTTAGGGTCGTTGAGCCCAAGTTTTAACGCAGCACTGCCGAGCTCACCCCTAAACCACATCCCCAGGGTGAAACCAAACTGAAATAAGCAGCCCTAGGAGCTGGAAAAGTGACAAGACTGAGCATCTTCCCTTGAATTACTGTTCATCTGGGAGCTGAGAGCCCTCAGGGGCTCCATGAAGGTTGGATCATCCCAAGCATGGAGGAGCTTGGATATGAGGTGGCCAAGCATCCCTCTACAGAAAATTGTGTCTGTGCAATGCTTTTACACAGACCTGTGGCTGCTGCAGTGAGTGCACAGCCCAGCCCTAGGTAAAACAACGTCTCTCACCTGTAGAAAAGGCATTTGCAAAGATTTCCTTTAGCTGCTCTGAAAACAAGAGGAAGATTAAAAAATGTTCATGTATTTTCTTTTTTGCCATTCCTCAAAAGCACATCTTGGGGATATTTTGCCCAGATGACAGAGGTGAGTGTTGTTTTTCTTACAGCTGTTGTAAGGTGAATTAATTTGGGTTTTTTTGTGCTTACAGGTGAGGTTACAGGTCGGGCTCTACGTTGTGTATCTCCTGGACTGGCTGACAGTTTTTAACAAAGATCAGATACTTGTTCTTCGCCTGGAGGACCATGCATCAAACATGAGGTACACCATGCACATGGTGTTCCAGTTCCTGGATCTGGGTAGGTGCTTGCTGCCTGCTTTAAGCATGCAAAATCATTATTATCCTTCTTCTTCTTTTAGGTTCTTTTTGCTTTTTTTAAGAGACAAAAAGAGAAGCAAAGGAATCTGGCTTGAAGGATGCATTAATCTCGTTGCCTGGAGTCAAGCAAAATTAAATCCTCAAATGCCTGGTGTTAGAAGATCTGAGATTATATAAAGAAAAAAAAAATTCCAGACCACTCAGAATGCAGGGATTTATCTTCCCATGCAGAAGCCAGTCCTGCTTCTGAAGGCACTCAGGGCTTGCTTGCCACAGGCTTCCAGAGATGCAAAGTTATGCCACACAATTTTAGCCCAGAACCGAAATCTGAGCATGATGAAAGGTTGTGTTTGCAGCCGAGGAGAAGGGGGAAATTGTGTTTTTGCTGTGTTGATTGAGACATCTGTTGCTAATCCTCGGAGAAACGCCGGCAGACAAAATGTTGCCCAATGTTGATTTGACAGTAGCAAGAGAAGGAAAATGTGGCTGAAAAATCATCTGTCTGGTCCAAAGATTGGTCTAGATGATGAGAAAGCTTGGATGTAGCAGACTGAACAGATGAAAAGCTTGGCATCTGCTTCCTGAGCATGGTTTGTGCTGGAAAACTCTGTAGGTTTTTATCTTGTGGCTGCACATTTATTCCCAAAGTGGGGGCATCACTACACCTGTGTCCACTTTGATCCCCCTGCCAGCCTCCAAAATAAACAAAACAAGGTGCTGAGTGAAGCTTGTAGAGTTTCTGTCGGGTATTAGTCAACTCACACCGTGAAATGAAGTAGCAGCATAAAATACCTGCAGCTCCAAAAGGGATGGGAAGTTGTCTTCAATCATTGGGTTTTTTTCTCCGAGGTATTTTCCTCCAAGAGTGATTTATGCTGCTTTTTATAGAGATGATTAATTAATGGGAGAGGAAAATGTATTATTTCCAAATTTACTAGCAGTAATTTGTTTTACTAATCTGAGCCTGTTTTCAATATTCTGAAACATCGTGGCTGCTAACAAAAATCACATTTTTCTCCCCATGGCAAACCTTCTGATTTAGTCATTAGATTTCTTTAGGATGGGCATTTTTTGGGGGAAATATTTGAAGATAACATTCTCTTTTCCCACAGGACCTCTGAGTGAGAAACAAGAAGCTCTGATTACCAAGAGTCCTGCATCAAACACCCGAAGACCTGAAGACAGAAGCCTGGGCCCGATGCTGCCAACCACCAAGGCAATTTTAAGAGATTTCTACAGGCCTTTTAATACAAAACTGGCACAAGTTCTTTTTGATGATGCTTTTTTATGGAAGAGGACATAACGTGTAAATTTCGTGCCACAATTACAGTGCTTAAAGGAGTTTTTATTTTTTTAAATTCTATTTTTGTGCGTGGATATTGACTTTTTTTTCCCTCCCCCCCCATTCCAAAGAGCAGCCGATGGATGAGCTGAGAGCTTCACCTTCAGTCAGCACATGGCTCAACAGCTCTACCACGTTTTCCTTGGGAGAATGGAAAGCATCTTGCTTTAATCAGTTTATTGCAACTTCTTTCACCCCTGCAAAGGAGTGGACAAGCATTAGGACAAAGATGATGTCTTACACTCTTCCACAGGGGTGTTGAAGTGTAACCTTCTCTGAGATGCTGCAACACAGAGTTGGCATCAGTTTCCTACAATTACACTTATAATCTCATTTTCAGTATATGTTATTCACTCATTTTCTTTTCAAACAATCAATGTCATTTAGTCATTAAAATTTTTAATTGAATTCAACCTAAAATTCTGTTTCTTTTTGTCAGCATTTACAGATGGTAAGAAACACATGTACAAATGTCAGACCATTTACAAATGGTCTTCACTCACACTAAGTGTGTTTCCTCAAAGTGCATTCACATAAATTTCCAAATCTAATTTTTATCTTCAAGATAAATGGACTTTCCTAGCCACAGTTCTTGTAAAATAAAATTTTATAATCCAGGTAAGAATGGATGGCTGAAATCCAAACAGGTTAATTTGGTGTTTAGCATAACAAATTCATTTTGTTCATGACAGTATGAATATGTATCATTTATTCACGTCACTCACACATTCTCCCAGTGAGAATGGGCTTTTTCAAAAGTCCATTCCTGGCCATGGAGAGCTTTTTATGGATATTTCTGCAAAATTCTACAGGATTCCTCTTCTCCATTGTGAAGGAATATGCATTTTAAAAGCCATAAGAAATTTTGCTACTTAAATCATAAATGGGCAGGACTCTCAGTACCTTACAGAACAGATGTGTTACCCAAGGAATTAGGTGCATGTTATGTATTTCCCTCTTCAGGAAAAACATCTACATCTGGTTAAGGAGTTTGAGATACGCAGACTTGAGGAAAAAAAATTTGAAAGTTATGGAGAAACTTTGAGATACCTGGAAGTTTTTATTTCTATTTCTATATAGACGTGCAGCAATTCAATCTTTGATTTCCAACACACCTGGCTGGGTCACTGTCAGCTACAATTTGCAGCCTTCCTGCAGGTGGAAGTCCCACCTAAGTGAGGGATTTTTTAAGAGACAAATATAAATGCTGCCTCTTGATCATTTCCTCTCTGAACTGATCATTTCCTCCCTGAATGTGTGTTGAGTGAGTCAAATGAAGCTCCTGTTCAGCTGACAGCTATCAAAACCCCAGAGAATCCTCTCTGCTTGGCTTCACGTGTCCTTTCAACCTCCATGCTGGACCCCACAATGCAGCTTTATTGACGGATTCACAAATACATTTACAAATATTAAAGGTACCTTTTCCCTATCCCCTTCCATGGGGGTGTATTATTCACTTCATGTGTTTCTAAATTGAGAATTAATGCTGAAAACTTGCTGAATCCTGAGCGTTTCACACAGGAATACGACTGGTGACATGTCAGATATTTTGCAACAGAAGACCATTTCTAGGTCCTCTGCCAACTGGTAATGTGCTGTTTGAAAAAGGATTCAGTCTGGGGTTTGAAAAGCTTAAAATAAGTAATTTAGTGAAGTATTCTCAACAACCAGAACAGATTAGTTCTCGTTCAGAAACGCTCACAGTCCAAAAATGGTTGGAGAGCTGAGAATGGACTATTTTAGCAGTACAAATAAAAAGTGTCATGGGACCATGAAACAGAAAATCAGAATGAATTTGCCACCGTTCCCAGATGTAAAAAATTTAATCAACAACTTATTTACACCACAAATTTCACCCCGCTGTGCTTTGATTTGGAATCAACACTCTGTGGTCAGGATAACTCTATACAGATGTTTCCTAACCTGGCCTGCCACGGTCAAATATTTCCATTTATTTGTCAGCTACAGCCATGATCTAATGTTATTATTTTACCAGCCCTAAAAGCTAATTAATACATCTGTCCTTATCATTAACTTGAGCACTGAAGAGCTCACAAACTCTGGTTTGTGCCTGGGGTCCTTCTGAAAGTGAAGTCTGCAATGAGGCTGCTTTTATGTCTCCATGCCCTTCATGAGCTCCAAAAGAGGATCTCCTGCTCTTATCACTTCGCAACCTTATGCTCTTGGGTCGTGGCATGATAAAGAATCAAACAGCAGCAAATATTTGTCTAGAAGGTGTTTTGGAGGTAAGGATATCACTCCCTAGTTCAGGCTGGAAAAATAAAATTGATCTGGTGACTCATAATGAAATAAAAAAGTGTTTTCTCAAGTGATGTGGCAATGCTGGGTGTCAGAGCCCCTCTTCTTCAGCCGCAGCCATTCCGTGGCTTCACAGCAAATCTCTGCCCAGGACAAGGCTCACCCAAGTTCTTCCAGCTCCCTTTACCTTTCTGCTGACAATTCTAGCTGTGAAAAAATTCAATTTAATTGTTATTAGTCACTGTAGCACTGAGGTGAACTACATCCCCAAAAGGGCAATTTGCCAAGAAGTTGGAATTCATATCAAACACACTTTTTTGTGTTTTGTGCCAAAGCCTAGCAGCGGCTCCTTGCAGAGACCTCAGAAAATCCACGTCTCATGCTGTGCTTCTGCTCTTATCTCTGCTGAACAAAACTAATCAGACAAAGATGCAGCTTTCCTGAGTGCAAAGGCACTGAGGAAAGGGTTCTTTCCAAATGTTCTCGCTGCTACTGCAGAAGAATGTGAAATGTGTTTTCTGTAAGACCTTGAGTGTTTGGGCCAAGCATCTTGGCTGTCTGGAAGAAGTACAAGGAAAACAAAGGATCTCCTGCGAAGGAAAACAGGCAGTGGTTGACATGGAAAATGGTGTGTTGTTATCTGTTCAGTCCAGGCCCCAGGCCCTGGGCCTCAGCCTAGCAAACTGAGGATAAACGGTGAAGTTGTTGCAGTTCTGAGTGTATCTTTCTGCCAAGAAATTAATCCATTTCCCAACTGAGCCAAATGCTCTTTTGTTAAAGATGAGGCACAACGGTGTCATAAAAAGTCATTCCTGCTTGATCCCCCTCACACAGGTGAGGGGGACATTTGATAGGACCAGAGGGGACAGCCTCAATTTGCATCAGGGGAGGTTCAGGTTGGATTTCAGGAAAAAAATCTTCACTGAAAGGGTTGTCAAGTGTGGAACAGGCTCTCCAGGGCAGTGAAGTCAGCATCTCTGAAGGGATTTAAAGGACCTGTGGATGTGGAGCTTGGGGACATGGGTTAGTGGTGGCCTTGGCAGTGCTGGGGGACGGTCTGAGATCTCAGAGGTCTTTTCCAATCTTAACGATTCTGATTCATGCTCGTGATTCCATGGGCAGAGCGTTCCCGACAGGAATTCTTGTCTTGCAGTACCATCTTGTGGCCAACCCCGGCAGTGCTTTGTGCCGTGCACGCAGGTTTTCCCTACGTCTGAAAAACAAAAGGCAGGTGCAAAAAGACAAAACAATTTCCACTTCTTTTCAGATGCTCACAGGAATAAAATTTCCGGGGCAGCTCAGGAGCTGGAAAGCGTGTGGAGAAGTGCTGGCTTGGCACAGCCTCAGCATCAGGGAATCACAGAGTCATTTAGGTTAGGAAAGACCTCAGATCATCGAGTCAGAGACTCCAGCACTGCCAAGGCCACCACTGACCCATGTCCCCAAGTGCCACATCCACAGGGCTTTTAAATCCTTCCAGGGATGGGGACTCCACCCCTGCTCTGGGCAGCTGTTCCAGGGCTGGACAGCCCTTTCCATGAAGAATTTTTCCTTAATATCCAATCTAAACCTCCCCTGTCACAATTTGAGGCCTTTCCCTCTTGTCCTTTCCCTTGTTACTTGGGAAAAGAGAATGAGCCCCATCTCATCTAGGGAAAGATGTCACCAGCAGCTGAGGCTGGAAGCTGCTCACCTCTGCTCATTTCATCCATGTCCTGCTGGGGACAGATGCTTTTAAGTCACAGCTCCTGTGAAAACTCCACACAGCCTCAATCAATAGAAAGACCCTCAAAATGATTGCCAGCATGGCAGGGGCTTAATGGGCTGCCAGGCTGGAAGCTGCCATTAAAATTAGAGGCCTGCTGTGAATGTATTAAGCCGCAATTAGCAGAAAATAAAGTCTGAAGGAGACACAAATAGTAATCACTGCATCACAGTTCAGAGGAAAGGCACTTTCCCTCACCCTCATCATTTCTGAACATCCCTTTTCTGGGTGAAAAACTTCCCCTTCCAGCAGGTGTTGATGTGATGGTGCCTCAGCTGGGCTGGCAGGGGCATGGAAGACCTACTAAAAAAATGCTAAAAATATAAGTCAGGAGATTTAAAATTGCTGTTTAGTCACTGAAGGAACAGTTGCTGTGTGAGACTGCACTGCAGGGCAGTGCTGGCACTGCAGGGCAGCTGCACAGGACACCTTCCTCAAGGAAAACAGGGCAGATTTCCAGTCTTTCCTCAGTCTGGGTTTGTCTCACACACTTAGAAAATTAATTCCTCCTCTACTTATGAATGGGAATGATGAGAGGGAAGGGTTCTGCTGGTACTCAGAGCTTTGCAGTTGATGAACAGCTCCAGAGCAGCTCCCAAAACTTCATTTAATTTAGGCTAGAGAGGCCTAAGCCACAGACGACTTATAAATAACTTGGGGTTCAGCTTTTTGTGAAGCTAAACCCAGTACATGCTGATTATTGAGTACATTGGGTGTCTCAGAGACCAAGGATTTGGGGCTGGTGCTGCAACATCTGGGTGGTTAATTGAGTCTACACACATTATTTCCTCGTCTAGGATGTTGAAATCAGAGACAGAGAGCAATGAAAACCTCTGTCCATCAATACAAGCTGGGCACTCCTACAGGGCAAGGAGGCAAAGGCTGTGGTAAAACAGCTACAGAAGGGGGGAAAATAAGAATCTAGTGAAATCCTGGAATGCTGATAACTAACTGATGACACAAAATTGCATGGAAAAAAGTAAAGCCAAGCAAGGGAACCAAAAACCCCAGAAGAAATAAAACAGAAATAAGGAGAAAGGGATGTGTGGCTGTAAGATGAAAAAGTGGATTTTTTTAACCATCTGAGAAGGCTTAGGAAAGGAAAATAATCATATCACCTGGGAAAGGATGTTGGCTTGGCTGGAAAGGCATCAGCTGAGCCCACTGCAGACTTTGCTTTTGCTGTTTGTTGCACTGAGAGGTCTAAATTCAGCATCAGGGGTGGATTCCTCACCTCCTCTGCCTGGCTTGTGCAAGGCTCGAATGCTTCATTGAAGCTTGGGAAGGAACAAACACTGTGGAAGGGAACAGAACAATTATTGAGGGGAAGGTCTGAAAAAAGAACAAGAGGTGCTTGACTGGATTAAGAGACTGAAAAGGAGGCTAAAAGCTGCGTTTCTGGCTAAAAAAGAGGAAAAGATTGGCATTAGAGAGAGTGCAGGCTTTGGATGAGAGGATCCATAAAAGGGCAGGATGTATAACAGGTGGAAAAAATATACCTTTCATTTTGGGCTCAGTTTGGGGGAAAACCCGTTGATTTTAGGTGCTGGGGTGTGCTGCTGCTGACAGAGGCAACGTGGGGAGCAGAGAGGTGGGGTGCAGGACTTTGCCACCCCAGCCCTCCAGCTGCAGCTCTGAGGGGTCACCAGCCAATCTTTTATTTTCCAGAGCAGCAAGAAATAAGCATGGCTGGGCCGGCAGCATGCCACGAGAGGGCAGGGCATAGCTGGAAATTCAGCTGCAGCTGGAAATGCAGCACCACAGCCAGAACCAGCTCCCTGTCCTGCAGCAAAGGAAGGTGGAAAAGGGGGGGAAAGGAGGGACATATCTGATAGTGCATGTCTGGTGGGCAAAAAACCCAGAGATTTCCCCAGAATTGCACTGAGTCGTGGAGAGAAATCGGTTCTCATGCTATGGGATATAAACACACAGAGTATAACGTAACACAAAATAACTCGTATGTAACTCAACATAACTCGTGCAAAACATAACACAAACAGCACTGGGAGAGTACAATTTGCACACAGTATAGAATCATGGGATTGATTATGTTGGAAAAGACCTTTGAGTTCATCAAATCCAGCCTCATGGCATTGATGCTCCTCACACACAGCCTTTGGCATCATGATCCCACTCTCTCCTGCATGAACTGATGAGGACTGGGGGAATTCCACTCTGCTCCACGCTGCTGGACACAAATTCCTTCTCAAACCTCAATGCAGTTTTGAAGGAGCCAAATAAAAACCCTGTTTCCTTGCTGTGACTGGCAAACGTAAGCCCAGCCCCTCTGAGTTTATAATTTCAGTGCAATATTTTATTATCCTGTATCAGGATGTATCAGGAAAAGGACATAAACAATTTGTCCCCACTGAAAATTCCTCCTGTGACAGTGGCACACTCAGCAGTCAGCTCAGTATTCACTGAATCATTAACAGCATTTGCCAAGTGCTCTGGTGCCTCACAGCAATATTACCAAACCAAGCACTGCTGAAGCATTTTTTGCCTCAGTAGTACTATTAGTGCATGAAAAAAGTTTCTTGGACTGAAAAAAAAATTTAAATAACACCCACCAAACTGGCAAATATGAGTCAGTCCTTGACAGGGCTGTGTCACATAGCCCAGGGTGAATCCTGGAACATTTGTTCCCCGTCCAAAGCCAAGTGAGCAGCATATCTGGCCTATTCCAGTGGTTAATATGTGCCTTCCTGAAACTGGATTAAAAAATATTTCACTTCAGCAGGCGGTGCTGGAGAGCAGTTCTGGCATTCTAACCACGCCTGAGCTTTTGTACTGCTGCGTTTGAGAACTGAATTTATACATTTACATGGGGCTGCTTCTCAAGAGTTTCCTTTTCTTCTATCTGTGCCCCAGAAGTGAATATTACTTAATGAACACCTCAGGAGGTCCATCTTGCTGTGGAATTACAGACTGGGGGGGTGAAGGCAGCACAGCAGGAGCTAAGGCAGGTGTTTGAAACAGAACAATTCAGCAAGCAATCAAACCCCTGAGTTCTGAAGCCAGGAGGTTCGAAGCACTTGGGCTAGCAGAAATTTATGGTGTGAGCATGATAAAACCTCACGAGGCAGAAGCTGTAGGTGTCCAGCACTGCAGGAGGCAGGGTTTGCTGAAGTTAACTGCTGCCAGAGCCAGGAAATTGGGAATTTTAACACTTCAGCTGAGGAACTGGAGAACTCAGGGCAGAGAGGGATGAAAGACTCCAAGTGCAGCCCTGGTGAGGCTAAACCGATTCATTTTAGAGAAACTGAGGCTTGTGCCAGAGAGATTTGGTCCTCCAGCTGCAAAGAGAAGCAGCTACCACGAGATGTTTGCTCGCTGGTCACTGCTGCCTTGGCACATATCTTAGACATTTTGGACTGTAAATCTTTAAAATTTGAAGGGCCTTCACCTGTGGGTGTTTAAAACTCTGTTACTGCTCTAAGGATTACTTTTTAAAAGATTTTTTTTTTCATGTCTTGTGTATTTTCTTTACTTCCAAGAATGCTGCATCAAGGATTTTTCCCACAGACAATAATACACCCAAGGTTTTGAAGTCACCAAACCTGAAGGAAAGGAAGATGATCTTGCAGCTATCCCCTGCTTCCTTGGGATTCAGAAGGCATTAAGGACGTTGTCATCCCCAGATCCTCCTCAAACCTCAAGGAAGCCTCTAACAAGACAGCCCTGGGCTCTCCTTGCTTTTCCCTCAAGGCTGGCAAACCTCAGGAGGCAAACCAGCAATGTTGGCTTGGCTTTACACCGAAACCAATATTCCCCTGGGAGTAAAACAGCACCAAAAGTTCCCTGTCTCATGAGATAGCCTGGGAAAAAAGAAGGTAACTTAGGCAACCCACACGTAGCTCCTGGTGAGAGGACTGAAGGACAGTGGAGAGGATTTGGTCAGGTTTGCATCCAGGCATGGGGAGAAATTCCTCTGCTGCAAGGAACCAGCCCAGTGTTTGCCTTCTGGTTGCTTTAAAAGGACAAGGCAAAAAGGGATCTGA
This sequence comes from Monarcha castaneiventris obscurior, assembly GCA_026261815.1. Lineage (NCBI taxonomy): Eukaryota > Metazoa > Chordata > Aves > Passeriformes > Monarchidae > Monarcha > Monarcha castaneiventris. The sequence continues at coordinate 3,737,667 of JAMPIT010000886.1, forward strand.
GGAATGTTACTGATTAGAATAAGTAACTTGAACAATATCCTGGGATTGTTTTGATACATGGAGCTGTTCACAAAGCTTTGTGAGGGTAGCCAAAAACTGGTTGTCATTAAGTCCAAGAACCAATAAAATACTGATTTTTTTTTTTTTTTAATATAAAATTATTTTACATACTTTGAAACATGCACATTGTTATTTAGCCCCATTCAGGCCTGGGTTTCCTAACATGTTTATCCTGCTTTCCCCCAGAGGAACCGATTCCCACACACATGCTGCAGATTTTCTGCTCTGCCATTCAAACAACTTCCCAGAAGAAGCTGGGCTGGCTCCTGGTTGTCCTTGAAACATTTCTACACCAGCCCAGATTTAACCAGCAGATGCAATGCAAAGGGCTCAGGTTTGCAGGTCAGGTAGATGCAAACACTTGCATAATGCCAAAGCATTTTTATGGAATCACAGAATCCATCCCAAAGTGGAAGGGACCTCAAAAACCACAAGTTCCAACCCCCCACCACAGTCAGAGACACTGCCCATGTAACATAAGCACTCCAACACATCAGGAAGAATATTGAAGTATAACTGTTTTTTCCCCAGAACTACAATCTTTCAAGGTTACTCCATGTTAAGGATAAGGAAAATGCACACATTGAGATGCAAAGCCCTGCAAATATTATTCAAGAAAAGCATCTCTAGGTGAGTCACAACAGGAAATGTGGATGCCCAAAATGTACATGTAGTGCTGTTCACTGCAGTTTAGAAATCATTTTACATGTTTGAAGTCAATTTGAATATAACTGTAAGGGGCAGCAGCATCTATTCCCAGCATCTACAATCTTATTTTTATATCTTATTGAATATATTTGCGAAAATAATTGCTTTCCCTTGTTCCAGCATGAACATGAAATGAAACTCACCCTTGCACAGCAGAGCTGAAGCCCGAGGGTCACAAATCCCAAGAGATGATGCCAGCACATTCTCATCAGCAGGGACATTCTTCCTGAAGACAAACCCAGGTGTGCACTGCAGGGAGTGTGGGATGGCTGCACAGGGGCAGCAGGAGAGGGTGGGACAACGCCAAGGTCACCCGTGCAGAGAACAACACAAGTTCCCTGAAGCACTGAGCCTCCTCTGGGTGTTTCTTTTGGTGAAAAGACACTTCCTTTCTTCCCCACTGCCGTGCGAGGGCGGGATGGCACAAATCCTGCCTTGAAGGAGCAGCCAGTCCCAGCTGTGGGGGGCTTTTCTCCAGTGCTTGTTCCACCCAGGGCAGGTCACAGCTCAGCAGGTCCTGGGCAAGCAGATGTGCATCCAACTCACCTGCTGGGAGCCAGCTGGTGGCTGGGAAGGACCTTGGCCGTGGCATTTCTCACACCAGGAATTTGCTCTTACCAGCAAATCCAAACTCCAAGCGTGGGCTGCTGTCTTGGCTGTGTGAGTTGAAAGGCTGGAGTGACCTAGTTTCAGTAAAAGAGGCACTTTCGGGTGAAATGTTCAATCTTCTCACCCCTGGAAGAAAATGTCTCATCAAAATTTCATATGGCCTTGGGATGTTGGTGTTTCATCAACAAGGCCTTTCCAGATGCATAAATAAGAAAAGACTGGAATATCACAAATTGCTTATCTGGGTAAAAAAAAAAAAAGAAAAGTAGATTAAAAAAGAAAAATCCAAGAATTTACTTAAGATTTATGGACATTTATATACACCTTTGGGAATATTATCCAATGTCAATACTGCTGCTCTGGCAGGAAACAAAAGTAACTGGGAACTTCCTACATCACTCATTCTTTTTCCTTGGGGTACTTCATAACAGGACCTTTGAGCTGAGGTCCTGAATGTGTTTCTGGGGTAAGTGGTGCAGGCTGTAGGGGATAGGTCACCTCAGATGGGTTTTTAGGTACCCTTCAGAACTGAGCATCCATTTATATGGCAACCTTGGGATATGGCAACCTATGGGATACGAGTTGATGACCCCAAGCAGTCTTTTCCAGTTTCTTATTAAAGAAAATTAGTGGAAGAAATGTTTGTTGTTCTAGGGCTCTTTTATAATTGCTGTAAAGATGCTCTCATATAATAAAGAGAAGATTGTAATAGACCATAATAATGTTAAAGAAGGTTTGATCTCTTTGTACTCATCATGCACCCCCCTAGTGAAAATAACAGGTTTTTCCTTTGCAAGAAAAATAAAACAAAAATTACTGTTTGTGGTGAGGTTTTTTCAGTCTCGCTATACAAAAGTCCAGTTATACAATGCCCCATCCCTGGAAGTGTCCAAGGCCAGGTTGGATGGGGCCCTGAGCACCTGATCTAGTGGGTGGTTTCCCTGTCCATGGCAGAGGGGTTGGAACGACATAAGTTTTAATATCCCTGATAATCCAAACCATTCTGTGATTCCATAAAAAAAGTCATTTTCCAAAATTAAAAAACATGTTTCAGGCCTTTAAGGAAAGGATAAGAAATCTTAGGGCCGGTATTGCTGAAGTACTTTAGGGTCTTCCACACTGCTTTAATTCCTATGTGCACTTTTCCATCCTTCCCAAATATCCTTGAAATGATTCAGATTCCTCCATTGCTCAGGGCCCTGCACTGTTGCTCCTTGGGCTAACACAGAGTGGTAGAGAGGCATTACTAACTCCAAGGTTGTTACCCCACCCCAGAAAACAGGAATAACCCAGGCTGCTGTTAATAGAGCCCTTGGTTTAGAGTGAAATGACTTCATTAGGTGAAATGACACTGAATGATCAGTGTTTGTAAATACACACATGGAGGGTTTATTGGAGAAAAATTGGGTTGCACAGGAAAACAGGTATGGAGCTGTTTTGGTTGTTGTTATCTGTAGGATGATGACAATATAGAGCATAAAAATATCACTTGAGAAGATGTAGAAGAAAAAGAAGGAAAGGGTAAGAGCAGAAAAATCTCACCAACTCTAAGCCTTGCAATGAGACTTGGTTGTTGCAATTTCGATGTCTTGGTCAAAGCAACGGTCACAGTCTGGATCCATCGGGGAGGAGGGGAGAAATCCCAAAGAAGCAGTGGGCAGAAAACCCCAGATCCCCCTATTGGGTTTATATCACTCAGGTGCATGTGGGAACACCCAGGTACCTCCCCTGGGGCAGGGAGCTTCAACTGGATGATGGAATGTTGTGGACCATGGACACCTGGATGATGGAATATTGTGGATCAGACACTTCAGGAACCTTTGACACCTTCTAAGGTCATACAGCTGATACAATATCAGTGCAGTTGAGCCAGTTATGGCCCATCATGGCCATCAGCAAAGGGAAACACCTTCAGGCCACATGTGGACTTATCACAGCTGAGTTCACTTGAAAAGGACAAAGAATCAGTTCCTGCCTCCCAGGGTTTGCCTCTTTCCTCATCTCGCTCATCACCAGCTGTAGCCTGAGCTGGGCTGTGCTCTGCACCATTCTACAAAGGCATTCAGCCTTCATACAAAGGAATTCAGCCTTCATACAAAGGAATGGCACCATTCAGCCAAAGCATCTGTAGGACATTTGTTCTGTACAGGTAACGATAAATGTCAGTTTTACTGAGCACTCCTGAACAAGGCTCTTCCTTCTTGGACCATGGTGTGTCTGCAAGACAAAAGGAAATCTCTAAAAACCATTTGGTCACATGAGAAATTCTATACTCTCAGATAATTCACGTTTAATTAAACGAAAAAAAAAATGGTATAAAACATGTGAACTGCTGCTAATGCCATGTACTGAAAAATGCAAAGTTCAAACCCATGAAATGTGAGATTAAAATAAAACATTAGGGCTTTTTCTGAAACTTGCATTTCCCTGTTTCCTGCTTCATTTTCATGCTTGCCTTCCCAGCCACGTAGCCTAGAAATGAACCTCTTTTTAAAAGAAAATTGAGACTCTTACACATTAAATAATTTCAGCTGACGGAGCTCTAAAGAAAATATTCATTACCAGGTGAGTTGTAATAAAATCTCCTGTGGCTGGCACGGTGTGTGCAGGGCTGTTCTCTGGGCTGGCTCCTGGGAGTGCTGGGTGTTTCTCCTGGTGCCTGGCTGATCTCCAGCCCTCTGCCAGGTCAAGGCAAACATTGGAAACCCAGGCAGTGAACAAACTCCATGTACTGGCCTCATTATTTACCTCATTATTGCCTCATTATTTACCTCATTATTGCTGTAGGTGAGTTGGTTACTCAGGTAGAGTTCCTTGAAAGCCAAGCATTTGCACTCATCTATTTTCACAAGATTCTGTTCAAATTTTGACCCTAAACCACCACATTTCTGTGTTCTTACCATGACAAACACTGTATAAATAAAAAAGCGTTTTCTGTTCTAACACCTGAGACTCTCAGGAAATACCAAATCTATGCTGAGCTAAAGGAGGAGGAAGTGCCAACCCAGGAAAATAGAGCAGGCCTTGAATCAATTAGCACCACATAGTTTTATTTAATGCATTTATTATGGTTTCTACTCAAAAGCCAGCCCTTGCCCTGTTACATAAAGCTATCATTTTCTGGATGGCAGGACTGGAACTCTCTTTATAAAATATGATATTATTTTGGTTCATTATTCCAAGAAAATCTGCTCTTTACTTTTGCTGAGCTCCAGGAAGCAGAATGAGGCTGACTCTGATAGTTTGGAAGGAAACAGGGACGAATTTTGTACAATAGTGATTGTAGGGATGAAGTGAAATGTACAGAAAGACACTGTCACTGTTCCAGGTGCCATCATGTTGAGTTGGACACCATTCATAGAGAAAGTGGGACAAATTCACAAATAAGTGACTTTACAGCTCCTCAGGGACCAGCACTGGCCTTAAATCCATGAAACTCCAATCCTTAACTTCCATCATTGCTCCCTGCTGTCACAGGCTCGTTCCCAGTCCCTCAAGGCAACCTCCTGAAGGGTGGTGGAGCTGGTGAGGGACGTGCTGAGAGTCTGGGAGGGAAACCCTGAGTTATCTGTGCTGACATTGATGAGCTGATATCAATGTACAGCCACAGATTTGTGTCAGCCGGAGATCCAGGCTGGGGGATGTTCCCATACCCTAAGAAAATAATACAGCTCTTGGTGTTTCTGCCCTTCTCTTCTTATTTCCTCCAACTTTTCCTTGCTTATCCCAACCTTTTTGTGCCACTTCTCCTCCCCTTTTAACACTAATTCCCATAATCAATTATATTACACTTATTCTGGGGTTTGTACTGGTACATATAATCCAGAACACAGATTTCCATATATTTTCTATACAAAATGCCATACACTTTTCTAAAACATGGCTTACATGAATAATAATAATAAAAGGAATAAAGTCAAATGTCTGGTTAGAAGTTTCAAAGTTTGATTGAAAAATTAAAGCAAGACTACACATACTAAAAAAAAAAAAAAAGGAAAGAAATCAACATTTCAACACCTGAAATTTCCTGATTCAACACCTGATTTCCTGAAATCTCCTGATCATGGTTGAACTGTTAAAACCCTCTACAAAATGATCTACTCCTTTTGCAGAGCTGACATTTCACAGCTGTAAACAACCACAGAAGCAGAAGTTTATGTTGCTGTTGAATACAGAACCAGTTTCACTGATTTCCAGGGTGTTGCTTGAGCACTATGTGACTGATATAATTTTTTTTTTTTAGAAAAAAAGGAAAATTCAGATCTAAAATCTGAACTGAAATCTCTATTCCAATGAAAAACACTTTCAGGCCTAACCCCACTCTGCCTCACGCTTGAAAGAGCTTCAGACTGAGACCTTATTACTGAGAAATTGTTTATTTAAATCACCACAAAATCAGAAGTAACTGCAAATAAAGTACTTGAAGTTTTCAACTGTTCAGAACCAGAACTACAACCACAATGGCCTGAGTTTTGAGTACATGGTTTCACTCGAAGTTAGTTAAACAGCACATGAGTTAGTTAAACAGAGCAGTGGGGTTTTGAGGATGCTGTCTTTGGGAATTCCTGCAGTAGTTACTGTGGAACAACTCATAACACAATCACAGCCTTCCAAGTGTTAATTGTTCTAAAAAGCAGGATAAAGATTATACTCCTGACACACAGCCAACTCGAAAATTACCCTCTTATTAAAGCTCTAACCCGGGAAGAAAAAACCTGTGACTCAGGACTCATGAGAACATTAAGAAATGTAGTAGGATCTTTTAAACTTTTTATTCCCTCTTTCCTTCAGGGATAACAATAATAGCAATAACGACAACACAGGTTCTACCATTTGAAAAACTGAATATGTTTTCTTAGTTGCAACATAATGACTTTGCTTAGCTTGCCTGGACCCAACACAGCACTTTTCAATGAGCATTTTTATTAGTGTTTAAGGTTAATCATCTTAATCTTTTTTCAGGAGTCAGAAAATGGGACTAATTTTACTTGTTTTTTGATGAAAATCCAGATGAAATCAATGGAACGTGTCACTGACTGCAGCACTGTAACACCACAGGATGCTGGGTCACACCATGGGCTTGTTCTCCACAGGCAGCAGCATCTTCTGCTTGGCACCTCGGTGACTGCAGGGGTCAAACTGAGGAAGGTTTTGGTTCCTTTTTTAGGGGAACCAACCAGGATCAGGATTCAAACCTGTACAGATTGAGGAATGCCACTGAAACCTCTCTGCTGGGCTGACCTTATTTGTTTTTTTTTTATTTCACTTACAGAACATATCTGAACAGGCCTTTTATTATTGGGATAAGCTCTGGAAAACCTCAGTGACTGCAAGCAACAAAACACATTTTATTAATGCACCATGGGTTATTTCCAAGAAATGGCAGCAAATTCAGAAAAATCTGTTCTTATTTAAATAAAATAAATGAGCCAGGTTTGAGATTTGCAAAAGCTTTTTAATAATATTTCTGTCTCAGAATGTGCATTTTTTCATGCTGATCGATATAAAGAATAACCTCATGGAAGCTGGTGGAGAAAAATGAACGTAAGGGGAGAACTGAGGAAAGTAATCTGAAACAGAAACCATAGCCTGATAGTAAAGGAAAGAAGGAAGTGTCTGTTGTATCTTGTAAGTGAAATTTATCTATTGCACTGACATTTTGAGGCTGTAGTTGGGGGTCCTTTGAGAGTAAATATTATTACACAAAGAAAAAGAAACCGTAGGGTCCTGACAACACGAGTTGCCAGCAATTTGATTCATTGCCTCAAGTAATTTTTGCATGTAAACAGAAGCCCCCCAAACCCACTCCCACACGCTGCTGAAAACGTTCTCTGTTTTGTTTTGTCAGCTGGATGAAAAGCCATGCCACAGCTTGTTTAAAGAAAAAGCTTTTTATTTCAGAAAACATACTCCTCAGGAAGTCACCAGAGACCAGCCTGTAGAGCAAAAAGTACAACAAACAGATCCAGGGTAATCCTTACCCTGAGAATATCAGGGTAAGAAAAATTCATTTTCTAACTTAAAAAATCTCTGCCTTCCTTGGACGTGTTGTGTGATGAAGCCGCAATGGGTTTACCTTGTAAAATATGGGCAGGGATCTTCACAAAAAGAAAGTTTAATTCTGTTTCTTCTCTTGAGTGTGTTCTGGGGGTGTTACTGATTCGCTGGGTTTTCATATCCACACCAGGAGTGTTTGAATTCAGGGATATTCCCACACAAAATGTATCTTCCTTTTCTGACAGCTCTAGATACAGACTCACAGAGTGGTTTGGGTTGGGAGGGACCTTAAATCCCACCCCATTCCACCCCTGCTATGGCAGGGACACCTTTCACCATCCCAGGGTGCTCCAAGCCCCAGTATCCAACCTGGCCTTGGGCACTTCCAGGGACCCAGGGGCAGCCACAGCTTCTCTGGGCACCCTGTTCCATTGAAAAAGCTCTGCCATTAATTACTGATGAGATTTTCCTGCTGAATTATGGTATCTTTGCCTTTAAATGCTCCCTACTCCACGTATTTGGATCCCCATCCTGGTTGGGATCTGCCAGACACATTTCAGACTCATCCTTTACCACTCAGTGGGGAGGGTAAAGAAAAGTCAAACCAGCCAGAAAATTCCAGCTCCTCCAAGAGAACAGTAAATAGGACACCCCAGCTTGAATTATTCTGTTGGATCTTGGGAACATTTTGAATACTTCTGGCTTGGTATTGTCCCAAAAAGTCAAAATTGTTCAGACACACTAATTAAAAAAAATAGAGAACAATCCATTTCATTTCTAACTGGAGCAGATCAAAAAACACTCTTGCATCTATTTTTCTTGTCCAAGTCCCAAACAACATCCCTCAACTTTGTGTTCTTGGTTTTGTGAGACTGAAATGAGACAAAGAGCGAAAAGCAGCCAAATATGGAATAAACATTTTTCAGGGAAGGCGACTTTGAGAGTCTATCCACGATAACTTCCTGAATTACTTAAACTAAGAGGAAAATTTTGTTACGTAGTAATTTTCTACAGATTTTTTAGAAAAGTGATGTACAAAGCCAGTGAACATCAGCCTTTGACAATTTAATCAAAATTCTGTAATTTTTACATGTGCTTTTGATCTCCTCTGGAAGCGGAATCACATCACAGAATCACAGAATCACCAGGTTGGAAGAGACCTTCAAGATCATCGAGTCCAACCCATGTCCAAACAGCTCAACTAAACTAAACCATGGCACTGAATAATCTCTTATTCAATTAAGATATGATTTTTTATTAAAAATCGGTGATTCCAATAAAATATTTTTAGTTTTCTCTCTCTTTTTCCAGTTGGCTCAAAGCCTGTAAAGGTAACTCTGCTTGTGGGCTGCATGGGCTGTGTCCCAAGACAGAGTTCTGCCAGCTTATCATTCCACTAAAGCATTTATATTAGAATATAAGGTACAGAAAGGCCAAAAGAACTTGATTTTGATGTTTCTGAAGAAAAAAAATTCAGATGACGAGTCACCCGGGTGAAAGAACAATGACCAGACCAAAAGGAAAAGTTTCTCCCTGTTTCACCTGGGTAAAAGTCTAAGTTGGTGAGGATTTGCATTCAGCAGTTTCAAAGCACGCTCGTTTTGGTTGGGTTTTCTTTGCATAAAAGAATGAATGTTCAGCAGAGAGATTGAAGTCAGCATCTCACTGAGCCTCTTTCAGCAGCGGTCTTTGCCACCATCTACTGAGGGGGATTTTCATTGCCAGGGAAAGCAGGAAATTGCAGTTCAAACACAGCACTCTCCAAAAAGGCAGCTGCAATTCCTGCCCTCATTTCTGACCTCGAGATTGACCTGTTTTCCCCTCATTTGCCCAGTGGAAAAATATCCTGACTTCTGTAATTAAAGCATTTTAACCAGAGGATGGGACAGAGAAGAAAATGGAGGCAGAGTTGGAAAATTACTTTGCCTAACCCTTATTTATTAATTCACAAGGAGACCCTGGGGCCAATCCAGCACTTCAGAGCCCCTTCCAGCACCTAAAGGGGCTCCAGGAGAACTGGAGAGGGACTGGGGACAAGGGCCTGCAGTGACAGGACACAGGGAATGGCTTCCCACTGCCACAGGGCAGGGATAGATGGGATATTGGGGAGAAATTCCTCCCTGTGAGGGTGGGCAGGCCCTGGCACAGGGTGCCCAGAGCAGCTGGGGCTGCCCCTGGATCCCTGGCAGTGCCCAAGGCCAGGCTGGATGGGGCTTGGAGCAGCCTGGGACAGTGGAAGGTGTCCCTGCCCATGGCAGGGGTGGCACTGGATGGGCTTTAAGGTCCTTTCCAACCCAAACTATTCTGTGATTATATAACTCTATGTAAAAATAAAAATATAATTATGTAATTTTATATGATTCTCACCTTCCTGCCATGAGTTTCAGCAAGATCCCAGCCTTTCTCCCAAACCCCATCAAAGCATCTTTCAACCCAACAATGTCAGCACACGCAGCCCTCCCCTCCATCAGTGTCATCTCCACAAAGTTCCTGTGGTGGGACAAGTTGTGGGACAACATTCTTGGTTTTATTCCGCAGCTTTGTGGCATCGGGGGGCAAGAATAAACAAACCATACGTCTGGAATTGCTCTGAGTGCACAGGGGGAAACCATCAGGGCTCAGATCAGCACCTCTATCCCTTGGCACGGGAGAGGCATTCTACGGTGTTCCATGGCATTCTGTGACATTCCATGGCATTCCAAGGCATTTCGAGGCATTCCATGGCATTCTGTGTGACATTCCATGGCATTCCATGGCATTCCATGGCATTCCATGGCATTCTGTAACATTCCATGGCATTCCAAGGCATTCCATGGCATTCTGTAACATTCCATGGCATTCCAAGGCATTCCATGGCATTCCATGGCATTCCATGGCATTCCATGGCATTCTGTGCGACATTCCATGGCATACCATGGCATCCCGTGACATTCCATGGCATTCCATGGCATTCTGTAACATTCCATGGCATTCCAAGGCATTCCATGGCGTTCCATGGCATTCCATGGCATTCTATGACATTCCATGGCATTCTGTGTGACACTCCATGGCATTCCATGGCATTCTGTGACATTCCATGGCATTCCATGGCATTCTGTGACATTCCATGGCATTCCATGGTGTTCCATGGCGTTCCATGACATTCCATGACATTCCATGGCATTCTGTGTGACACTCCATGGCATTCCATGGCATTTTGTGACATTCCATGGCATTCCATGGCGTTCCATGGCATTCTGCATGACATTCCATGGCATTCCATGGCATTTTGTGACATTCCATGGCGTTCCATGGCGTTCCATGGCGTTTGGATTTCTTGGCACAGCTGGCTGATAGTGATGACCAGAGCAGCACAAGGTTGACAGCGGATATAAAGAACTGTTCCCTACACGTTGCAGAAGCTGTTCTACTTAGACAAAAATTGCTATTTTCTTTCACACTGACTGATTCCAGAGAGTCCCCGGAGCCCTCTGGGTCCCCAAGCTGGCGAGCTCATGATACTTTTAATAATCAGCAGTTGTTTCCGTGTGGCTGGGCTGATGGACAGACTGACAGGATTTGCCTTCAGGGTAGAAATTGCTCTGAAACTGTAACAGCAGCATGGAGGTATTGTTGTGGAGGTGCTGGTTCTCGCTTCTCCTCCACAGCCTGCAGGGGCAGGATTGCTCCGTGACAGGGCAGGAGGACAGGTGGGCTGAGAAACTGAGCTCAAAACCAAGTGGTTTTACTTTTTGCTTTTTTTCCAGGAAGCAAGATCTCTCAGCTGGGGTTTTTTGCTGGAAGGTGTTCAAAGCAACAGAGGATTATTTAATTTCTTTCTTTTAGTTTTTGTATTTTGCGTGCTTTAAATCAACTGGACCAGATTTCTGCCCATCGCAGCCGTGGCAGTGCAGCTGCCATGACATGGCTCAGCAGTGACAGCCACTTTGGGGGTCATAGCAGTGTCCTTTGAGGGTCTTCAAGCCACCACAGATACCTGGGGGATCAGGGGAACCCTCAGCCCAGCCACTGGGCCCCCATTTCAGACCTCACAAGAAGGGGGCTCATGAACACCCATTACAAGGCATGAGGGACATTGCTCCTTTCTCCACTCCTCTGCCTTTGTGCCCAGCCCTGCCTGCTGGAAGCACAAAATTTCCTTTCCCCAATTTGCTCCTTCTAATTGTCACCATTTTTAGCACGAGGGTTTTAGTGTTAATTTGATTTTTGCTTCAGCCTTGCTGTTTTCTTCTTATCCCCTGAATTCCCTACGCTTTCCACCCTAGCGGGGCTGTTGGATGCTTTGTTTCTGCTGGTAAATCTAAATTATATTCCCTAACCCCGTTTGTATGGAAGATTAGTGGCAAAGCAGGCTGAGGAGAGGCTGTAAGTCAATCAATGAATTAACCTCCTGGTTAAACACCACGACATGTGACAGGACAAATGCATCACGAGCCCTCTTTGGTTTAGAAATGCAAATTTTAACAAGGGGGATTAGGGCAGTTTATAATGACCCAGAATGTTTGCCTGTAAAAAATGATGCCCCAGATGTTGGCTGGCAGACCAGAGGGGTTCAGCCTCTGGAGGCTCAGCAATGTGCCTGCCACGTGAAAAATGTGCTCCCATCGAGGAGTGGAGACTCCAGGCTCAGTATTGATTGAAATTTATTAGCATATTTCGATTTCAGAGGCAGCAGAGGGTTTATTTAGTGCAGACCACTGGCTGAAAACAGTATTTATCTGCTTCCAGGGCTGAGCAGAGAGGTGTGTGGGCAAATTGTTCATGTAAAGCTGGGCAAGAGGGAAAACCAAATCCTTTCTTCCAAGTCACGGAGAAGGCAGCTCACCCCTCAGCCTGAAGGAGCAGCTCTGGCTCAGGAGATTTGCTTTGTTGCTACCTGTGGAATTGGGAAATCAGCTGTGGGGGCAGCTGGAGGCTGGGAAACTCTTCAGTTCTGCATCTGGGGGGGGAGAAGCTGCTGATCCCTGGGGGCACCTGGAGGAACTCCTTGCTCATTAATGAGGGAAGAGCATCCTGTTCCTTTCCTTGCTCTCTTGAAGAGGGGACAGCTTAAGAGGTGAGGATCAAAGATTTGCTGTAAACGTCCCCATTTCTCTGTGGATTGCCCAGCTGGGGCCAGGAACTCTTTCTGAGGGGACACAATTCTTCCATATTGTCCATCATGGGTTGTCTCCTGCCATCCCCTTTGGCAGGCTCACACTTTTCCTTTAGCTGTGTTTAACTGTCTCACAGGCCAATGAAACAAGAAATTAGGCTGAGGGAAAAGCTCCAGCTTGCAGAAAAGCCCATTAGGATTTTATCATTCATTGACTGGCACAGACTTATTTCTATTTTAAAATGGACGTTATGGACATTTTTGGGAAGGAATTATAAACTGAAATGCTGATTGAAGCTGATATCTCTTACATACATTTTGAAAGCAAGAGAGAGATTTTACATTTTCTTTAAAAATCAGAACTTTCCTTTTTACTTTTAAGGATCTTTGGCTACAGCTTCCCCCTAACTTTTAGATTTTCCAGAAGTTCCTTATTTATCTCCGTGAGGTGGCATGTCAGTTTATCCTTGATTAAATGCGGGAAATGAGTTCTCAAGGATTAATCTAACCATTTTTTTCTCTTTGATTTCCATTTTTTATTCACATCTATTTATTTAGGATACTTGTTGAACACCAGAAGCTTCATGTGCATTTTAAAATGTACAAAGATGTCCATACTGTTCAATACAATGACCAAAAGGTCAGATGTCTTAAACTCAGTTCTTTATAGAATTCCCACAGATTTAGAAAGGTGACATTGATATTTGAGTCTGTCCAGGATAGACAACCCTAGCTGGGGTTTTATAATACCTCACGAGCTTTCCTCCTTCTCCCAGACAGCTCGAAAGAAAGAGAGAAACAAAAGGTAGAAATAAAGAAGACAATGGATATAACTCTGAAAGGAATGAGAGAAATAGTAGAAGTAAATAATTAATTTAGCCTTGCTAAAACCTGTATGGTCCTTTAAAACCGTAAGACAGTTTTGAGGAAGATTTTTGGCTTTTAGGATGAGGTTACTCTCACATTTAAGTGAGATTGAATTAGTCATGTTACAAAGCAGGACATCTGTAAAAAGAGATAATAATTTAAAGACATTCAGCTCCTAGTGGAGTCTTCCTGGAGGCAAAAACATCCCTTCTGGCCACAGTGAGAGCCCTGGTATTTATACGGAAAACTGCCTGAAGGAATCCAAAACCAGAGTGTAACCACTGCTGTACATCCACCATTGACACTCCTCAGCATCCAAATACAGACTTCCCTCCATGACTGCAGAAAACTGCATCTAGAATTGAATCTAAGGTAGAATTCAACCCCCCTACAGTTAAGAGTCTCGAAATGAATTTAAAAACATTTAAGGGGAAACTTAAAGACAGGGATTTGGTGGGGAAGAGTCACTTGTGAGGTAACAAAGAGGAGAAGAAAACAGTGGAAAAGGAAAATGTGGTGGGGGATGTTGAGGTTGTGCAAAACTAAATGAAGAGTCCCTTAATCCAGGCCTTTCATGGCACCTCAAAAGGCAAAGCTTTCATTTGCCATCACTTTGCCTGTATTTACATTGCTGTACACATCACCCCAAAGTTCTGCTGGAAATTTTGTCAATTAAATATTTCTCAGCCCTTCTGCATCCCAGAAAACATTAACTAAAATTATTCTTCTGGTCTGAATGTAAATGAAGTACTTTATTAGAAAAGCTGCACTCAAGTTCTGCTTTAGAGTGTGTGTACCTGTCCCAGGTATGAGAAAAACTTCAACCATCTATGGATACATCAGAGGCAAAAAGTGGCAGAAAATACAACATGAAACTCGTGGTTTAGATTTTCACTTAGATTCAGCATCTGGTGATTTAATCAAAATAAAAGCTTTTGGAAAAACAGAGCATAAGGACAATGACTTTTCTATACTTTCAAAATAATTTCATTGATCAATTAATAATACAATCAAGATTATCTAAATAATTCAGCAACTATTTATTTCCATTACTTACAATAAGGAAAATAAAAATTTGGCACTTCCTAAAGTCGTATTTTCTTGTAGCAAATGCATCTGTAGTTAATATGCACCAAAGGAGGAGAGAATAAAACACAGAATAAAAAGTTAAGCTTGTTACTTAAAAACTTCATAACAAATGTCCTTGCTGCTCATATGACACTTGGTATTAAATATAAAATGTCTTTTAAATTGGGACCTTTCTCCTCACTTGGGAAGTGTTACAGCATGAGGAGACTGAACTGAACTCTGCAGAGATACCCATGTTAGTACTCCACTCAATTTGCAGATAGACCCTGAAGAAAGAATTTCTCACTTAAACGGAGACTAATTAGATGACCTTTGCATTTTGGGGATCCATCTGGAGAATTTTAATCACTCAGACAGCATGAATGGTTCAAGTCAGCTCTACTTACAATCAATTACAACACATAAGCAGTTTTATCGTTGCACAAGCCAGAAAAGAGACACCTTGGTAGAAAAAAAATACTGTTTACAATCATACTGTGATACATCTGAAGAGTTATCTTTTCCCTGACAGCAACCAAGAGATCAGGACACCAGCTCTGATCAATGTATACCAGAGGGACAATGTCTGGACAATCTGGGATTGAGAAGCTGTGCAACACATTTTCTAGTTCAAGAAGAAAGATTTCTCTCAACTTTTAAAAGAATATTTAGTGGGATATGATACACTGTGCTGTTTCACACAGCAGTCCAGAGCCATGAAACTCCCAGAGATCCTTAGTAAAATCATCCTGATCCATCCTCAGAAATACTGTCCCTTTGGACAAAGAAACACAGCTAGGTGGGAGAGGCAAAGAAGGAGGTGGGATGCATGAAAGAGAGGCCCTGAGTGGAGAAAGTGCAGTTGGGATGGCAATAGAAAAAGAATAAAGGACATCAGTTCGGAAATACTCGTGCTCCCTCAGCTCTGTGCAGGTTTTATCTGTGCATTTCTCACAGTCATTAACAGCCATCAGACTCGGGAGAAAAGCTCTGCATGTCCTTCCATGGACCTGCCAGCTGAAGAGCCCAGTAAGGTCACTTCTCCCCTTTCAAAATGGAGAAAAGATTAGAGATTACTTGATTATCTCTGCAACTTGCAAAGATGTTTTCAATGCAAACAAGAGGCTCTCGATCTTCACTTTGTTAAGCAGAACAAATGTGAAGTTTCTCATTATAAGGCATCTCTTCCAGGCTTTAAATTATGTATTGCTTTTTAAAAGTTCCGCTTCATTTCCTTTTCTTTGTAAAACTTACATTTTGCTATGGAACATCTTGCTGCCAATTCCCATTAAAGTTAGGGCATCAAACTACTGAAGACCCTTGCTGAGGAGTTTACAGGTTGCACCAGTGATTGTTACAGTTCTTTTCAATCATCTTTATCTTCTGACACCTCACATTTGATAATATCCAGCTGCCTCTGCCACGTGGGCTGAGATTCACTGAATTTTGACTGTGAGGTTTATTAAAAGGTATCACTGCTATGGCTACTGCTCAGCAATGGGTTAGTGTGGGGTTTCTGTGCCATTACTCTGTCAGTGAAGTTGTTTCTTATTAAAACACTGCAAGGGAGGATGTGTAGAAGGCAAAGAGCCTTTTACAGCACCAGAAATGCAAAGTAGCTGCATTCTTTAGCTCCGAAGCAGTTCAGTAATTTTCCCTAAAATACTAACTCAGCATCCTTGTGTTTATAAAGATGAATAGATTTTACTGCTCGTTGTCAGAGAAGCAAATACGGACTCAGGACTGACTCACAGATAAGGAAAGGTCACAAAAGGACAAATCAAATTGTTGGCATTTTTGGGGGCTTCAGACATAGAAACTCTTGCCTTGCTATTACACTAATGACAAATATCAGTTTTGGGAAGCACAAAGCAGGTCTGTATCTGCAGACTGTATGAACTGAATATTGCAATATGAAATTGAGCTCAGCTCAGAAATGGGACTTATCTCACCTTCTGGGCGTGGCAGATCCTTAAACCTGGGCTTGTGTAGTGTCTTTGCTTCCCAGAGGAACCCAAGACCAAAGGGAATGTATTACATGATTCCTCTTGGACCACAGGTCATCAATCAAATCAGTAGCTCATCCTTGAGCTTTTAGTAGAAGGTTTTATATATATGCATGTTACCAGCTGGTTTTTGCCAGAGGTCCTTTGTTATTTTCTTAAATATTATTACTTCAGCCACGGGAAAAAATATTAAGAAAACATTTGGGAGATTTTATTTCAAGACTCAGTTTTCACCCCAGTATCTAAAGCTGAACAAAACCATTTCCCTTAACTGCAAATCCACATCAAGGTATTTCACCACACTTTGGATGAACAGACCCAGGGCCTGACAAAGAGTCTCTGCCTCTGCATGATTCTTCCATTTTCTGCTTTTCTGCTGAGAACATGAGGAGGCAGGACATAGATACCTACAGGTGATGCCTGAAAATTCATGTGCAGGTGATCTAAAAGATTATTTCTTCACCTGCCCATGGTCCCCTTTGCTGGAAGAACTTTCCATAGCACATTCCAAAGCTTTTTCCAGCTCTGCTATGATGCTGGTGAACTGTAGTGGCCGTGGAGCCTGAACATCTTGGCCCCTGTGGAGCTTGTGGGGTGGAAGTCTCTGGGAATACCTGGTGCCAGGTTTCTGCATAAATATGGACACACCAGCAGCAAAAATTGGGTGGGATATTCCCTAGCTCAGAGCACCAAACCTATTCCCTTACTGAACTGGTAACTTGGATTTCATCAACTTCTGCATCTAAACCCATGACCAGAAATTCCTGTGATGGGCTTTGGGAAATCTGTAGTAGGAATAAAAATAGTAACACATTTCTGGTGTGAAATACGTTATGGTATTATTTCCAGAGACAGACTCTGCTGTCAGATGACAATAGACATGAGTGAAGCCAGTAGGTGGTTAAAAGCAGCATTTATGGGATAAACATCACCCAGGCCTTCTGCCCCTATTGCTGATCATGTGGGAAACATGCTGGTAGGGCTGGAGGTTGTACAGAATTCTTAGTTCTATATTCCTGTATGGGGGAAAATGAAATATTTTCCTGTTGTGACAGCTGTAGAAAATGCTTAGATGCACCCTCTAATTTCCCTCATTGATCAGTTCAGATGGTTTTTAAATGGGGATCATAGGGGAGCCATATGCTCAGAGACATTCTCAGTACATTGTTCAGTTGAACAGCACTGAACTTGCTCCTTAGCAGGCTAATTTTTCACTGAAATGCTGTTTTCTGATGGAGTTTCCCAGCAGTTGGTGGCCCGTTCATTGTGCAAGGGCCATTTCAGTGGACTCCAAGCTCCTATGGCAGAAGAGCTCTCCCCACTTCCCTCTAATTGCTTCAGACCTCTCCAAATGCAAACGATGCACAAAGGTTTTGAGCAGTGACAAGTGCAGCTGAGCAGATCAAAGCTGAAGATTGTTGTGAGGTGCTGTATTCTTTATTTGAAGAAAGTATTTCCTTTGTCACAAGACTCAGAAGCGTGGCTCGATCTGCCTTGTGCTCTCAGAGGGACAATGGGTCCTTCTCACCCCTCTGGGCACTCAGCAAAGGCTCTGAGCTCCCCCCTACCTTTCCCTTTAATCTTTAAGGTTGTCTCAGTGGGATTCCAGCTCTGCAGAATTCAGAATTTGAAGAAGATCTCTCATCCCTTTGTGTGTGAAGAGCTGCACGTTTCCAAAGGGAGCAGTTAGCTCTGAGAAGCTGCTGGCACTGAAATGCCCACAGTTGTTATGAGAGATAAATACTCACAAATGCCCTTTTTTCTTTTTTTTTTTCCCCAAGCCTTTTATTGCTTATGAAGGAGGCCCTGGAAACAGAAGGAGGGTCAATTCAGATGAGATAAAAGGATTGAAATGAGATAAGGATGAAGTTTTTTATAATGAAAGCGGTGAGGCACTGGAACAGGTTCCCTCATCCCTGGAAACATTCAAGGTCAGGTTGGATGGGGGGCTCTGAACGACCTGGTCTAGTGGAAGGTGGGACAAGATGATCATTAAGGTTCCTTCCAGTGCAAACCAGTCCGTGATTCCATAAACCTGCTCATTTTCAGAGATGTGCAGTCGGACCCTGTTCCCTGAGGGTTTTCCTCTGGAAAAGGAGCAGGTTTCTGCATGAGGCTCAGCCCAGAGCCTGGGGACTAAAGGGTGGCATCACCTCCAAGGAAGAGGAGAATGAGTTTTCCAGGCTGATGGAAATGCCAGCACTGAGCATTGCATAAATATCACCTGCTGCTTTCTGGGTGTGTAAATCAAGCCTGGATCCATTCTGAACAAGAGATAAAATGTTATAAAATTCTGTACCTTGAAGGAAAAAAGGCGAGAACTCTGTTTCTTTTGCTCTCTGCAGCCTGGAGTAACAGCCCTCAGCATGGGAGATATTTTATATAACAACATCTGGTTACAGAGTGCAAACAAACCAACAATTTACACAAGGGCATGTGAAAAGGTTTGACATATGGTATTTATTTATGAAATTCAAAGAGCTGCCTGTATTTGGTATACATTCAAATATTCCCCATGTCCCACAAAGAGACCCCACGTGTAGGCTGAAATAATTTCACTGTATTTACTCATGATGCTAGGCTAAGTAACCTCTAATTGGCAGACTCAGATTATACCGACATTAATCACAATTTCCCCACGGAATAGACAGATACAGCAATGTTTTCTACAATAATTATCAGCATCAAATTCAGAACTGAAAAAAAATTCACTCAATAAAACAAGAAAATTCTCTGGACAGCATCTGCATCAAAACAAATTTCTAGAATACCAACATAAAAAGATGCAAGAATTAAAATCATGTTAACCACCCCAACCCTCAACTTTTAACATTTTTCATAGGGGAATAAGAAGATGTAAATTTGGAATGGATTGTTATGGTTATCAATTTTGATGTACTACATAATACCAGCTAGAAGGAGTGTTTTATTAGGTTATTTCTACAGCAAAATTCACTTTTAAAGACCTTCTCACTTCTCTATCACATCTGTCAGCAGCTGAGCTGTTCCAATAAAGTTTAGCCTTGCTGTTTAAATTCACAGCTCATTTATGTCCTGCTTTTAGTTTGTTTTATCAGTTGGTTTCAGCTACTAGGGCTGAAATTTCCATCATTTGCTGAGCCAAAAGAGCCCTCTGCTGTTGGAGACCTACATCCACTCAGGGGAACTTCTAACCCACAGCCAAGAGTCCACTTGCATAGTGCAGAAAAACAAGGTTTTAAGTTTTTGAAAGGCAGAATTTCTTATGCTGGCAACCTTCTCGCAGCTGTGTTCTGAAACGTTTCTAAAAGCTGCCAAGAGGTGTGTGGGTTGGCATTGCAAACACTGGCATTTCAGCTCTGGTGGGATTCAAAAATACTTTCTCCCCCGTCTCTTCAAATGTTTAAGTCTCACATTTCACCTTGAACTCGTTATTCTTCAGAACAATATCAAGCAAAATGGCTCAAGTTGGGATGTTGTGCTCAGTGAGAACCAGGCAGCCACAAGGTGTGGATTTGACACTCAGAGAGAAGGCAGATTCTGTGGTGTGCTGGTTCTGTTTTGGACTGTGTGTCAGAGCATGACCTCTTCATTCAGAGCAGGAGAAAGACATGAAGTTTTAAAAATATAAGATGACAGTGCCTGCAAATGCCACCAAAGCTAGAAGCAGTCCAAAGGCTGAAGCTTTCAGATTTATTTCCATGGCTCTCATGAGAGTCTGGCTCTCATTAGAAGTGTGGGAATGGACCTTCAGCAAAAGCTCTGCTGCTGCAAAGAGAAAGCAATGTGCTGGTTGAAACTCCAGGTTTATGTTCTTTGAACATGAGCTGTGAGGGTTGTTTTCTATTCTGGCTGCTGCTCCCCTCACCCTGATGGACCTGAATCCCCATGGGCTTTTCCTGGGGCTGCTGAATCCTGCAGAAGAATCCATGGTGAAAAATCAGGGATCCTTCCTGGCAGGCAGAGGGAGCGTCCCTCTGACCACCACAGGCATTTAGAGGAATCTCAGGCACCTCAAGGAAGGAAAGGAAGGAGGAATGGACAGGGCAGGCTGGCTGCAGCCACACCATTAAGGACAGTCCTTCTTGGAGAGTAAATTCACTCTGTGGAAGCCAGGGCTGGGTCATCCATTCCAGCCAGAATGAAATGCTAATTTTGTCTGCACCACATTTACAGCAATTTATAGCTGCACGTGCTCCAGCCTGGCAGGATCAGTTCAAAGCAGCAGGCCCAGAGCACTCAGCTGTGGCAGCAGAGATGGGGCTCAGCAGGAGCCACGTTGGGGGCTGGATAAATGAACAGTGATGGTGCTGGCAGCTGCTTTCATCATTAATTATAATGAACATTTCTGTGCAACCTCTTGTAAATGGATCCATGGAAATGGGGATAATTTCAAAGACATGTTCAAGAAGCTGAAAGTAAATAGGCCCCCCTGAGACAGAGGCTGACCTTTGCTCTGCCACTGTCACCAGTGGAGATTTCTAAAAAGCTCTAGATTTCTTTTTTTAGAGATTTCTAAATCTCTAAAAATATTCTAAAAGTGGACTGTGCTTTAGAGGGCCTCCTGCCCTAATTGATGCCCAGTTGATCTGAACCAGGTCACCAGACCTCTCTCACCGTTTCCTGATGTCCAAAGGAGATTCCAGAGTCATAATCTCTTGGCCCAAATCGTCACAGCATGTGGATTGCACACATGTAATTAATTTTGTTAGGGCTCTGGATGCTGTTAGAAAATCCCAGTTTGATTCTCTAATTAGGCTATTTTGTTAATTAATTAGGTTTTTCTAGCCATACTGTGAGAGTGTTTTCTCTGATAAACTTTTGTTTCAATTGGCCTGGCTCGTTGGATTTTGACAGAGAATATGGAGGCTGCAGAGATTTAAAATTACTGCTACAGATTTCCTTTCCCATATTCTTAATTTTATGAAATACAGATTATTGATGCTCTGGGTGAGGGACAGTCCATAGCTTAAACTGATTTGTTAACAGCCAATACAGAATTTATGTGGGCAGATACATCATAAGTAGCTCAGTCACCATGAAACAGTATTAATTTTAAATTTTATTTCAATGGATTAATATAGGGTTTTTTTCTGATTTTGCGAGAGATATTTGGCCCAAATTTGTGCAGACACTTCTTGGTGTCTGCACAATGATGCCCATGGAATTTTTGAAAAATCAGGATCAGTGAGGCAAATGTCCTTGGGGAGCTTCCAACCACCCCTGTCCAAGTGGTAAACCCACAAAAACATGAAAAGAGAAGAGAGAAGAAGAAAAAAAATGAAAAATTACATCACAAAATGAGGGAAATGATGGAAACCTGGAAGCCTTCAAAGCAAAGAGGGAATCACACTCCTGCAGCTACTCTCACACGGAGATGCTCCCAGGCTGCACTCACTCACTGCCTGGCTGGGGGATGCAGTAACATTTGTCTGGGCATCTTCTAAAAATTCCATTTACAGCTTAAATTAATCCGTCCTCCCTGGGCTTGTCACAGGACACGTGCTGGGGGGATGTGGGCAATCAAACAGGTCTGGGCAGGAGAGATTGCTTTAGAATGAGTATCAATAAAAGCCAGAAGCAAGAAACTCCCTGAGACAGCATCTACCTGTACAGAGAGGGACACTCACACCCTCCTGCTAATTCAGGATCGTTATTATAACGGAGCTCATTTGCATGTTATGCTTAAAGGTCAGCTCGGCTGCTGCTGCTTATTTGGTATCATGATCTGCATTTATTTAGAGATGAAACCAGAGCAATTTGAGCTAATCTGTTCTGACCACTATCATGCAAATAGAAGTGGTAATCATTAACTGCCCAGAGCCACACAGAAAGAAGAGTTAATTAATTGTAGGCACACACACGTATCAACCTCTTATTTAAAAAGCTGCACGATGACATCAGCTTTCGAGAATGTCAACAGACATTTTAAAGAGTTTCTGCTGCTTCTGTCCAAGAGCATTCAGCTCCCCAGAGCTTCTGGAAAGGGAGTTAAATATCCAATTATAACAATTTTTACCATCCAGATCATGAGCCTATTCTTCAGAATTAGCCTGAATTAATGATAAGTGTGCAGAAAGAGAAGTTACACATCATTACCAGCTGCATGTTTTTCTGGACAAACCCAAAGCCCCGATCTCAGTTTTAAACCCTCATTAGCAGCATTTTGCAGAGGAGGTCAGGCTGCTCCACATCCACCAGCACAGCTCCTGCTGCACCTCGTCCTGGGGCTTCCTGGGCAATCCCTCTGCCATCCCAAAGGATTCATGGCCAGCACCACCAAAAAGCCAGCACTGGCACAGCCAACTATGAGAAGCCCACAAATCTGATCCTCTTGGGGTGCTAGCTCTAAATTCAGGAGCTGTGGAGCTTTTGGAAAAGTGAATGATTTTCTACCTTTCCTTAAAAACATAGGCACCTATCACACTTGCTTTAAAGTTATGTTTTGAGTATAACTCAGAAATCTGCATGCCAAATACCCCCATTAGGGAAATGTCTTAATTTCAGTGTTTGAAATTCAGTCATTTCAGTTAATGAACATTCTTTGTTTGCCTCATTTTCTTTGGAAAGCAGCTTTTTATACGAATCAACTATAAATATAACTGGCACCTTACCTGTTCTTTTTTCCTCTTTTTGTGGCAAAGGAAAACCATGATTATGCTTTATCACCAGTTTAACCAGGAACTTTGCAGAGATGAGACCTCAAAAGCTGCCTTAGCAGGAGGGAGAATCTTACAACCCTCTGTCAACCTGCCTGTAAAACTTGTTGACAGCTCCCAGGTTGTAGGTGCTTCAAGAAATTACAAACCAGAGTGAGTGCAGGTGACACTCTTGAAATATATGACAAGAATTTTCCTGCCTTCTCCTCATTAGGATGGTGGAGCACCATTCACAATCAACTTATTAATAGTTATTCTTAATATAAATTACGAAAACCCTAACAAAACCACAATTATCTGTGTTCAGTATATAAATGAGCATGAAAGAACAAGTGAATAATGCAGATAGGTCTCCTCAGCTGCATAAAAATGCACAGTTCCCAAGGAGAATAAATGGAGGAAGTGAGTTACAGAAAGTTTAAGCAACATGGGCAGGTTCACACAGCAACTCCGTGCCAGAGTTCAGGGCAACACTCAGCTCTGCTATTCCTCAGCTTTCTGTGCTCGTGGTTGGACTGTGTGTAGTGCAAAGGAAGCAAAATATGCAAGGAACCCTCCTGTGCCTGGGGAAAAGGGAGTAATTTCTGGAAAAAGAAACGGTTTTCCTCTCTCTTGAGTCCTAAATCTGATGTTTAGAGAGTGCTATATTGCTGCTTATCTGTTGAAAGATGAACTTGCATTTTGGGTTGTCCAGAATTAATGGTTTCTGATAGTTTATAGAAGCACGATACTGTCCACTCTGAAGAGACCATGATCACAACTGTGCCATTTTAAACCTTTCTTTGTAGCACAGGCATTTATTTTCTGACAAGGAACTGAAAGAGACTGACAGAGCAAGCAGAAATGCCTGTCTGTAAAGGCAGTGTTGCCTCAATAGGTGGCTATTTGGGCTGATAATAAAACCTCCTGGGTTTATCCTATTTTCTTAGAAAAACAGCTACCGGAAAACCTGGCACCGAGAACACCAACACAATAATAAATGGAATCAGGAGCCACGTGAAACTATGGCACAGGCATGAAGGCCCAAGCTGCAAAATAACTGGGTTGTCTGGAAGGCAATGGAGATAAAAATCCAGGGAATCACTAATTGAGGTGGCCTGGAGGAAGCTTTTTGGGGCTGCTGGAGCCCGGAGCTGGCCGCAGGCCCCGGCACCGCAGGGCAGGGCCGCTCACGCTGCTGACACGCAGGAGCAGTGCTCTGTAAACACCGTCTCATTAGAGCTTTCTGAAAGGAAAACCGCTGGCAATTAGAGCTGGCAGCGATGTTTGCAGCCAGCAGATTTCATATTCTGGGCAGGTCACAGGAGGGATGAGGCTGGGGTTGTGTTTGAGGCCTGGCACGTGGTGCCCTCTCCGCTGTGGCTGTGGCAGGTGAGGGAAGGTCGGGCCATGCCTGCAGCAGGAAGGGCAGAAAGGATAAAAAGTATTGAAGTACAGGAAGTTTAAATAGATGAAAACAGCCCCCTGAGCCCAATACTCTTAGAAATTGCAAGGATTTTTTTTCCAGTTTAATGTTTATCTGTGGAATTTGGCTGTCTCTCTGGAATTTACTGTGTCTTCCTTTGCCTTTTGCAACCCTACTGGCTTGTTTTAAGCTTCTGGTGTTTTCCAGGGTATTTTAAACATTGCCTTTTAAGTGTTTTTTTCTTTTGTGGCAGTCTTAGACAAGTAGGCAGGAGGAATTTGCACATGATTGGGCGAAATAGTGAGAAATAAATATTTTCCATTGCAATTACAAGGTTGGCCTCCTCCTGTAAATTATTTATGGAAAAATACACTTAATGCCATTACCCAGATTTTCCAAGATAAAGGAAGATGAAGCTAAAGTTGCTGCACTGTAATCCATTAGTCTGGTATGTGTGATGGATCACAGTCAGAAGCAAACCATGTAGAAAATAGCTGTAAGTGATCCTCCAGCTGAACTTTGGGAGCTTATTTTCCACTGCCAAGGTGTGGATACTTCTGGTAGAGCAGAAGAAAACTTTCAAGGCACATCACATCCTCTTTCCCCGCCGTGTTATTGGGAGAGAAGTTTCCTTTGCACTTAGGGTGAATAGATGTGATTTAAATCAAACGTGCCTATAAAGCTCCATTCCAAGTGGTGATGTGCTGCCCACATGTCTGGGAGCTCACTCAGGAAGAGCTTTTGGCAGTTTGCCCTCCTGCCCTGCCTGGCAGCCTTGGGAGGGCTCTGCAAATCACACGCCAGAGATGATGGTGCAGTACTTAAAGGAGGCTTATAAAAAAGACAAAAAGTGACTTTTACAGGAAAAGGCAATGATAGGACAAGGGGGAACAGTTTCAAAATGACAGAGGAAAGGTTTAGATTGATGTTGGGAAGAAATTGTTCCCTGTGAGGGTGCCCAGAGAAGCTGTGGCTGCCCCTGGATCCCTGGAAGTGCCCAAGGCCAGGTTGGATGGGGCTTGGAGCAGCCTGGGACAGTGGAAGGTGTCCCTGCTCATGGCAGGAGATGGAATTAGATGATTTTTAAGGTCCCTTCCAACCTAGACCATTCTTTGGTTCTATGATTCTTCTCTAGGGACTCGGCGCCTAGGGCTGCTCATCACACTGGGTTCAGTTTTTCTTCGTATCTCCAGTTCCCCTTTCCTAATTGAGTACCTTTGTCTCTCTTCCACACCCTCAAATTGCCATTTTTGCAAGAGAATTCCTGTGTTTGGGTTGCTCTGCAGCTATCTGTATGTTGAGAAATCAGCTAGCTAAAGAAAACAGAAAATCGTTAAATTCACCAGCGCAGTTTTCCATCCCTGGGGTTATTAACTTGGCTGTTTTTTTACTATTCAGCCAATTTTTATAACATGTGAAGGGAATTTATTTGCCATCTTGATTTTTCCATTCAGTTCAAATGAAATCCATCAGGAATTCCAGCATCACTAGAGATGAGGGCACTGCAGATGGACAGACTTCTGGGAAAATGAGCGGACAGACAGCTTGGTGACAGAGCAACACAATGGGACAGGCATTTCCAAAGAAACTACTAAATAAATTATCTTCCACGGGGCTTGAGGGAGTAAAAATGACAAAAATGATGCTTCAGTAACAGCTTAGATTTGTTGGAGATGATCCAGATGTATAGGAAGGGTGTGGCATTTTTGTTAAACCCAGTTTTCAAAGGACTGTTCTTGAGTGACTTCTACAATTTATAAAACATTTTGACCTCATATGACTGTAATCTCATCTAAAATACATGAAAAGTACCCTTAAAACCTAAAGCTGTCACTGAGCATTAAATAACCAAAATTTGTGAGTCCATGATGGAGCTCTCTGGAGAAAGAGGAGCCACGTTTTCATTTTTCCTCATTTGCAGGCAAAGAGGCCTTCAGTAATGTTCCCTGCAAATGATCTAGAGCCTCTTGTGAGTTTCTGCTGGGATTTTGTCTGAAGTGAATAAAACACAGATGATGAATGCATTTGAAAATGCTTGTTTCTATTTAGAAAACGCATCCTATTTAACACAGCTCCAAACCACCTGTGAAACGAGATGGGGAAGATAATTACGGGACAGTGCTGGCCTACACAAACACCAGGCAAATCTCGAGGCTCAGCTCTGCAGATGTCCCATTCCCCAGGCTGCCAGCCTTGCAGGAGATCTGCTGATCTCATTCCCAAACCACTGAAATCTCCCGTGATATGGAGCCCTGAGCCTGTGGTCACTGAGAAATGGAGAGGAGCCCTAAAGCAGGACACAATCCCAAGCGTGGGGGAGGTTTTGGCAGCAATATTTGTATGGAAATCTGGGAAAGTGGCACTGGGAGCCTCCTTGACTCCACAATACCTCGCCATGTGGAGAAGCACCTTGGGCTCAGCCTCTCCCCGATGCACTATGCTAAATATCATAAAATATCCAGAAGAGGAGGCCCTTCCCAAGGTAAATGTGTAGGGACCGTGGGAAGGAGAGAAAGAGAAGATCATAAGCAATAAAAGCACAGAACAGCATCCCTAAAATGCCAGGAAAACTCTGAAATCACTTCCTACCAGTTTTGTTATCAATGGAGTTACAGCAATGAAAAGGGAATAAGAAACTCCCTTGTCTAGGTGCTGATCAAAGGAGCCAGCAGCTCTTCTTCCTATTAGTCACAAGTGGTTTCCTTTCAAAAATATTATCATTGTTGCTGAGATAAGGATTTAAGTCCTGATGGATGCTTCTGGAAATTACTCCCTACTCTGCTGACAAGCTTATCTGGCCTCAAGTGAGGCCGAGGTATTTTACTTGGACTGAGTTTGCCACAACCAGTAGGAAGCAAACAAAACCATATCTGAACTGCACTGTGGGGGGCATTTGGCTATATTTCAGTATTTCCAAAACCAAATTCAGTAACCTAAATGCTAATGACACTCTTTAGGGTAAAACTCTGCTGGAGTCAATAGTATCCCTTGCACTGCTGATCCCACTAATGAGTGGGATATACAGCCACACTGTGAGAAATCTACTCTGTCTTAGAGATCTTATGGTTTAAACATACAAAGAAGGTTCAAAAAGGGAGATGCCAATGTCCCAAAGATCTCTTTCAACCTAAGCTATTCTATGATTTCTGGAAACAAAATACTTTGGATAAATTTTAAAATGCAAGGTAATTTTTATATCCCGCTTTATTTTTGGCAGAATTAGGGCCAAGTCTTATGGCCATACATAGGACAAAGCATACAAAACATATTAGTGCCTTTCAAACAGTGAAACTTTATGTTATGCCACCTATTAATAAGAATCTGCATAGCACTAAAGCTTCACTGTGCCTTTAAATCCCAACACTGCACCTCTCAAATAGCCTTGTCCAGCATGCTGGCACAAGCCCTTTTTTAATGGCTACAAGTTAAGTTCAAATGAGTTTATTACACAGCTGTGAAATTATATTGGCATATCCTGTAACATACGTCTGACATGAATAAGTGAAAACTCATTTCATTGCTTTCCTTTCCCATCAATTCTTGCATTTTCACTGTTTTCACAAGTGAATGCACTGAGGAAGGTACTTCCAGCATATTGTCAAAAATATGTGATTATGGAGATCAAATCAGATCATCAAACATTGGCTATAAACATCACTAAATTAATCAGCTTGGGTTTGGAATTAAGCTGTGCAGAGACATTGTCATTGTATGAAAATATTGCATTACATTAAATATTTCTTCACCCAGCGTAATCTCAGCTGTGAACACTGCTTGTATCTGAAAGGAATAATTCCATAATTCCTGGCTCTTCTGTCTTTAAAACACAAGCCTTAAATATAGAATTTTAAGGACTGCTCTCCCATGATGCCTTTGCCAGCTCTATCACATCTAGCATAACAAAGATTACAACATTTATGTGCCATCTTCAGCTCCCACTGGACTTTCATCCATGACTTCTCAGGCTACACTTAGGCTGTGGATATTGAAGAAATCCCAGGAAAAAATGACCTTTCAGTCGGTCTCAGACAAGCTCCACGCTGCATTTCCCTGCTGCTGCTGCCTGGGATGTGTTAAACATGCTGCTCACACTCCACATGGCACATGTGCAGCAATTTCAGTCCAGGAAATACCAGACTGAAATGTGAGAGTCGTTACTTTTTGGGATTCAAATGTTGGCAGGTAGATGATGTCCATGGGGACTTGCTGGAAGTGGCTGTTTTCATCCAAGTGAACCAAAAAGGGACGTTCCAGACGGGCTGTGAGCACAGCAGGGGAATTTCATCCTGTTTTCTCCAACTGCTCCATATAACCACTGTCATCCCCTCATCTGTTGTCTCACTGCTGTCTCAGTTTTACTGTGAAAATAAAATTTACACATTAAACTTGCCCATTTTTGGACAATGCAAACAACTCTAAACCACTGACCAGTGCAGAATGACAGCCTTTCCAATGCTGTCCAACAAAATACAAACAGTATTAGAAAAAAATAAAATACTAGTTCTCCTTTTTGTAGTGCTAGCATTAAAGAATTTTTAATCCCAAGGCAGCCTCTCCAGCCCCTTTCCTAGTGATAGCCCTGCTGGCTTTGGTCCAGCAGTGGCTGCCAAGTGCCAGGGCAGTGTGTTGTCAACACAAAATCTACAGACATTCTGGGGCATGAATAAATGTAGTTCCCATAATGATAAAAAAACCCCAAAAAACTATTACATTCTTTGCAGAAATGCCAGAAATTCCTTTTTGGCTCTGTTTATGTCACTGGTTAACTCTGCCTGTCTTAAAATTCTGTTCCTTCTCAAGTGTTCAGCACAGAAGGAAAAAGTAAAGAAAACTCTGGCGAAGTGTACTTAGAGAATTTTCATTTCTCCAGCAGAATGGGCCTGATGCAGATGGATCTGATCTAAATATCCCCAAATAATAATGCTAGTGGGTGCAGTCTCTACTCAGCATTCACAGCATTTGTGCCATGAACTGATCCATCACTTTGAGATGCTCAAAACGTGAAAACCCCACAATTCCATTTCTGGCTCAGAAAAAGGTTCATATAGTGAAAATGATAGCACGGGGAAGTATAAGAGAACAAGGAACTTTTGTTTCCATGGCAATCCGAGCTCCTTCTCCAGACACAAACACAAAGGCAATATGCTGAATGATTATCTGAAGGTCATGTTGTTCTTAGGAGAAAAAGTTTGGGAGAATGCACTGGGATGAATTCCCCAGCCAGGATGCACACTGCATTTCTAACCAGTTAAAATAAACAGCTGCTGAAGGAAATAATTGCCTTCATTAATGGCATCTGTTTATTTTAAAGTCTCTTTGCCCAAAGGGAACAGCAGCCTGCTCAGGAGGATATTTTGTACCATTATTTGATATGTTCAGAGACAAATGTTGAGATTCTGGGTATATTTGGCATCCCTCATCTGGTAAAATAAGTATATTCCCTTTAAAGTTAAATGTATCTTAAAACTGAGTGAAATATCTCCATGTAAGAGCTTGTTTATGTTTCCAGTCATGTTTTTTCTGTGGTAAGAACCACTCTTCTAAGGCTCTGCCTTATCAACAAAGCAAACAGGGCTTTAAATGCCAGGATACCCCAGGGATACACTCAGGGTATGCAGGTGAGCAGAACCTTAGTGCCTGTTTCTGCCACACGTGTAAGAAACAGGCATCAAAGAGCCACGGAAATGTTCAATGCAGTTTACTTTGTATTTCCCAGTGTCAGTTTTAGGTTTCCATTTCCTCTGAGATGGTTTGACCTTGTTGACAGCAGGGGTAAACGCTTTATGTGGCAAAGAAAATGACTTTAGAAAGTGTAATTCTCTTTTCTTGCTCCATTCTGTGCTTCATGATTTACTACAGAGCTGAAGTACAAAGGAACAGAAACTTCACTTTTGCTCAGGAGGAAAGTTATTTTTAGAGTCATTTTGTTGCCAAAGCATATAGAAACCTTCTGTGTTACCTCAGAAAGTTACCCTGGAACTGCAAGGAAAACAGAGATGCCTGTTTTTTTGGGTTTTCTTTCCAACCACGAAGCTTTGCTCCCACTAAAAGAATGATGCACATTCCAAATGAGAAGTTGCAGGAGTTGCTAAGCTGTTCAAAGTTGAATTAAACCTAAATGTGTGCTCACTGATTGTGTAGTATTAATCCAAATTAAGACCCTCAACAAGGACTGTGCTTACAGGTACAACTTTACCTCTCCTCAGTGAAATGCATTCCTGAATCTGCACTTTCCAGAGTCATTTAGCTTGGAAAAGATCTCTAAGAACATCAAGTCCATCCATTCCCCCAGCACTGCCAGGGCCACCACTGACCCCTGTCCCCAGGTGCCACATGCACACAGCTTTTAAATCCCTCCAGGGATGGGGACTCCACCCCTGCCCTGCGAAGCCTGTTCCAAGGCTTGATCACCTTTTCCATGATGAAACCTCCCCTAAAATCCACTCTAAACCTCCCCTAGGAGGGAGGATGCCAGGGGATAAGCTGGGAGTGCCTCTTTTTCCAGAGGTGTTGCTGAAATTGGCTCAAAAGAGGTGCCTTGAGAAATGTTAACCCAGCTGAGAGAGCAAACCATCATCCTCCAAACAACCCCTTCTTGGGACCAGAGGGGGAAACCCTGCTCATTTGCAGACCCCAGCATGCTCTGTGTCACTGCAGAAGGACAAACATTTAAAGCAAAGCCTAGAATGACTGATCCACTCTCCCTGGCACCATTTCAGGAGGGCGGGTGGTGCTAGTTACAGTTGTTTTCTACAAAAATCTGAGTTTGCTTTATCTCCTTCCACATCGGCTGCAGGTTTTTACAAGCCATTGTGATACTTCCCAGGCAAAAGGAAAGGAACAGCCCTTAGGCCCAAAACATCTGAGCCCTCAGTGATCTTAATAGCTCTGTGCCACTCTTAGAAGAAAAACCTCCTTTCCTGTGAGTTGTTTCTAGGATGCTGACAGATAAAAGAGTAGGAAAAACATTTTATGGTGAAGCAGATCAAAATTCTGCCTAGAGACAGACTTTTGTGTGGTCCCAGCTCGCTGAATTCGTGCACATCCCAAAAAGAGAGGTGGGTCTGGAAGGAGAAGCATTGAATCCATACCCATACCCACAGAAAGTATTAAAAAACCCTAGAGAAACAAATACGGGGGAGCCAATTATCTGCACAGGTTGATACCCAGGAATAGATATTGATGGGTGTGTTTGGATGAAGTGATCTTTCTGAAAGTAATTACAGACAGAGAGAAAAGAGGGAGTTATTTGTGGTGACTGCAGGAGGTGGAGCAGTGGGTTAGGTGCTGCGTGATGTCCTGCAAAGTTCTTCCCAGTGGAATGTAACATTTCCCCAAATCACATTCCTCAGGTCTTTACCTAAAATACCCTCGACTTTGTGTTTCATGAAAATGCTTCTTGTTAAGCTTAAAAATGTAAATACTCCTCTCTGTGTCCATCTTTAAACATTGCAGCGAGTTAAATAATGATTTGCAGCTAAAGCTCCTCTAGTTACCAAAAAGCCAACTCCTTAATTGATGTCATGGAAAAGTTTCTTTTCCTACTACTTGTCTAGGTGTGAGAATGTTCATAATATTTTCAGAGGACTGGCTGTGCTGCAAATGGCAGGAAAATTAAACACATTTTCTGTAGCTTGTGTTCTGCCCTCAGAAATTAGGACCAAGAGGGGAGAGGACTGGGTGCTCTGGAAAGGGAAAACAAGGTAAGATTATCTGTGAAATCACTAAGAGGGGATTTCCAGGATATTCAGCCTGCTCCACACATCCCCAGTGGGACTTACCTCCCACACTGCACCCAGAGGTAGAGGTGACAAAGCCCTCTATTACAGATAGAAGGGTCTGAAAAGTTTGAAGGGAAGGAGCTTTTCATCAAATAAAGTTTATTTATACCTATGTAATTCATCAAAGCAGTGAAAAAGAAAAGTATATTTTATTCTAGTTTTAAAAAATGAAAATTCCTATGTTTAAAATAGAAAGATGCTCAGTTTTCAGTTTTAAAGAAAAAAAAGTAAAAATTCAGGATAAAAACACAATTGCATTTTTCTAAAAGGAAGGACAACAGACACAATATAATCACTAAATTCCTTTTGGGATAGCAATGAGAAAGCAAGGATGATCATTGCATATATGGGATTGGATCACCCACTGCCTGGAAACCAAATATATCAAAAGATACAGGTACAAGACAGGAAATGATGCTTATGGTATTAAAATGATGAGAAACACACAAAAAATGCGAGCACAAAGCCAGAGTAAGGACTGGGGTAACAGATGTAATGCTTTCTCCCAGCTGACTGGACCGTGGTAAGAAATACAATATACATGATGAAAATATAAGCTGGTAATTTCAACACAGGAGTAAGAATTCATATTTCATGTGAGCCAACTGTTGCACATTTCCTTCAGCACCGAAGGTTATTTTAGAGGTATGAAAAAGATGAAAGAGAAGATTTTGCTCTCAGAAAAATTGATTTCATTAATGACACTGGGTTGCGTGTGTGTAGCACAAAATATCCTGGACTGCTGGGAAGATGTTTCAGGGAGAACAAATATCAGGATTATCCCAAAAAGAGTGAGAAAAAGGGCCACGGATGAACCTCTTCCTGGTTTTCAGCTGGGCTGAATCCAGGGAGCTGTCTTGTACCCAAGGAGAAGCCTCTTAGAACTTGGCACATGATATGTGTTGAGTTGTATTAGTTATAGATAACTTACATAAGTTGCTATAAAATAATAAGCTACTGCAAAGTATATCTAAAGCTATATGATTTAAACTATATTATTGAAACAAGCTCTAAGTTACTATAAACTAATATAACTTTATGATATATAAAATACAGTTTTATATCTAGAAACTAAAATATAGTTTTATGTCTAGAAACTAAGATGTAACTTTTTATGTCACATATATATAAACTTATAGAAACAAGGGAGGCTGAGATTGGTGCTGGAGACGGATCCTACTTTGTAAAAGTTAAAAGGGGGGGGGGGAGAATCACCACAAAAGGGAATAACTTCTATGGAATGAAGATTATTTGCCACCGTCCCACATCCCACGCACCCCCCTGGGTGCCCAGGGCGGCAGTGCCAGCAGATGACCCCTGCCAGGCACAGGCTCTGCGTGCCCACCCCCATCTCCCAGGGGAGGGAAACGCTTTGGACACGGGCTGGGAGGAGAAGGCTGCCTGCCAAGTTTACTTTTCTTGGAATAAGCGCTCTCTTGGATGAGCTGCGCGCAGGAGGAGCGGGGACTGAGCGGAAACTGTCGCGTAACTCGGGCTGCGGCAGGGAGCGGCACCGAGAGCGGCGGGGCCGGACAGCAAAGCGCCCGGCCGGGATCCCACCTGCCACGGGCCGCCCGAGAGTCCGAGTGTCCGAGAGTCTGAGTGTCCGAGTGTCCGAGTGTCTGAGTGTCCGAGTGTCTGTCCGAGTGTCCGAGTGTCCGGGTGTCCGAGTGTCCGAGGTCTGAGTGTCCGAGTGTCCGAGAGTCTGAGTGTCCGAGTGTCCGAGAGTCCGAGAGTCTGAGTGTCCGAGGTCTGAGTGTCCGTGTGTCTGTCCGAGTGTCCGAGTGTCTGAGTGTCCGAGAGTCCGAGTGTCCGAAGGTCCGAGAGTCTGAGTGTCCGTGTCCGAGTGTCCGAGAGTCTGAGTGTCTGAGTGTCCGTGTCCGAGTGTCCGAGTGTCTGAGTGTCCGTGTCCGAGTGTCCGAGTGTCCGAGAGTCTGAGTGTCTGAGTGTCCGTGTCCGAGTGTCCGAGAGTCTGAGTGTCCGTGTCCGAGTGTCCGAGAGTCCGAGAGTCTGAGAATCTGAGTGTCCGTGCCCGAGTGTCCGAGAGTCTGAGTGTCCGAGAGTCTGAGTGTCCGTGTCCGAGTGCCCGAGTGTCTGTCCGAGTGTCTGAGTGTCTGTCCGAGTGTCTGAGTGTCTGAGCGTCCGAGTGTCCTTGTCCGAGTGTCCGAGTGAATGTCCGAGTGAGTGTCCGTGTCCGAGTGAGTGTCCGAGTGTCTGTCCGAGTGTCCGAGTGAGTGTCCGATTGTCCGAGTGTCCGAGTGTCCGGCCCCGCAGCCCGGCCCCGCAGCGGCTCCCGCGGAGCAGCGCCCGGCACGGGCTCCTTCCCCTGCCGCTCCCGGAGCGCTTTTCCAGCTGCCCTCTCTCCAAATAAAAGTTCCAGGACTCGCAGAGGAGGCTCCTGCGAAAGCAGGCGATGCTCGCCCGTGGCCACTGTCAGCTGTGGCTCGCTCTCTGCGCCTTCGGGCTGGCGCTGCTGGGGGATGCGGCCCGGGCTGTCCCCATGGACGATCAGGATTATTACCTGCAGGAAATTACCAACAGGGATCATTATTACTCCTTTCCGTATCCCGGGGAAGAGTTCTTTCCTTTCACGGAGCAGCCCGGAGAGGAAGGACCTATCCGTGCTGCAGAGACAGAGGAGCACCCAGGGTTCAAACCGAGCAGGAAGGAGTTAAAACAGAAGAAAAACGGCAAAAAAGGAAAATCCATTATTGAAACGCCACCAGGTAACTTTCCACCTTCTCCTCCAGAGTTTGGAGCCTGCTGAATCTCACGCTGTGACTTTTAGCATTAATGAATATCCAGTTAATGGCAGTCTTGGTAATAATAATAATAAGTGCGGTTGTGGTGGTGATGATGACAACACATTAAATTTTAATATCTCACAGAGCAGACCTGCAGAACTTTTACAGACTTTTTAACTCTTTCCCTTTCAAGCAAAGAGATTATTTCAGAGTTGGAATGCATTTATTCTGCGGTACTCTGGCTAGTCTGTGGACTTTTCCTTCTTAATTATTCTTAATTACACTTGGCAACTGGCTTGCTGTGAAAGCTAATGTTCTATAAGCAAAAGAGCGGAGACAGATTTCACAGTAAAAGGTGGTTATATATAGTGACATCTCACCTTATCCCCTGTCACTTTAATCTGAGAGGTTTCTGAATTAATTTCACTTCTAAACCTGTGAATTTCTCTGAGATTTCACTTTGAAGCCCCCCAGAGGAAGATATGTAAATTGAGATCTTCCTGTAAAAGGCTAAGCCCTAACAAGCTCAATTTAATTATTGACCCGTAAAATAAAGAAATTAAACAGCAACAACAATGCCTTATAACAAAACGGCCACCCTTAATTCCATTTTCTAAAGTTTTCAGAAACTTCATCAGCTTTTACCACCCACTTGTTCTCATTAACACCTGATTGCACCACCCCAAAAAAGTAGTTCCTTTCTGTGTTCCCTGACTGCCTGGTAGGTACTTTACTGGTTTGGGATACTTAGGAGTGAGTTTGGTCCATGAATTTAGAGTTGTAAAATTTGGGGCCAAATCTCACTCCCCTACAGCTGAACTCCCCTTTACTTCAGGAGGAAACTTCATGGTAATGACTGGGGCATATGGCACAAAATTTGTGATTTAGAGCCATCAGTACAGCACAACAGAGGATCAGGGGTTGTAGAGTGGCTTCAACTTTGTCCAGTTACATCCAGCAAATAGCAAACAAAATACTTTAAATTTACTGTTAACTGAATTAATTAACATTTGAACAGCAAGGATAGGGGCTTTTATATTAATAAATAATGATAAGAAAATGCAATTTCTAACATCTGGAAAAATGTGGGGCAGGCAGTGTGGCTTGTCAGGGTAACTCAAGGCAGAAGTCCAAGGTGATGATGGCAGATGCACCTTGTCCGGGAGCAGAGACGTGAGACATCGGTGTCTCTGTCCCCTCAGGGAGCAGCAGCCAGGCAGCAGCTTCCCAAGGGGATGCTACCATCTCAGGGACTGGCTTATCAGGTTTATTATCTCAGGATGGTCATTGCAGTCTGAGTGTTCTTGTTTCAATGCGTCATTTATTCGTTTTTTTAAATTAAGGAAAAAAAAGGCTCTGTTTTCCACCTTGGCAGACTGAATCAGGCAGATTGTGACAGGACAAGGGGGAACCACTTCCCACTGCCAGAGGGCAGGGATGGATGGGATGTTGGGAAGGAATTGTTCCCTGGGAGGGTGGGCAGGCCCTGGCACAGGGTGCCCAGAGCAGCTGTGGCTGCCCCTGGATCCCTGGAAGTGCCCAAGGCCAGGCTGGACATTGGGGCTTGGAGCAGTCTGGGACAGTGGGAGGTGTCCCTGCCATGGCAGGGAGTGGTGCTGGATGGGCTTTTAAGATCCTTTGCAACCCAAACCATTCCATAAATTTATGACCATGGGAAACACTTGGATTTTAAAGCTCTGTAATTAGGCAGCAGGTTTTTGGTTCCTCCCTGTGGTGGGGACAATAGAGATTTCCATCCTATGGTGGGATGGATGTTCTGTGGTTCATCTCTGCTTTCACCTTTCCTGTTGGCTTTTTCCCAGTTTCCCCAGCATTTGGGGATTCACACTTGCTCCAAACCTGACAGTGATGAGAATAGAATCCAATCCATGAGGGCAAAGTTCATTTATCTTTACAGACTTGCATCTTCCTCATTCTCCGCCTGCTGCACTGAGCACAAGGGCAGAGGCTCATGAGGCACCACCAAAAGCAGCTGGAAACAGCTCAATTCCTCCTTCCACAGCAAGTTTGGGATCTTTGGACACAGCTGAGCTTCCAAGCTTTCACCAGCCATGTGCAATAAGAGGTTTCAAAGCCTCTTGAGCTTTTAAAAAACAACAAGCAACTGATCCCCTCCACCAAACTCCTCCTCCTTGGTCCAGGATATGCGTGGTTGACATCAGCTCAGCAAACTGGCTGCTGGACTTATTTATGGGGGAGAATTCAGTGGATTTCCCTGGGAGCAGCTGAACAGTTTTAACTACAATGGGCATAATGAGACCTGAGGCGAGCACGCAGTGAGGAGAAGGGCCAGCATTTGTTACAGATGTGAGTGAGAACAGGACAGTTTTAGCAGGAAGTGTCAGGCACTTTGAGCTGCAGTGTTAAAAGCTCTGGCTATAATATTTAAAATTTCTCCTTCCTCCTCACCCAGAGGCAGGCAAGGGCCAGGTCCTGCCAGGGCAGTAACTCTGATGCTTAGTGCCGTGTCCCCATGCCACCAGGGATCAGTTTGGAATGAAGAGCTGCAAATCTGGCTCTCACAGAGATGTTTATACTGCTACATACCTACATTTACTCACATTGGGATGTTAAGAGGCCAGCTAGAAACAACAGTAACAGCTGTCAAACAGAGATCAGTGAATAATAACCATAAATCTGGAGGGGTAGGGATGTGCGTTGTGCTTACACGTACACAACTGTGTTTATGCATCCCTCCAGAAGTGGAATTACTTTATTGGACATGCAGTAAATACCAAAATTTGGGGTTTGGGGTTTGTGAGGCTCGCTGGCAGCCAGGACATGTGGGATTAATTAGTTGTAGCAAACAATAGCCTGGCTGGGAGCTGGGATGGAGGAGGAAGAGGAATGGGAATGTGTGATGTGCCCTTTGGCTGAGCAGCTGGTACTGATCAGCCCCAGCTTTGAATCCAAGTGGAAATCAAACAGAGAGGTCTCAAGGACATGGCACTAAACAGATGACACACACTCAATTTATTTCAGCTAATTACTGGAGGTGGTCAGAATATAGATATTTGCAATCTGTGAAATATTCATGTAGAAAGAAATCCAACTGATGCCAGTGGGTTTGCAATTTTTTTGTTTAAGATATTAGAATCAATATTTGCAAATACTCGATTCAGGTTAAAGTAAAAAGTATCAATTGCTTCCTTGCCCTTTGAATGTCTCATAAATTAAGTGGTGCTAGGTCATCCTTGGAAGGCAAACAGTTGGATTGACAG
Organism: Monarcha castaneiventris obscurior; assembly: GCA_026261815.1. Lineage (NCBI taxonomy): Eukaryota > Metazoa > Chordata > Aves > Passeriformes > Monarchidae > Monarcha > Monarcha castaneiventris. The sequence goes on from JAMPIT010000886.1 coordinate 3,775,887, forward strand.
GTTTTGTGTATATATACAGATTTCCATTTTCTAGTTCCATCCTTGTTTGTACAGGCCTCTGTCCAAAGCCCACTCAAATCAGTGGAAAGAGTCTTGTTAACATCAATGTTTTGCTTTTATGAGGCTTTTAATAGAGTTTGATATATGGTGCCTCAGCTACCATCTGTGGGGCAGATCCCTTCAGAGTCTGGGGGTCTGACTACAGGCAAAAATTCATCATCAAGAGATTTATGGGGCTGAGGTGCTCAATAACACTCCTCAGTATGGCCCAGATCTGCCACAATGAAATCTGGAATTATTTTGATTTGATTTTCAGAACTTAAACTCGTAGTTCTTTTTTTGGCCATACCTCAATTCTGAATGCACTTAGAAAATAAATAGCAATACTTATTTATATGGCAGTGCTCAAAGTGGGGCTTAGAGCACATTTGTTCTGTATTTCACAGATCTCCCAGTGTTTGATCTCTGCACAACCCAACATTTGTCTGTGTTTAGCAATCAGGATTTCCTTTGTCTCATCTTATTTGGTGCTTTCCCCAGGCTTGATGAAACTCCTCAGATACGTCACTGCTTACTTGTCCCATATTAGTTTATTTTTCTGCAGTGTTGCCACCTGTTCAACAGTGCAATTCTTAAGGGTTTTGGTTTGTTATTTCTTTTTAATTCATGTAGTGCATAGGATGGGTCAGGTCTTCTCTGGGACATGGGTGTGAGGAGTCAGTGAGGGAAGGCAAGGAGAGGATAAAACGGACAGAGCAAGCAACCATGGAAATCATCCTGCAGAAAGAGTTTGAATTTATAAAAATAGGCTGATAGTACTTTAATTGAGATGTTTATCAAGATAATGAAAGCTTGGAGGGAGATCAATGAGGGAGTGAGGAGGGAAAGCTGAATCACAGAGAAATTTCCTGCTATTCAGGAAAAACTGGAGATATTTTGGTGCGAAATGGGGGCGGAGATCTGACGAGTGTGTGAAGTTAAAAACATGACAGGTTTGTGGCGTTCCTGGCATTCAGGAGTGGTGATTTTGTTCACTAGAGAGGAGAAATGAGACAGTGACACACAAGGCATTGAACTGACAGCTGAAAGCACTTCAGAAATGGTCACCAAGAGACACCAGCATAGAGCTGCTCATGTGCTGGGTGACCCCAGTGCTGCTCTTTTCTAGTCCTTTGGCATCCCCTCTCTTAAACCTTCCCTCTCTGAGCAGCCCAGAGACAGAGGAGCATTCCTGTGACCTAGAGCACAGATTTTAATTTAAAGCTTTTGCTTAAACTTCTTATAATAGGGACTTTGAAGAATGAACTTGCTGGCCCTAGGTGGATATCCCATGAATTTTAATGTGACCTGTATTGCATCCTAATTGCCATATGTGACAAGCAGAGATGAAAACATGTGGCTTTTAATGAGCTTTCTTTCATCTACCAGCCTCCATTTTCTCCTCAGCACTTCTAAAATATGTAGAATAGTGAAGTGTTCACCATTCCATTTAAGAGCCCATCCTTTAAAAAATGTCACAACAAAAGAGGACAAGGGATGACTAAGAATGAATAATGAGCAATACCCTCAAAATTGGCCAAACCTTTTTGATTAGCATCGTTCCTTACCCATGGCTTCAATGAATAATGTAGCATGAGAAAGAAAATAATGGGAATAAACACATTTGATTATGCCAGAGAAAACCACTTTCAAAGATAATTCTTCCAGCAGCATTCTCTGAATTCAGCCTCATGTTTAAGATGAGAAAAATGTCTCTTTAAAAAAACCTCTTTAAAAAAGGGGATGATTTCACTGAATAGATTTTAATAGTCTGAGCCTAGACTTGGTCCTGAAATGCCAGCACAATATGAGACACTCATTAGCTGAATTCAGTCTTGGGGTTTAATGTTATTATCTGTTCAGTGAGCTGGCTAGACAGGTCAATCCCATGGCTCACAACCACATTTCACTTATTTCTTTTGGGTTTGGAGTGAAGGTTTCTGTCAGCCACGTGAACTTTGAATTTGTCAGGAAGATGAAGTAGTGGAAGTAGAAGCTGTGGTGCAGAAGAAGTAATTTCCTGAATTTTCAATATCTGAGCCGGGATTTTTAAGTCTTGCCCAATTCACTGTCGGTGTAAAAAGCAAACTACCAAAAGATTGGTGGTCTGAGTACAGAGCTGGGATTTAAGTGTCATAGTCACACTGTGGGTTCTTGTGATTTTATTGTTACTATGCAAAGGATGCTCTAGATTTGGTCTTGTCAGGCCTCTGGTGAGGTGATGTCTTGTGGGATTATGTGGTTTATGGAAATAAAAGTATGTGCCTTTAGCAGTGGGTACTCAAGGAAAATGGGAACAAGCAAAGCTCTGATCCAGTCAGAATTTCTTACCTTTTAAAACACACTTTTAAATTCAGTGCCTGGACAATGAAATGAGGATGTTCAGAGGAACCTGTGGCCAGCCCAAAGATGGGTCTCCACCACTGCTGCTGATTGTTTTACTGATGAGGATTCCTGACCCACATCTCACTGAGCACATTTGTCTCTTTCAGGGTCAAGCCTTGCTCCTCTGGAGTCTTTTTCTGGCTATTTCAGCTTCAAAAGTTATTTGGTGGGGTGTTTGCATATCTAATCGAGCAATGAGAAACACCTACATTAAACCATTAGTAAAATACACTGCAATGTTAATTCATCCCTCCTGATGCAACCACGTTTATAATTTCCTTGTGGCACAGCAAAAGGAACATTTAGGATTCAGTTCCCCTGCGGTTTTAACATCCACTGGGGGCAAGAACAGGGTATTCTGGAAGTCTACTGGGTGCTGGAAGGGATGGAGCACCATCAGAGAGGAGCAAGGCATTTTATTCTTCGTGCACTCACCAGGGAGTGCTAAATCAACTTGACAGGTGTAAAAGGAAAACTGTTTCTCTTTTCTACCCATAGCTAAAAATGGCAACAAAAAAAAGGTGAGAAAAACAAGAATAATGAAGAGATGCCAGATGGTGACTCAGGGAGTCAGAGTGCCTGTGAAGGCATCAGAGGAAGTGTGTGGGGATCACTTGAGGCATCTTCAGAGCTCTTGGGTTTAGCTGTTAATCTCTCCAGCCCTGCCCAAATTGAATGACAAAGGATATTCTGGTGAGTCTGCTGACAGGTATCTAAAGTCCTGTTTTGGACATGAAATGCTTCCCTTCTGGTGGGGGACATCCTGGTGGTAGCAAGCAAGGCTTTGCACCATATTATTAGGGGTTAAATGGAGACAAGGAAACACAAGGGCTTCATTCCTTATTTTCTCAGTGTTTTACATCATTTTTCCAAACAAAAAAAGGCTTTAAAGACTTTCTGATTCTGAAGGGATGTTTAAAGGAGCTGTCTTATAAATGGGAATCATCCCCAATACACTGTGAAGCATATTATATAACAACACATTTCAAAGAATTACATGAGGTATTATCACTGTGTCAGAGCTGGAGAAACTCCTTTTACTCTTGGCTTAGGAAGAGTGAATCATCACAGAATCACAGAATCACCAGGTTGGAAGAGACCTTCAAGATCATCGAGTCCAACCCATGTCCCAACACCTCAACTAAACCAAACCATGGCACCGAGTGCCACATCCAATCTCTTTTTAAACACGTCCAGGGATGGTGATTCCACCACCTGCCTGGGTAAACCACTCCAATATTTTATCACTCTTTCTGTAAAGAACTTTTTTCTAATATCCAGCCTATATTTTCCTTGGCACAACTTAAGGCTGTGTCCTCTCGTTCTGTCAGTTGTTGCCTATCATTTCCTATTCTGACACATGAATGCCCCCAAACCTGCACTGCCCAGGCTCTGTGGGGCTGCACTGCTGGGATTTGACATTGCAGAGAAGTCACAAAAAACTTCAGAGGACCACAGAGACTTCCAGTAGCTGCGACTCATGGCTGGAGCTGAGTTGATTTAGGAGTGAAAGTGCCCAGATAGGGGATTAATCTTCTGTTTCTGTGTGGTTGTTTACCTGTGGATGAATAGTAAATAACAGCTCTGCTCCTGTTTTCACACAAGCATTAGCAGGATTGCAAAAGTGCTGCTGCATCCAACAGGCCAAGAAAGGAACACAGTAAAAGTTGTGTGCAGAAGTTAAACATAGTTCATAGTTGCACGTCTTTTTAGTTCTTTCTGCTACACGTTGTATCTGCTCTGTAGTTTCTAGCTACTGACATAGAAAATATTATTTTCAAAGTGTACAGTGGAAGTGATTAATTGAGCTTTTTTTATGGGGGAGGTTAATTGCTTACAGATTTATTTTGTGGTTTACTTTTTGTTTAATGAATTGCCAGGCAGACTTCCGTGTGACTACGTCAGCCTGGGGCTGCTGGTGAATTATTTAAGGTATGTACCTGGTAAAACTGTTCTATAATCTACATGATTCCTAAAGACCAAGTTCAGCTAACAACACAACTGAGATCTTCATGAAGTTGATATTAAAGAATTATGTGTATATTTATATAAGTTTAAGTTATAAACTTAAAAAATATGGGAATTTTGGAAGTTCTGCAATGGGACTCGGCTGGGTAAAGCACCAGAGTCCTCTATTCATGGTGATTTTTTCTTTTGGACCTCAGCAGCTCATCCAGACGGTGGCTGATAGACCTTCTTAAATCTGATTTTCTTGCTTAGGGTATGGGGCTTGAGTGCTGTAGATGATTTCTTCCTCACTCTCCCATATATCACAGGTTTAGTGGTTTTCTGGTTGTTTCCCTTCATTTTGGCTCTACAGGATTAGTCCTGGCCAGGACCTAGAAGAGACCCTAAAGGGGGAAGCCCAAATGTCCCTACTTGTCTTACAGTGCAGACCCCACTGTCCCCAGATTTGCTTTTTAGCTGTTTCCTCATTTGAACTTTAGAAAGCTAAGCCCACTTTGCCCACTCCCCCATTTCAAGGGAGCTGTGTTTGACAGGGGAGCTCAGAGCAAGGCCGAGCATCCCCTTCCTTTTCCACACCCAGGATTTACGGGAAGTGTTGAGCCCATCAATCATCCCAGTGTGCCAGGACAAGGCCTTGTTTGCAGTGGGAGCAAACTGAAACCCATCTTTCTCCCTCTTTCCCAGAAAACAGAGTGTTTTTATGTTCTCCCCTTCAGAGATACAGTGGTTTATGGTGGCAGGTTTATGGCTCCTCACGACTTTCAGGGTGCTCCTAAAACATCTGTCAAAGGAAGGGAGCAGTTCAAAGCATCTTGGCAGAGCTGATCTCAGACCTGGATGTCAGCACTCCCTGCACCACTGCTACAACCACCCCTTAGGCCAGATTTGGCTCTAACCCACTCTTTTTTCCCTCCCTCCAAGATAATTTTCAATAGTGTAATGAGTTTTCCCCATGCACAAGACAGAGGCTGTCTGCAAACAAGGGACCAGACCTCAACCTTCCCAAAAATGTTTCACTGACTGCTAACAGAACTTGCAGTTTCAGCCAAAGAGCCTTTCATATGTGATTGCCTAAAAGCAGAACTTCAGCCCTTGACAACATGATTTTTCTCCTTTTTGCCTTTAATTGCTTATGCACTGAAAAATACTGTCAAAGGTTGGACTTGATGATCTTGGAGGTCTTTTCCAACCTTAATGATTCTGCGACTCTAAGTTACAGAAGGCATTTCAGAAACAGTGAAAATTGTGTTTGTCATCACAAACTGGATGGCAAGTGCCCTATCCCAGAGGACAGAGCCAGTTTTATCCCAGAGCATGGAGACTGCAGTGTCTTTAAATTCCAACCAAAAATTCCACTGAGAGCTCTGCCAAAAGTAAATCTGGGCTGTACATGGTCTATGTAGGTGGCTGCTGGGGAGCCTGGAAGTTCCCATGGTAAATCCAGAGTGGATTTGGATTTGTTGCAGGATGGGGCTGACCCAAGAATGTGGGGATGTGTCCCAGTCTTCAGTGCATGTCCCTGGAGCAGGAGGCTTCCCCCAGGTGAGGCCAGAGCTCTTATGCTGCTGAGGAGTAGAGGGATGAGGAGAGGAGTAGCCAGGCCCAGCACACACCCCAGCTGAAACACAGAGAAAAGTGTCTGACAGCTCTTCTGGGGGATATTTTGTTCCTCAGGCTCCTCTGGATAATTTTGGATCCCAGTCCAAAGCTCCTGCAGGATCCCCACATGAGTGGCTCACATCTAGACCACTTCCTTTGCATCAGGTATTTTATTAGATACATGGAAGTGACAGAAAGGGCCCCCAAAAATCTTGATTCCGTCTGGTAGTGGAACAAAGGATTGGGGAATCATATACAGAGACAGAAATGTGAGTGAACTCTGAGTGTTCTTCCACAGCCCTCTGAAAATGCTGACAAAGTGAGTCCAGGTACTGCAGAAGCCAAGAGATGGATGAAAGGCAAGAGCCTCACAGAAGAAAATGGATGAATTCCTCAGCTGCCAAACTTGCAGGAATGAGGGCTGAGGGATCCGAGGCTGGTAGAAATGGAATACAAAATCCTGCTGACACATCTGATTTGTTCCATATTCCACATAAGTAGTTGGCTTTTTTGGTGCTTGAATGCAAGTCAAATGGCAATCAGACATGTAGACCCCCTGCTCTCTTACAAGAGGAATAAAATGGGAAACTGTTTAAAATATGATAAAAAAATGCTGGTATGGAGTTAGTGCAGATAAAATGCTGCAGAACTCTTTGAAAAAGTGGACAGAAAATAGCACAGAACTTTTCCTCTGCAAGTCTTTCCATATTTCTGCTCATTAATCCTGAATAGGATTTTTTCCCTCTCCAATTAGAAAGTTGAAAAATGAGGAGTTTTATGCTCAGGGAAGCTTGCCTCGAAGCTTTCCCTATTCCATGGCTTTTCAAGTGCACAATACCTACAGTTAGAAAATACTTTTGGCTCCTGTGGATGGGAAGGAGGATGGGCTCTCCAAGGCAGCACTGGAGTTAATAAATCCCAAATGATGACCTGCACTTTTCACATTAACACATTGATGTTTGGCAGTGGAGATTAATGTCTCGGTGACAATGTGGGCACTTTTCTCCAGGGAAAGGAGGAGGAAACCTCACTGGGCAACTGGTAAAAATGAGATTTTATCTGAATGCCCTCCTGAGCTCTCCTCCTTGTGTCCACAGGCTGGGAAATGCGTTGCCTTCAGCTTGGATTTTTGGGCTTCCAGCCTGAGCAGGCAGACGTGAATGCACTCAGTTTTATACTCACTAATAACTCACATTCCAATTCATTTGGAGCTCCTGACACACTTTGCTTTGAACCAGTGAAGCCTCCAATGTGCTAAATGTGGAGCCCGTGATTATGAGCCTTTGCTGGACCACGGCTGAATTGTTAAACAAAGCAGAAAAGATGTTTGGACAGAATGAATTTTGGGAATCTTCTGCGGGCTGCATAAGGCTGCACGGCCATAGGAAGCTGGAATAGGGAGAAAGAAGCTCTGAACACTCAGTCATTTGGGCTGGAGAGGTGCCCACCCTCAGAAATATTTGTCTGAACCTTGCCTGAACTGCTTTATCTCTTCTGCTTTGGAGCTGGAGCTTCACACCAACCTCCCAGCTGAAGCTCCAGTCCTTCCCTACAATCCCCCCAGAAATACCAAAAGCAATGTCTTTCTCAATTTTAACATTTCTCTTTCTGCAGGCAGGAAGCTCAGAGAAAATGCTGAGTGTTCAGAATTTTAAAGGTATTAACCAAGCTTTTAAATCCACAGAATCCTGATGCTTGCTTGGGCTGGAGGCGTTTTAAAATTTATTTATTGAGTTATTTCCCTAAGATGACTTTGCCATGATTAGTTTGAAGGCAGGTGGAGAGGAGAAAGTTGAACAGAGAGTCTCTGGTATGTCCACATGCCATCTTCACAATGGGCACATGAAAGCTAAAAAAGTCACCTGAGAGCTGAAATCCTTGGGAAGATGAACAAAAACTCAGGGAATCACCCCTGAGGGAATGTGGGAAAGGGAGAGCCTGGCTGCAGAAGGGGGCTTTCTGAGCTCCTTAAAAGTCATGCCTTTCTCTGAAATTAGGGAGGAACTGATTGCCTTTGTAAGCTGGGCTCTGTCCTTAGATTTTCCATGATTTCCAGTGGGATTCCTGTGCTGCCCTGGGGTTTGTGTCCCCTCAGTGAGCCCAAATGCCAGTCAGAGACCTCTTCCCAAGGGAAGCATCTCTCATGCACCCTTACAATTCCTCTGCTCTTTGCTTTTTTATTTATTTCTGGGGTTTGGGTTGGGGTGTGGGTTTTTTTAGTTGTTGGTTTGGGTTTTTTTGTGTTTTATTTTTAATAAAAGAGGGTAGTCACACTTCAATCCAGGCCTGGATTTGATTTTCTCAGATCTCAGGTTTAGTTATTTTTTGAAATGTTGCTTCTTGGTGCTTTGAACTCTTAAATCCTCTGCTCTCAGGGTGCCTCTCAAGGGTGCTACAGCTTGGACATAGAGGGCTTTAAAGGAAAGAAGAAAGCTCTGTTATATGAGTTCCTAAATCTTTTGCTTTTCTGCACTTCTGGGTCTATCCAAAGAACCTCTGGTTATTTTCTGTGTGCACCTGGCCAATTTTTCATCCCTTCACTGAGGCAGTTTTCCCCTGTTTAGGCATTTAAATGTGTAAGTTACTTCTGACATTTTAGTTCTATCTTAGAGCCATCCATCTAAGAATGCCCAGTCTATCAAATTAATAATCAGTTAAATAAAAAAGAGTAATTAAGTGAGAAGCAGAAAACCCAACCAAACATTTTTTTCTTTTACTCTGCTCTAGAATTTACAAATGGATTCCTTTTTAAGGGTTGGGAAGGAGTACAAAGCTTGAGTTCAGGTTAATTGTAACCACATAACTTTCCTCTGGAATCTCTGGACTGTCTGAGCAACAGCTCCAGGCACTATGATAACTTCTATGCCTTATGAGAAGTGCTTGGGTTTATTAATTTCTCTTATTATTTCATATGGAATAATAACAACAGATGTGATGCTAGGAAAAAACAAAAATATCAATGTCTAAACTTGCCTGAGCAGACACACCAGGTCTTCATAAAACACAGACCTTACATTTTATAAAAGCTTTTAAAACCAAGTTGGATTGGTTTGAGGTATTTCCTGTCACAGGCTCCTTATGTAGGTCGAGGATTTATCCCAGATGTGCAGCCTGGCAGAGGGCTGGGCATGGTGACAGCTCCAACAGAGCCTGGGGCTGGAGCAGTGCTCCCTCAGTGCTGCTGGAGGAGAAGGGCTGGGAATTCCGAGGGGTGAGGGTTGGCTTGGCAATCCCAGCCCATCTTTGGGGGTGTTGCTTGTGCATGGAGCTGTGTTTGCAGCCGTGTGTTCCAACTTTAATGCCACCACCGAGGAGCAGCACATCACTGGGAAGATTTTAGGCAGGGATGAGTTTTACCCAAGGCAGCAGAGGACTGATGATCAGGTCAGAAGGAGGATCCTGTACCACTCACCCAGGTCTCACTGCAGATACAGACTGCTGCTACTCTGCATGCTGCTGGTGATTTGAGTATTTTTAGTTTTAATCATAAAAACATGAAAGATGACATCTCAGCTCTCAGCTAAGATGAGCAATGACTCTCGGCTGCCTAAGGCACAGCTCCTGCTACTTCATCAGCCTGGCTCTGGAGTTTTCTGGCTCCCATCAGGAGCTAAGTCAGAAAGCTAAACTGAGTCAGAAAGCTCAACTGGTAGAAAACAGCCTATGAAACCCAAAACTGAAGAGCTGAGTGATTCTGTCCACATCCATGATTTACTCGTGTTAGGCTTTGAGCTACATCACTGAAGGAAGTTAATGCGTCTGCTTCAGCATCATTTTCAACTCATTTTCCGCCTTGTTGAGAAGTGAAAAAATACAGTTTTGTCTGTGCTGGAGCTTAACTGGATTAAAATTTGAATAGCATTAAGTGGAACTGACTGGGAAGAGGCTGATTCCAGCCTTTCTCGAGTGCAAATGTAGCACTTGGGAGTGGAGGTGACTGTAGCAGTGGGGATAAAATTTAATGGCTCGTCACTACTAATGAGAACTTCACAGTTTCTCAGGTTTTTCCTGCTCTGTGTGTGTGGGCTTCACTTGTGTGCTTGGGAGAGTGAGAAGCTGAAAGCTGGGTGATACCAGAGTAGTGCCATTTATTCCAGTTGGAATTAGGCATTTCTGTAGAATTTCTGAATCTGTTCTTGTGTATCTCAGCCCCAGGTGAGCGATTCTGATCCTCAGGGTGGAGCATTTCCAGCCCCTTTCCTGTGTCCTCCCACTTGGATACTCCCTTTGGGACACCCCAAATCCGTGTTTTGCTCCAAAAGCGTGGCTGTGCTGCAAAATCCTGAAAAACCAGCCAGAACTCCCAGTAAATGTATATTTCTAGGACCAGGAGTTATGGCTACTTTCCAGTGTATTTATGTTTAAGGAATTTCATGACCATGCTGTCACCCTGCCCAGTGAATGTGCTATACCAACTATGGATATATTGGATATATTCACTGCTGTATAAAATTCCTACTACAGCCCTCATGGAGGGGGAGGGAAATTATTGCACTGTGAGCCAGTTTTACACTCCTAAAACTTCTTATATATTTATCCTATTTTTGGTAAAATGGGATTGCTAATATGATTAAACTTGAGCACTTCTAAGATGTCTCATTTATTGAACTGGGGTTGTATCTTAAGATCAGAGCTATTTCTGTCTTGGTTTTGTGCTTGTTAATGATGTTCCAAGTTTCAGCGTTTATTTTTAATGGCTACAATTAATGCTCTCAGTGTAGAATCTTTGCCTTTTCAGTACACCTCAGTGACCTGGTATTTTTAGCTATTTCTGGCACAAAGATGTGTTTTTAATGGTAATTTTTGTCCTATACCCAGCCATTGTGCAAGTGGTCTGTCTCAGTTTTGTTATCCATCTTTTTGGCTAAGTCTGTTTGTTTGGCTCTGGAAAAAAGAGGGTTGTTCTCATTTTTGATGGCTGCACTCAATTTTGTGGCTTTAGCCACAAAAAAAGTTTTTTCTGTGATCAGAAAAAAATCAGGGAAGGCAGTTTAAAATTAATAGCACAGAATCCAGCCTTTGTCAAAGCTCATAATAAAAAGTTAAGAATTGACAGGATATTTTTCAGGGTGGATTCCTTTTTGGCCATTAAAGATGATGTGTTTTCTTCAGCGTGATTAAATGAAATACTCTGTAGAGAGAGGGGAGATCTTTTCAGCTGTGGGTACGAATGGGAGGGTGCCTTGTGCCACATCACAGGTCCCATCCTGTGCCAGGCTGGTGGCAGCAGGAGGCAGCTCAGGGAGTGAATGTGATGTCTGGAGTTTAGATGAGCCTCTTGAGTCTGAAGGCTCGGCCAGAAAACTCCCAGGCACTCTGGAAACTCCTGCTTCCAGCTGTGCCAGGAATAATAGAAGCTCTTCCTGCTAAATGTTTTGTTGCATCTCGAGCCAGCCACAACCTGGGCTTGTGAGAGAGCTGAAATGTGAAAAGTAATGAAAGAAAATGAAAAAGTGTATTTTCAGAATCCCATTTGATTTCATGTCAGACCTGACCTAAAGAACCCAGATCATTCTTAATTTATTCTTTATCTGGTTCTAAATCTTCAAGAGCAATCATAAGAACGAGTGCACGTTGCAGTGCTGGGGTGAATATTTCCTCCTGAGAGAAGCTGGAGACCTCAATGCAGCATTTTTTGGTTGTCCTAGAAAAACACACAGCTTCAATGCAACATCAGCTAATAATTAATGTTCTCTTAGGACAGGAAATGTTGGCATCTCCCTAATTCTTCATTTGATCTTTGGTCTGGGGCTAATAATTCAGTATTTTAACTTCGGTTCAGGGGATTTGTTGGAAGTGCACTTCCCTTGCTTTGCTCTCGTGGTGCTCTGGGAATGGGTTTTTCAGAAAAAGTAAATAAAAGGAAAATGTGTGTGTTTGAGGGACTTTCACCTGCCTCAAGATGCTGCTTCAAATGATGTGGGGTGTAGGGTGACTGAATTCAGGCCAGAAAAGAAACTTGCAATTGTTAGCAACGCTTCAGATACGAGCAGAGTCAGAAAACCACTCAGACTGAAATCCATGGACATTTTTCCAGGGAAAAGCTGGGCCATAGCAACTGTAGAGTGTGAGTCATGAACATCTGTGGGAATTTTACACTTCCATGATCACATCATCAAAGCAGCAACATTTAGAGACCACATTTGCACCCCTCCAATGCCCTCATAAATAAATATACAATATTTATGTAACATATATATAACAAACTGTTTAGAAAATGGAAAACTTTATTCTGTTTAACTCAGCCCCTACAAAGGCTGTCCATCACAGAAAAGCAATCAGAAGATATTTTCAGTAAGGTGAAGGTAATCAGAAATGTGCTTTTACTGTTATTTCACCCTGCAGGTGTATTGCAGTGTTAAAGCACTTTGCATACCTGGGACCTAATAATAATTTTAGCCACAGAAATTAGACTGCCAGAGTTCCCATTAGAAGTTTCTGCTGTTGGAAGATGAATTATCAACCACACTTTTCCTAGGAAAACCTCTAAATTTAGCTCTTAGGGCAAAATTTATGATACTGGCTTCGTTAGGAATTTTATGCAAGATCACAAAGACCTAAGAATATTATAAATAGTATAATGAGCATTAAAGTCTTAATTCTCACAAAGTGTACACTTATTTGTGTGCTTAATTTAGCTCCATCAGCAGCTTCACAGTTTTGCATCTGAACTGCATGTTGAAGTGTTTTGTTTGAACAATACTCAAATCCTCTATCTTCCCATGGGATAGGAGATTGTCAGACTGCACAAAGCTGGTATTTCTCCTTTTCCACATCCCACTATCTCTGTTCATGTGGAGTTAGACAAGCACAGACTTGTAGGAATTGCAGAGGATTAAAATACGAGCTGAGGAAGGAACATGATGCTTCTCTCTGCCCTTCCATTTGAAAAACTGAACATATTCCAAAATTGATGGAAAACACTCCTTAAACAAAAGAATCGTTTGTCTGCTTTGCCTCTGAAGGAGGAGGACAGAATGATTTCCTAAATGCATCTTTATTAGATACAGGAGCCATCAAGGTAATCTGGGTTTATCTGGCATTCTTACTTTGGGCCAGAAGGAAATAAAATAAATGAATAATTTAGGCAATAGACATGAACACAAGTGTTTTCCTTGCCCTGCTCATACACACATCTTGTGGAGCTGTTTCTAAGGATGGCTGCCAGTACAGTTGTGTGATACAGAGCAGCCAAAATCGCAGCACAGCAGCTGTAATTAAACTGCAGGAGTGAAGGAAACAAAGCTGGCTCTGCAAAAGGTGGGGTTTTGACCAGAGCTTCAGTGGAAGATGCTGCAGCAATAGGACAAAGCCATCATGAGGATGAGACTGCTTTCAAATATCCCCACACGTGCTGAGATTTCAAACTGAGCCCCTGCTGGCTTGAGGGGGGAGCTCAGCAGCACCTTCAGGTATTGCTCTTGCTATAGGCAACCCTAAAATAAGAGATAAATTCGGATTTCAGGAGATGAGCTGGTGGCTGGGAGAATTCCTGAGTGTTTCTCCTGCTGATTTTAAGGGACAGGGGATTTCTCACGATGCCCAGGTGCCAGAACTGCCTTGGTGCCCTCAGCTGGCACTCAGCCCCCTGGGAGAAGGATAATTGACAATGATGGACACTGAGATGTGGCCATTTAGCATTGCTGTAGGAAAGCTGTTCTGGGATGAAAACCTCACAAGAACACACTTCCACAGACAAATGTCATTAAGTCTGAATCCAAGCTTTGTATCTTTTCACAGCCTGGAATTAATTGATTTGATCCAGACATATTATTGTTTCTAAAGCAAATACCTGTCCATGGCTTCAAATCACCCATAAAATCATGGTTGGATATGGGCCAGGAAGAGACAAATGTCCACAGCAGCCTCTTCCCTGCATCCACAAACTTAATGTTTGCTTTTTGTCTCTAAACCAGAAATGCTGCAGGTGCATTTTGTTAGTAAGTTCTTATATAGGATGTGTATTTCAACGTCTCTCAAAGCCACAGCTGAATTCCCTGTGTTTTATAATGGTGAAACTTTCAGCTGGTTAAAGAAACAACCAAATAACTGGGTCATTTCCAGTAGAATCCGTTATGCAATCGATTCACACAATCTCTGATCTGCTGTCCAATTTCTGCAGCCTCCCCAAGGTTTTTCCAAACTGGCACAGAGAGTACAAAATCATTAAGACATCACCTTACTGATTGGGTGGCAATTTTCATTGCTACGTGAAAGCTTTCTTCAAGTTAAATAAAATATATTAAAGCAATACTTTAAAAAGTAAAGCTTTTTATGAATGCCATAAATCAGCTTCTTTTCCCACATGTTTTTCAAAACTAGGTTCTCCTGGTTATCCCCAGTAGCTTTAAGAAGCAGGGGACACACACCCCAACGAAATAATTTCTCCAAAATTAAATTCACAGCATGACTCAGGGTTTTTTCTTTTTCAGTCATGAAATGGGAACTTCAGGTGGATTTTTTTGTATTATAATGAGTAAATTCGAGTTAATCAGAAGAGGCCATACTGAAAAGTTTGTCACCACCATCTCTGTGCATTACAAATTGTTGTTTTTGTCTACATGCTCCTCTTTTCCTCCCTTTATTGAGGTTGGAATTTGTATGCATGTGGAAAACATGAATATTCCTGAAGTATTGATATTGGAATATTATGGCTATAAATAGAAGACATAATTTTAGTTAAAACCAAAATTAAAGGTCTTCTCTAGTGGAAAACTGCACAGATTCCATATATCCAAGCTGCTGCAAACAATAGTCTTGAGGATTCCAAGAATATCATCACCATGCAGAGTCACACAGATGGACATAGCTAAAGGTCTTGGAATGCAAATCCTGTTGCTCTGCTCCCAGTTTGGGATGTCCACTGGAGAAAGAGGAGGAAATTATTTTCGTTAATTTTCAGTCAAGTATTGGAGAAAAATATTCTGTTTTTTTCTTACCAATATAAAGGAAAAAAGGTTGATTTGATTTGATTTGATTTGGTGAGTCAGTGAAGTCACAACTTAAAGTCTAGAGAAAGCAGGTGTTCTATTAATAGACGATATATATTAATTGATATATTAATATATTAATATATAGGATAATGTATATTAATCTATTAATATATAGGATAAATGTAAACAATAAATTCCAGGATACTCCTGAATTGTTGGTAAAGGTCCTCATGATTCCACTTGGAATATTGTGAGGCTTGAGCAGACTGGGGAAGGACAGAGTGTTGTGAGCAATGTATTGCAGAGTTTGACCAGAGTTACCAGTCCTGCCTGTTGCAGTCCCTGTCTGCTCACACAGCCTTGGTTTCATTGACAGCTCCTGCTAAATTGAGCATTTCCCAATATTGGCCTGGTACTCTGATGCCTTCATAGGCAACACAAGTAATTTATCACTGAAAAACAAAGAGCAGTCGAGTGCCTTTCTCTGAGATCCATATGAATGTTTTTTGTCTATTATTGAGCTTCGGTTTCTCTAGAAACAGAGATAAACACCAAAATACTCAGGGAGTTTCTTCAGCTTGGAAATACCCATCTTCCAGCCTAAATCCACAGGCAGCCCAGGAATTTTGCAGCTTTATAGTGAATTAATAACATTTCATTCTGAATGAAACCAAACCTGCTTCTCGTACCTGCATGGGAGGGTGAATGTCACTGCAGGGAGCCTCAGCCTGCTCTGCCAGGGAGCTGCCAGGCTCAAAATTGGTGCATTTCATACAGCTTTCATCAAAACAGGGTTTTGCACAGCAGAGAGCAGGGGTGGATAGGGACTGTGCCTGAGCATCCCACGGAGCAGGGATGTGACACCTGGGGTAGCTCCCCAGACCTTTGCTGCAGTTTGGTAGCAGAGAGCAGGATGTGAAACAGAGAATTTTTACCTTCCATTTGATAACTCCCAGCAGTACCTGCAGATTGCCCCTTGGCTTTGGTAGGTGCAGCACAAACATTGAATTAAATTATATTTTTTGGACTGAGCATGCAAAAGCAGCTGGCTTTTATTTTCAGCTTGCCTTTATTTTCAGCTTGCCTTTATTTTCAGCTTGCTTTTATTTTCAGCTTGCCTTTATTTTCAGCTTGCTTTTATTTTCAGCTCAGACCTGGCACAGGTAGTTCTGGGTAACTTTTGAGTGCGGGGAATGTTGAGAATGTTCACAGAGGAAACTACACCAAAGTGCAAAAACATTCTCAGGATTGTGCCACAAGATTGATTTCCAAACCTCTCTCCTGAGGACCAAACTTGTTAAAAAAGGCCAGCAGTTCCCAGCTATGTAATTTACTCCCAGCAGAGATCTGTCAGAGCCTGAGACTTCTTCCAGTTGGAGTATGATGAAAGATGCAACACCCTATAAGGAAATGCAATTAAAACAATCAGACAATGAAACCAAAATCCTCCCAGCTATTCCTTCCTCTGGCTTTCCTCGTACATCCTGTCTCTTCTCTGTTTTGGATAATTGAATTGAAAGCTCTTTGAAATGAGGAGCTGTCTACATTTTAGCTTTTATGTAAGACTGAGATCACTGTTGGTACTTTAGAAAATACATTCATTTTTAGCATTTGTCTTTACTACCTCTGAAGGAGGCATTTGGCCCTGGATTTGTGTGAGGACTCTCCCAAGGATGAGCAGAGAAATAGTAGCATGAATTGACAGCATGTAACATTTTTCCAGAGGGATTGCAGTTTGTTGTGAGCTAAGGAGGAGTCTGGGAAATCCCATGGCTTGCCAGTTTGTGCCTAACAATGCAAAACTGCACCTGAAAGTTCAATACAACCAGGAGGAGACTTTCAGGTACATTCTCACTGCACCTGAAAGTTCAATACAACCAGGAGGAGACTCTCAGGTACATTCTCACTGCACCTGAAAGTTCAATACAACCAGGAGGAGACTCTCAGGTACATTCTCACTGCACCTGAAAGTTCAATACAACCAGGAGGAGACTCTCAGGTACATTCTCACTGCCCAGGGCAGTGGTGGTGTCCCCATCCCTGGAGGGGTTTAACAGAGGTGTGGATGTGGCCCTTGGGGACGTGGCAGTGCTGAGGGAATGGTTGGACTCGATGATTTTCGAGGGCTTCCCCAATATAAATGATTCTTTCATACTTTGATAATCTCACGACATTCTGGCGAGGGATTAAAAAGCCAAACATTTTTCTGCTAATCATGAAACAGAGTTTTCCCAGAATCTTATCTAACAAAGCCAGAGCTCCAAGCACTGGTGTGCTAAAGTGATGGCATTTGCTTTTCTGTCCTCAAGGCCGTGTAGAATTTGGGGCTTAGAGACGTGGTCCTTGGTTCAAAATTGCTCTGTTTGTGCTTAATCACCACCTCTGTGGAGCTCAGCTCTGTAACAGATGCTATTGTGCACCAGGAGGGACTCTGAGTGAAGTTTCCAGAACAGATTTTAATTAGAAACATAACTTCATACGGTAGCTTGGAATGAGTACAGGGAGAGGAAAAAAAAAATCCGAGCAATAGATGAAAAAGAAAACACCAAAAAGAAAAATAAAAGGGCGTTTTAGTGGTGGTTTGTACTGAAAAGCGCTTGACAGGAAATACTGTGCATATCTGTGAAAAACTGAAGCACAGAGCAAGCAGCAATAACTGTCTGAGCCCCTGAACACGGTGTAAATCTGCATTGCCTCATTGATTTTCCGAGAGCTGCCATTTCTCATTGACCTCAGCACTGCTGCACTCGTTTATCCCAGGGAGGACCTCGGCCAGCTTGGCACTGCTGAAATCCAGAAACTTTGAATACTTGTTTGTTTTCTGTTGGCTTCTTTTTTTTTTTTTTTTTTTAATTTTTCCTGTTTAATTAAAATTTAATCAATCTTTTGTTTCGTAGATTGCCCTCCACTTGGTCTGGAGACATTAAAAATTACTGACTTCCAGCTCCATGCCTCCACGGCGAAGCGCTACGGCCTCGGGGCCCACCGGGGAAGGCTCAATATTCAGGTAACATCAATTTTTCTCCTAAGTGGGAGGATGGCTCCAGGTTGTGCTGCTGAATAAAGAGAACCAGTGGATAGTTATTGGTTCTGACTGCTTTGTCAGCTCATGTAATGCAAATGAAGAGGAAACGCTGGGACTGTAGAAGTGAGCAAGTTTGATGGATAAACCTTTGGGTTCGTGGGCTAGTTAGGAAAAATCTCCAAATTTGGTGTGCAAATGCAGACAGACCTCTGTGAGCAAGCACAGGTGGAGGCAGCTCCTGTCCCAGCTCCAGGAAATCATCCCAGCTCCCTTCACAATCAGCCTGCAAGGAAGCTCTCACAGCAAGTTGCTTTTTCTTTGTTGTTCGCATGTAATTAATGACAATGGTTAATTGAAAGTGTGGTTTCAAGTGAAACCCTTTCCCTAAGGCAGTTTTTTTTCAGAAGCAGTGATTATACCATCCAAAAATGCTTCAGTTTAGGACTCTAACATACAATCTTGTCTAGCTTCTTTTATTTAAGATTAAAAATGCGTTTAGGTGCTTTGCAGGACCAAATTCCATTTTCCCCTTTCTTATGTTTCTGTTTCCCACTTTCTTATTAGTGCTGTTCTCTGAATAGTCTGTCCAGACTAAAAATGTCACTTTGCATGACAAAGCACAACATTTAAAGTCATAAACAGGATATTAGCACCAAGCCAACAGTGAATGATTTCTGAAGTTTATTTAATTTGTTACCTTTTATTATTAGACCCCTCCATTTGTTTTAGTGTCCAGCTGAAGGGGTTTGATATTCAGGGGGCTAAGGCTGGGACCAGGAGGGATGAGCTCTAATCAGCAGAGCCATTCCACGTGGTTCTCACTGGAAGAGGGATCAGCCTTGGTTAAAATCCCACTGTGCCTCTGCACAAACATCTCTCTGAGCTTCCCTCTGGGGAAAATACCTGCATACCCCTCCTGGGTTTTTTTCAGTGTTTGTTTTAATGTATTAAAGCTGATCAGAAAGCTCAGGAAACCACTTTGGAAAAGCCAGCTGGGGAGTGGGAATGGGCTCTTCCTTCCCAATCCAGAGTGCAGGCACAGGGGGTTGTGTGCAAGGTGAGGTCTCACCTGCAGCCTCCATATTTATTGGCTTTTGAGATCCCACTGAGGTAATTTGCTTCTTTACTTGATATTTTCTGCTAGGAAAAAAAAAACCCTCATGATCACAAAAACGGAATGCAGATGATATTCAGGGTGGTTCTAGAGGAAAGTTTAGTTATTTTATTACACTCTTGTTTACACAGTGGCATAAAACCAAGGACTGCCATGCAAACCTCTCTGTTGTTTCTGGCTACTTATTTTTCATGCTGTTGTTGAAATTTAGTTTATTTAAACACAAGACCACACTGGTTTAGACCAGGAGTCCATCCAGCCCTGTTGTCACCAGTACTGTGTTAAAATAAATAGAGAGGTGATAAATAAATATATAATATACATTTATAACAAATAGAGTGTTGCCTGTGGCTGATATTTCCTCTAAATATAGTCTCCAGAGAAGCCAAGGGCACAGTCTTTACTGGGAAGCAAAGCAGAAGCAAAATGCCACTCAGCTCTTCCTGAAATTTCCCAAAGCTTGGATTAGGCCAAGTGTGATCCAAAGCTTTTTACCCCTACTGAAACTCTAGATAGAGCAATTCCCCAAACCCCCTGACCACTTAGGGTTACTGCTATTGCTGGCACTGTTAAAAAAATTGGGCTTGCCTTTAATTTTCTTTATAAACAGTTTTCTTTGGGCTTCGTTAAAAATGAATAGGGCTAAAACTTTTTCAAAGCTAGAATCTGCAGGTCCCTGTCACTGGGGTTTCAGTCACCCTCTCGCTGGGGTTTCAGTGCTTCGTTTTACTCTGCATGAAGATTTCTGAATTTCATATTTAGGGGGAATTTGCTTCTAACCAGGGACAGATACTGCAGGTGGCTGATGTGCCAGGTGGGTAATGAGGTCCCTGGTGATTTCTCTTTGCTGCTCAGCACAGGAGGTTGCAGCATGCTGGGAAAAGGCACAAGGCACTGGGATTTGAGCTGCTGTGTTTTCCTGCTGTTCAGAACTGTACATGAAGAGAAACA
The DNA here is from genome assembly GCA_026261815.1 of Monarcha castaneiventris obscurior. Taxonomy (NCBI): domain Eukaryota; kingdom Metazoa; phylum Chordata; class Aves; order Passeriformes; family Monarchidae; genus Monarcha; species Monarcha castaneiventris. The sequence goes on from JAMPIT010000886.1 coordinate 3,795,901, forward strand.
CTTGGCCCAGCTCGGCTGATGTGCCACTGGAATTCTGTGAACATGTTATGCTCTGGGTGTGGTGACGAGCAATTTTATGGGCTGCTGCCCTTGGCCAGTGATCTGGATATCAACACAGAGCTGTCCCAATGTTCATGGGACTGTGGTGTTCCCCCCAAAATAATACAAAACCCTCTCTCTGCCCAACCTCATCATCTGATGCGAAGTCAGCTGAGGAGCTCAGGGCTCTCCCCAGGTAACTGGCACTGCCTCAATTCACAAGGAATTTGCAGAATAATTAAGTTTTTCCAAAGCTTTTGAAGGTTTGTTTTGGTTTTTTCCTTTTTCCTGTTTAGATTATCTGAAGCACATGAAATGAATCAGTTGGTGTGTGCTTTATTCCAAAGAAGGACAGGCTTAAAATTGGATCAGGCCTTGTAGGATCTGCTTCTCTTGTGCCCTTGCATTGTGTGGGACTTGATTTTGCTGCCAGTCCTGCCTGAATGTGGGGATTAAGGTGGGATTTCTCAAGGGCAGGAGCCATGTTAGCAGAGCCCCATATTTTGGAGATCTAGCTGCAACTGCAATAGTGGCACAACCAGTAGTGATTTAACATCATCAAGAGAAATCAGGGCATGAAATAATATTAATTGAGGCTCTCTGCCCGCAGGGATAAAATTCATTAATATTTGTCGCTTATACAATAATTAAGAGTGGTTGAAACATGGATAATTAGTCAAATTACGTTTCTTCCCCTTCCTCATTTTCCTGGTTGGGGAAATCCAAACATTGAAGATTAAGCAAGTAAAGCAATCCCGTGTGTGCAAAGGCAGGTGTTTGTGTATAAAGGAGACCTCCCAGTGCCTAAAGAGGTTCCAGGAGAGCTGAGGAAGGACTTGGGACAAGGGATGGAGGGACAGGACACAGGGAATGGCTTCCCACTGCCAGAGGACAGGGATAGATGGGATATTGGGCAGGAATTGTTCCCTGTGAGGGTGGGCAGGCCCTGGCACAGGGTGCCCAGAGCAGCTGTGGCTGCCCCTGGATCCCTGGCAGTGCCCAAGGCCAGGCTGGACATTGGGGCTTGGAGCAGCCTGGGACAGTGGGAGGTGTCCCTGCCATGGCAGGGGTGGCACTGGATGAGCTTTAATGTCCCTTCCAACCCAAACCATCCCATGATTCCATGATTGTCTTCCTGGGTATTTCCGGTTCCTTTTGAAAAGCTTCATTATCAAATCACAAGGAAAAGACAAAACTACTGAAAATCTACTTGCAGCCCATGTGTTTTAGCTCTTCCCTGCTGGCAGTGGTTGCTATAAATACCTGGGATGAGTAATGCTTTTTTTTTTTTCCCCTCCCAAACTTCCTATGGTAAAATAATTTTTTTGATCATCTTGCTGGGAATAGATAAGAATTTAAGCAGAGGTGGTTTGATACTTGGTGTATTTTTACTGCTGCTCCAGCTGATTTGTGGCAGAAGACTGGAATTTCTTTCTTTATTTGAATACATTTTGGTGGTATCATCTCTCTCCTCATTATAGAAAAAGTCTTTTAGAACAGCAATAATGGGAGCAAGTTTTTATTCTGCCTTGCACACATCTAATTTGGAAGAGCAACGTGAATTAAAATCCAAAGTCACATTATTTGTAAAGTAATTGTAACCTTCATCTTATTTTCTGGATACATAATAAGCAGCTGATTTGGTTCAGCTGAATTACAATTTTCAACTTTCACACTTGGGAATAACTTATTTGTGAGTGACAGGAAAAAGTCTCTTTTCCTCTACCCAAAAGGTATTTTTTTTCATAAGATACTGCATATTGAGAAATATTTTTGCATTTGGCTGCAAGTGAAACACAAACTGGGTTAGTCTTGGAGTTATTCTTGAATATTCTGTGAAGGGGAAACGGATTTGCTCAAGACTTAGCCCTGGATTCCAGTTTTCATTAGCTCTTTCAGTCTCCTGCTTATGAAGATAATTTAAGTATCCATGACATAACTTGAATCTATTCTTTCCAGTAATTCAATATGGATTTTTTTAAATTCAGGTAAACACCTTACTGAGGAAAGGTATCTTGATCTGTATTATTTGATAGACTATTTGGTGATAACTCTACCCATCTCTCAGGAATGATCATTTTCCCAAAGAAATTTAATAGGAATTCTAATTACTATGTATTTGTTTGAGTTTATAAGTTTGTTTATTTTATTGAAACAGTTTTTTGAAGTGGCCATAGGGCAAATTAAATATCTTCAGAAAAAAATACAGACTTGAGGCTTGAGAATAGAAATCATAGCATGAATTTCTTGTGTTTTTTTCCCTTCAGAAATATTTCTAGAAAGAACTCATTGATTAAAGTCCTATTTTTTAAGTAGTATTCTGTGCTGATTAGACGCAGACATCTGCTTCTTTTTACCTGTAAAAACCATTTTTTTTTACCTTCAGAGAAGATGATACCAGAAAATAAGAGAGGGGGGAGAAGTAGCAGCATGGTTCCTTCTTTTCTTTCTTTTGTTTTCTTTTCATGGTATCTTTGCCCCTGTTGAAGGCCAGAGTATTTTAAGCTGTGCATAACTAAACTCCCCATATTTGATATGCAACTTAACTTTATTTAAACCCAGTTGAACCCATGGATACTCACCTATGTAATGTAGGTGGGAGGGTTTTTTTTTTTTTTAAATAAGCAATTTTTTCTTCTGCTTCCCTCTTCTCACTGGAATGTGGAGGAGAGGTCTGTTCCCTGATGAGCATCACACCAATGGGAAACACCCTCAGCTTGAGTAAGGACCAGGGATTGGGAGATGGGGGCACTTGTTCTGCAGGAACTGCTGGGATTTCCCCGGTGTGAAGGGGATTAGCAGGATGCTGGTTCAAGGTGCTCTGTAGATCTTAACACTTCCTGGCAAGCGTTGGTTTTAAAGCCTGAGGCTACTTCAAATTCCATCTCATTTTAAAATGCATTGAAAAGCTTTTCTTGCAAAGGGTTAGAACTCAGGTCAGTGACCATGTTTGTGTTCTCATGATTTCCCATTGTTCTGCTCTCCTTGAAGAATTTATCTGCCATTGTTAAAAGGCTTTTTCTCTGTGTTTTTTTTCTTTGACTTTTATACAAACTTCTCCTTACAGTATCAGAGCTAATGCATAGGAGTAGGTGGCTTAATTTAATTGTGCTAGATGGAGGAATACAAATAATTTTAAGCTGACTTATCTCAGATCTGGACACCTGAGAAAATGAGGAGTTTTAGGAATTGAATCAGTGTCTTGTGTTTTGCAGCACTTCCTTCAGATCCCATCAGACTCACACTGGGAAAAGCAATTAACCACTGCATCCTCTCTGAGTTAGAGCCACCCAGTGCCCACTGGGGTAGAAACAGTCTCTAAACCTCTTCATATTTGGGATATATTTTGCAGTGTCCATTCTTGGAATTGCATGGATGGCATTGGTAAATCCATGCTCACCACAGATGAAATACCACAAAAACACACGAAGCCTCAGAGGATCCCATGGCAAAGCTTCTGTGCTCTTTATGGCAGTATCCAGCTGGGTGCCAAACATTTCCTGGGCTTTAGAAGGAAAATAAATCTCTGAAGGCTTCAGATGCTATGTTTCATTAAATTCTAGTTCAGTTTTATTTGGAAAACAGCTTACCCAAAATACCTTCAGCTTTTTCTTTGAAAATGGGAAGCTGGGAAGGCTGTTTGTGGTGGGTTTCCCAGCAGAAATTGGGATACAGATTTGTACTCAAGTTGGGGAACAGCCAGGCATTCCTGAATTTTTAACCTTTGCCACCCTAGCTATGAAAATTAATAATTCTGGTCCTGGTGGGAAGTAGTGTTACTGCTTCCTTCTGCCCTCCACTCTGCTCTGCTGCTTCCAGGGAAAATGAGGTTGTCTAATCACTGACCATTATTTACATGGGCTGGAGCTGGCTTTTTAGAAATGTCAAAACTCTGCAGCCCATGTGGATAATTTGTTTTGGATAAAGGCTCTGTCAGGCCATAGGCCCAGACAGGTGAACACACTGAAGCTCTGTTTATCTTTTCTGACTTAAATTTATACGTAAACATTCTTAGTTTTCAAAGGGACTTCCCAGAATTTCCTGCCCTGCTTTGAGTAAGGAAATATTTCAGTGAGTGCCTCAAGGGTCTTAAAATGGTGCCAGAGGAGTGAGTGGGATGAGTGATGTGTTCCTTTCTTTTTTTCCCATGAAAGACCTTCAGTTTCCTAGCTCTGATTTATGGTCAGCTTTGCCTTCTTTTCAGGCAGGTGTTAACGAAAATGATTTTTATGATGGTGCTTGGTGTGCAGGAAGAAATGACCCCTACCAGTGGATTGAAGTAGATGCTCGAAGGCTGACAAAATTCACTGGAGTCATCACACAGGGAAGAAACTCCCTCTGGTCGTAAGTACACGCTGATTTTTCTCCATGGGATTCTGAGCTTTCAGAACAAGGAATTCATGTCCTGATGTGCTTTGGTTCTTCAAGTAAAAAAAACCAAAACAGAAAGAGTGGAAATGCTGTGAGACATTCAGTAATTGAATGGGGGAACACTAAAAGGCAAAGCCATTATTTATGGCATAAAATAGAAGTTTAAGGGTAGCAAACTCCTGTAGGCATTATCTACATCTGGGCCTTTACACTCACCTATTACACTCACTTTACACTATTTGCTGGTGTTAAACTTCCTCATTCTTTTCCAATATTCAATTTGATTCATTTAGGTAAAATTTTAGGCCCTTTTTATTTAGTTTCAAATAACTATTCCTCTTCGAGCTGTCTTAATCCCTAGGGAATCACCAAGTAATTGCTGTAATTTGAAAATAAAATAATTTTTGCGTGAGCAGCTAACATAAACTTTATAGTGCTATATATATAAAAAATATATATTATATTATATTATATATAATATATATTATATATTAAAATATATATTATCTATGTAAATATGTTATTTATAAATTTATATTTATAATTAAATTTTATTAACTGTAATAAATATTTTAATTATATGTTTATATATGATTGTATAAAATTAAAAAAATATAAATACTATTTTTGAGCTTTCTGGCCACTGCTTGTGCCAGAGAATGTGTTCATGGCACTGAGAAGTAAGTGTTTTGCCCAGATTTGTGTACATTTACTCCCTTGTGACTTGCTGAGTGTATGAGAGGGATGCAGCAATCAGATGGCAGAAACAGGAACTGGAGGTGAGGATTTGGGGGTTTTTTTCCTGCTCTTTATGTGTTTATTTGGCCTTTTAATTTGTCATGGAGTCTCACAGCTTTGTGTGAGCAAACGATGCCACTTGTGCTGCTGGACTTTCTGCCCAAGCATGCAGGAGATGCACAACCACTCTGACAGATCCATTCTGGTCACAGCTCTCCCTCAGAAAATGAATGTGATTAAATGATATCCCTCAGATAAATGAATGTGACCTGTGATTAAAGGTAAACCAGAAAAAATGCCACTATACCTTAGAAAAAGAATATTTTTCTTTCAACACTTTAATTGTCTGTGGGGTTTTTTTTTGTTTTAACTTCTTTTAACGCGGCTGTGGGAGTAGGAGCTTATTTGGCAATAAGGTTTCTATATTTATTCCACATTGTTCTGTGGTAGGTAGATAATTACTGCAGCAAAGCCTCACTCTTTTCTTTATTCATCCTCTTGACATCGCTGTTCCTCTCAACACCAGAGCTGCACTGCTTCATCCTGTCATGTTTCTATTTTTAGTTCAGCTCTGTTAGGATTTTGCAGCAGGACCTGACACTCTATTTATAGCTGGTATTCACAGGCATCTTGGGGGGGGTTTGGGGATTTTTTTGAGCCATAGAAACATAGAATCACAGAAAGGTTTGGGTTGGAATGGACCTTAAAGATCATTGAGTTCCAACCCCCTGCCATGGGCAGGGAATTTTGCTTCTGCCCTTTTTTTCCCATAAAAAAATTGATGGGCAGAGCCCTGAGGGTCTGCAGGAAGAGCAGGAGTGGTACTGGCAGAGCAGGTCCAGGCTCCTCCTGGATTGCTACTCGGATTTGAGGAGAATCCAGGCCCATTTCTGCCTGATAGGAGCAGAGGTAGTTTCAGCTGGGCCAGCTGCACTGAGGGACAGGTGAACATCTCCCTCAAAACACGTCCTGTAGGGCTGAACTGTGCCCCTTGGAAGGATGGGGGGAGTGGGGAGAAATACTCCCAGTAAGGGACAGAAAAAGAGTGGGGTAGGACTTGTGTTGGGGTGGGCAGGTTCCTTTGTGCCTGTTTTGTTCAGAAAACAAAAAGGAGACTCATCAGCTTCCTTCCCTTGCCCTCAGCTGCTGGCTGTGATGGTATCAAAAAGAATTGTTTGTGATATGAAAGTTTGTACCAATAAGATGCCCTTGTGTTACCTGAGGCACCTTCCCAGCTTTATGAGGTTGTGTGACAAGAAGAAAGTGCTTTCATGGCTGATGGAAACATATGTTGGAGAATAATCTTATTGTAGGCAGGAGAGCCAAAAAAACACCTCTCTGATCTGTGTTGTATTGGAAGTGAAAGCCTGCCAAGCAGGGGAGCCGAGGTAAGATTTTTATTTAGTCCAAAGCCTTGGAGACTTTCCCAGCTTTATGTTTTAAAAATAAAAAATCAAGGCACTGAAGGAGGGCAGGCTTATATTGGATATTAGGAAGGAATTTTTCCCTGTGAGGATGGTGAGGCCCTGGCACAGGGTGCCCAGAGAAGCTGTGGCTGCCCCTGGATCCCTGGCAGTGCCCAAGGCCAGGTTGGACAGGGCTTGGAGCAGCCTGGGACAGTGGGAGGTGACCTTAATGAGGTGAACTTTAATGTCCCTTCCCACCCAAACCATTCTGTGATTCCATGACACTAGGATATGTGCTCTGTTCACATTATTATGTCATAGGGATAAAGAACCAGAAAAATCAACTTTTTATTGAACAAGACTCTTTAACAAAAGGAAAACATGTACTTCACTGGAAGATCTGCCTCGATCAGGATTGTACCTGTCCTGCTCCCTGTAGTTTCCTGCTGCTGACTTAATGAGGACATTTAAAATGCCAAGGCAGGGCAGGCAGGGACACCCTGCTGGATCCTGTACCCAGCAGCAGTGCCCTTCACTGCAAGGCTGCAACACTTCCCTTCTCAGCAGTCTGGCCTTTGCTCTGCTGTGGGTGATGCCACAGCCAGAGCTCTTTTACTATGCTGGACTCATCCTTGATTTCTTCCTTTGGAGCAGCTCTGGCACCTGCAGCTTGGTTTTGTTGGTGACCACTCCAACCAGATGTTGGAATGCAAGGCACACCTCTGGCTGCCCTGGGAGCTCAGGGCACACCTCGGGCTGCCCTGGGGGTTCAGGAGCCCCAGCAAGGGGGTCCCAGCCCCTGGCAAGGAGCCCAGAATGGCACCAGCTTTGCCCTCAGCCCATGGGAAAAGTTACCAACACTGCCAGAATCATTGCAAGCCACCAGAGTGTGAAAATGAGTAGTGGTTTAGTATTTCACAAGGTAAAAAAGTAGATTTTAGGGTCTTTAATATGAGGACAAAGGGTTTAAGATGGAGGATTTTGGGCATTGCCCTGTTCTTCTTCTTCTTCTCCTTCTCCTCCATCTTCTCTGGTGGTGGTGGCACAAAATGATTGGTAGAATGAAAAAGAGGTACAAATTCCGTGTCTAGAATAGGTGCAAATGAATTGGTACAGAACAGTAACTAATAAATGCGTTGTGAAGAATGGCTGGATGATGGAAAGGGCACAAAAAGGCCGGGACAGCCCAGGACTGGGCAGTGCCCGCTCGGACTCGGCTGCATCAGATGTGCGGCCGGAGCTGAGAGCTGGCAGAGAGAAGGAGAAATCAACAACCTGAAACAACTTCTGCAGCCGTTTCTCATCTGCTGGGGCTCGGGGTAAAACTCCCCAGAGGTGAAGATAAAGAACCTGTATTTGTGTGGAGTACCCAACTTCCACACCAGACACAATCTGCTCACATCCAGCTTTACTTACTGGGTGGTTGTTTTGGGCTTTATATGCAGTGATGGACTGAAGGTTACACTTCACACAATGCAAAGAGCACAAAAATGCTTGAGGTTTCCACTTCCTGTGTGCTGGCAGGAGCTGCTTCTCCTCAGTCCTTCCTCTCCTGCTATTCCCTGTCTGTCTCCTCTGCTGGATTGTGGCTCCTCTTGCCCAGCCCAGGCTTGAGGCAGGAGAGCCTTGAGGAGGAAGAGGCCGAGTTGCAGAAACAGCTCTTGGAAACACAGATGATCTGATGGGAGAGAAGGAAGCTGAGCCTGGTTTGTAATGAATACTTGCATTATTTAATCATTTCCTTTTTAAGGAAAAGCACTTCTGAGTCAATTTTTTTTGCTCCAACTGCCCGGCTGTGAATTCTGTGATGGTCACATGGAATCAAATCTTTCTGCTTTTTTCTTTTTTTTTTTTTTTATGCCTGTTACAAGCAAAATTAGGCTTTGAACAAAAAATCCTGGGTTTGAGGAGTCCTTTCTTTTACCAGTCAAAGCAAGCACGTGGCCTCAAGGGCTGCTGGTGTTCAGGCACCTCCATCATTCCTGGGAAACCTGAAATCATGGAAAAGTGCTCTTTTGCCACCATAAATGGGCAAATCTGCTTAGCTCATCCAGAAGACCAGCAGATGATGAATTTCACAGAAAAAGTGGAGCCCAGCTGCAAGAACCAGGACTTCTTTTTGACTTTCCCACTGAAGACATCCAAAAGTCAGGAGTGCCACAAGTGCTGGTTAATAGGAATAAAATCCAATGCCTTGAAAGTGAGCAGAATGTCAGTTGCTTTGGGGGAGAAATAATATATATAATTTTTCCTGTTGCTGCCAATGCATCTTCCAGTTTTAGGAACCAAATATCTTTAAACAACTGTTCAAGGCTGTGGAGTGGGACACTGGAAGCATCACTGTGGAATTGTGCCACGTATTTAAAGCAATGATGTGGTGGTTTAAAATATGCACTCTCTTGACAGAGGGAAAGAAAATATTAATCACCCTTAGCAGTTTGGCAAGAATCTAAAAATACAGAGGAAACTTGTTTCCCACAAACCAAACTCTCCTCTGATAATTCAGCATCATCTTTTGCATCAAGAGAAAACCCACATGTCAAAATAGAGTCAGTGCGTGCTGACAGTAATTTAGAGCTTCAGGCTGTGTGAATGCAGAGGATGTTGTGGTTTTCAGGAGAGGATGGAATGTTGCAGTGAGTGAGATGTATTTGTGACGATGCTTTTTCTAAAAATTAACCTTTCAGTCATGGTAAATTGTGAGCTATCACTGCCTGACATGGAATGACAAAATGACAAGAACAAGAAAAAGCATGGAGGAAATAATCTGTGCAGGAAGCTGGAATTCCGAAGCAAAATTCTGAAATTTTTAGGAAAAAATCAGAACAGACTTACTTTCAAGTATGTTCTCTTTAAGATCTTTCAGCTTCATGAAAACATTGAAGATTTTTTTTACTTTTATGCAACATACTTGTCTTTAAGGAAAAAATGGAGGTGGAACATCTTAATTTTTTAAGTCTGATTTGGGTCTTGCAAAATTGCAATTGCTCTTCAAAGGTGTGAGGAGACACCAAATCATGGTGTTGCTGGCTGGAAAGAATGACTTCCATGTATTGCCTGGTTCTGAACTGCCACTTTTAAGCTGGTCACTTATTTCCATTAATGCTGAAGAAACATTTTTGACTAGAGCTGGTGCAGACACCATTGCACACTCCCTACTGTGCCTCTTGTTTGATTTTCCTCTGCTGCTCTGTAGGGATAACAAATAACAAATATCCAGCAGATTGGATTTTGTGTCTCTACATGGTTTTGCTAAAGATAAGATTCTTGTGATTGAATAGGGGAATAATTTTGCAGATTTTTTGGTAATACACCCTTGACCTCAGCCTTCCCTGTGTGCAGTGTAGCTCTTCATGATGCCCCAGCATCCCTTCTGACAAACTATCCTGAGGGGATTGTAGGTCTCTAACAAGCTGGGTGCCTTCCAGAGACACAGTGGAGGATAAATTTAGGTCAGTGCAATTTTCTTGCTTGCTTCTAATTTCGGAGGTACAGCATTCTGCTCTTCCTTTAGTCACAAAATGAATGTGTTGCCCCACATTTAAACTTATTGCTGTACTCACTGGCAGTTTCTCAGAAGCTGAGATTTGGTTTTCAGGCAGTCTGTATGGCAAGGGGGTAATTTCCCTGCTTGCAAGGCAGTGAAAACCAGAGTCACACAATCATTAAGGTTGGAAAAGGCCTCTAAGATCATCAAGTCCAACCATTAAAGTAACACCTCCAGGGTCTTAGCAGCTATTCCTGGTACTAAGGTCATGGTTTCAGTAGCAACATTGGCTTCCTGAAGAGATAATCACATGAGCATCTTCAGTATTCCAGCAATAACAGAAGACAGAGCAGGGATAATCCTTCCAGTGACACTGTGGCAGCGTTTGGGAAAGTGGAGTGGATATTTACAGGTATTTGAGCTGTTACTACAATCTAAGAAAACAGAATTTTGCACTGTACACATGATGGCTCAAAATTCAGCAGTGCAATGCTGCTTGTGAGAGCAGAGAAGAATAAACCCTAAACCCTGCCCAGCTCACAAGTACAACAGACAAACCTGGCACTGACTTTCGGAGCAGTTCCTCCTGTCCCCACGCAAAGGCTGTGAAAACACACCCTGGTGAAACCTCAGCAAGTTCAGGGGATATATCTTGATGTTTTACCCAAATCCTGTAACAAAACAAGCAGCTGCTGTGTGCAGACTCGAGTTGTTCTGGTGCCTTAAATCAGTGCAAACTGTTATTTGCCCTGACTGGGTGACAGGACTGCAGAGATTTCTACAGCTTTCCCAAAGTCAGCCTCACGGAGTGAATTGTTCCAAATCCATAGAAATCATATCAAGTGTATTGATGGGAGTTATAAAACAACCTGAACTCATTGCAGCAAAAGCTCCCTTGATATAATAATGTCAGCAGTTACATGTTATACTAATGTTTATGATTGGTTTATTCCATAAGTTAGATTTTCTGTTGACTGTGGCTTGGTGGATCCTTCTCAGGGGCTTTCACGAGCAGCTGTGCCTCCAGTGCTCTCCATCTATTTGTTTAAGTTCAATCCCTGTGCCCTGTTGATTTTCCAGCTCAGCTCTTGTCCCCTGCCCAGGATTTTGTCACAGGGTTGGTCACCACTGATGAGCTCTCCCCAACCCCTGTGGCACTGGGGAGCTGCCTCGGTGACCAGCTCGGGTGATGCTGCGTGGGTGAGGTGCTGGCAGCACACCCAAAGACACTTTCATGCTTTCACGAGTTTGTTTGACAAAAATGTCAGGGCTGGTGCTGCTCTGTCGTGGGTCTGATTTGTCACAGGGATCCTCTGTGACTGCTCAGGAGGGAGCAGGGCACTGCCACCCCCAGGGACAGCTCCTGCCTGCTCACTCTGCCCTCTCAGAGGGTGCTGAGGAGTGGACAGAGCCTTCCCTGCACAGTGAGACTCACTGGGGATGCTCACAAGTGGAAGAAAAGCTTTTGAACCTCCACAGAAGGGACTTGAAATCAAACGAGCCAAAGCCTTTTGGAAAAGGCGACTTCGAATGAATTTAGGCATCTGCTGCAGCAGATTACTCACAGTTACTCATCACACATGGATTTGTGTGTTTGGCACGTGCGTGGTGACTTGTTGCAATGAGAATATTTGTGTGGGGTCATGCTGGGGACATCAGGCTCCTCGTCCCTCCACTTGTGCCCTTCCCAAACCAGTGTCCCTTCCACACACACTCGGCCACGTCTCTGTGGGCTTGGCAGCAGTGAGACCTCAGCTGTGGACACAAATGGCAGTGTTTGTTTGCTGGTTACTCTCAAGGCTTTTCTTCTTCCTTTATTTTCACACTCATGTAGTGAGGCAGTGCCCACAAAGTCTGGATTTTTCTCCTCAAATACATGAGGTGTTTACAAGGGTGAGACAGGCACAGAAAAAATGAAAAATTCAAAATGTCACAATAGGAGGTTCAGAAGAAAAGGCATCACAGCTTGGTTGTGTTCAGCAGATCCAGAGGATCTGATGTAGGAAGGATTTCAGACTCATGTAGATCTCATTGCAAAGAGTGGCCCAGAACGATGGGTGTGAAGAGCAAAATGTTTGGGGCAGAGGATGTCTCTGACCCTGGCACCTTCAGGAATTACTGGCTGAATGTACAACAGCAAAAAGAAGCACCCACAGCTGGCACCAGATTTTCTAGAAAGACATAAAATTCTTGTAAAAACCTGGCTGTAAATTGTAGATGTTGGGTTGGAAAGGTCTTTGCAACCTCAATTCCTGTTTATTGAGTAAAGCTTTGAAAAATCTGTGCAGAATTCATTTCATGCAAGTGAAATTCTGGCCCTGAGCTTTTCTTCATGGGGCCTGCAAAGAGATGGATTTCACAGCAGTACATTCATTTAAGTCAGCTAGAAGCAATTTTAAAAATTAAACATTCAAAGATTTCAATTATTAAAAAAACCTACCCTTGTTGGCTAGTCAATCTTCATCTCCTAAATCATATTTATTTTAATTAATTTGCAAAACTTGCTGGGATACCTGTGGTTAGCCTGGGCATTTTTTTACTTGGCTTGTTTGGAAGCTGTTTGGCAGTGGGTGATTTAAAATTTTATCAGGATAAATATTATTATAGAATATTTATAGAATATTAATATTAATGGTTTTACATTTAATTGCATGAGAGTACAAATTAATTTTTCAAGTAGAAAGCCATTTAATTGCCAGCATGCTGATTTTGTTGCATGAGTATCATTTAGTATAAGGCTTGTCCAGCAGTTTTTTTGGTATAGAGACTTTGCTATTTCAAGTATTTTGGCTCATCAATTTGTATATTATTGCTGGGCACACATTTATTTGCCTGACTGGTTCTATTTTATATTAATTTTAGGGGTTTGTATTGCAGATAAACCAGATTAGCCTGACAGCAGAGGAATAAAATGCTCAGCTGGAGCCAGGTCCATTGTAGATGATGTTCATGTGAGCTCTGCTGGTGTTTGCTGGTCTCATCCCAAGAATATCAGAGAATCACGGAAGAGTTCAGGTTAGAAGGGACATTAAAAGTCATCCTGTTCCAGTCCCCCTGCCATGGGCACCTTCCACTGTCCCAAGCCCCAATGTCCAGCCTGGCCTTGGACACTTCCAAGGATCCAGGGGCAGCCACAGCTTCTCTGGGCACCCTGTGCCAGGGCCTGCCCACCCTCCCAGGGAACAATTCCTTCCCAATATCCCATCCATCCCTGCCCTCTGGCACTGGGAAGCCATTCCCTTTGTTCTGGCACTCCATGACCTTGTCCAAAGTCCCTCTGCAGCTCTCTTGGAGCCCCTTTGGGCACTGGAAGATGCTCTAAAGTCAATCCAGAGCCTCCTCCAGGTTGAATGACCCCAATTCTCTCAGCCTTCCCAGACAAGAGAGCTGCTCCATCCCTTCAATCTTCTTTGTGGCCCATCTCTGCCACTCTGGCCTTGAGCTTGTGCTCACCAGCACCTACCGACCTTCTTGTTTACCTCAAATCACACGGGGTTTCCTTGATGTGCAAAAGCATCCTCAGAGACGAGGATCAAAGTGTCAGATTTATTTCACTTGTTGCTTGTTTAGCCTTCCATGATAAGCTTGGCCTTAAAATATGACATGCAGCAGATGCAGTTCAAACAGAATAAACCCAAACAGTCCCAATTCTCAGCTGACCCAGAGCCTGCTGGAGCCTGGGCAGGAAAAAGCCTGGCTTCCCTCCCTGCTTCCCATTCAGCACTTGCTGTGTGTTCTGCTGAGCTGGGATTCAGCCTCGTGTCCAACACAGAAAGAGAAGTCAGGAAATTGTATCAGGGAAGGCAAGGCTGGAAGATGTTTTGCTGTTTTGGTGCTGCCATGCTCTTTTTGCTTTTGCTCAGTAGCCTGATGCTGTGGTTAGATAAGGAAAAGCTGATTATTGGGACAGGAACCTGCCAAGGCTGTAGGAGATCTGCTTTTAATTCTCTGCTTTGATTCAGGTTTACTCTCTCTGTCCCTGGGCAAGTTATTTAATCCCTCAGCTTTTCTTTTCGGATGCAAATGGAAAAGCAGGACATTTCTATGCATCACAAGAAACTGCATTTGAAATTGAAGGTGCTCAAATAAGCTTTGTCTAAAGCCAGTGCATTACAGATAAAAACCAAGTAATTAGTAATAATTCAAAAATCCACCACATTAAGTGATATTGAATCATAGTTTGATTTTTGCATTTACTGCCTCTGAAAGGAATTGATTAATGTTGGCAATGGATACTGAGGTTTTTCAGATAGGCTGCTCCTGAAGAGATAAGGCTGGTGTAAATTTTAAAAGGGATTATTACTGGGATGCACCTGAATCTAAAGGATCCCTGTCAAGTCTGTGCCTTGTGATCTTTTTCCAGCATTGAGAAAATTTGTGAGGCAGAAGTGGCAGAGGGTGATGAACTGGGGGTAACCTCCAACACTCATGAATTGTCACGCAATGGCTTCTGTATGGCCCTGCCCTCTGCCAAGAAAGAGCTTGATAATTAATGCATTCTCTTCTGAGTGCTGGCCTACAACTTCCCCAGAATTCTGTCTCCTCAACTCTATAAACCCAACAAATACCTGTATTTTTCTCCTAGGAGTGCAGTGGTAGGTCCTGGGAGATTTTATAGAATGAAAGCAGAAAAGCTTCTCTAAAACAACAGCAGGGACATCCCAAGTCTCGGAAAGCATTACAGCTTTCTTTCAGCCTTCCTGAGACAGCTTTATTGTCCAGTGCTGATGGGCCCCAAAAGGATTGGATGTGACAGAAATCCCTGTCTGCAAATCCCAAACCTGAGGAGATGGATCTTGGTGTCACTGGGTAATCACACAGACAAAATTCCCCAACACTTCTAGCACAGGGTTTTGCTTCAGCTGCCGTGTTCCTCTGATGGATTGCCACGAAAAAGCCTCAGCTTTCTGTGCCTACATGGATAAGCCACGTGTGCATGGAGCTCCTGGGTTCTGGGAAGTGCTGTTCTGGCTGCAAACAGGCTGGAGCATGGGCAGCACATCCAGCAGCTGCCTGGGGTTAGCAGCCCTCCTGTGCCACACACGGGTGGGAAAACTGCAGCTCTCAGGAAGATTTAGTGATCTGGATGTTCTTCTGCTGGTCTGGAGCTGTAGAAGTGGCTGGGATCTGGAGACACTCAGTCAGAAACCCTGAGCATTAGGCTTTGCTAGTTTTTTCCCAGATCCTCTGACCACAAGAACACACAGAGAGCTCCCCTACCCCAGCATGGGGGATGAGGCTTTTAGGCAGAAGGTGCCATTCCTCAGGGGAGTCTGAATTTGCAGCAGCCTTCTCAATAGTACCAAAATCTGGGATTTTTATGGCATTGAGAACAAAAAAGGGGAAGGGTTTAAGCCCCTGGAGGCAGCTTTGCATGGTGGTGCCAGTGGGAGAAGGATCTGGTTCCCTGTGATGTTTTTATGCTGCTGCTTCCTTCCAGGCAACCCCTGTTAATAATCTATGGTGTGAACCTTCATACATTGCACTGATTTACCTCATCCATGGCCCTCTGGGGTCCTTCTGTCCTGCCAGTGTCCAAGACTGGGTGCAGCCCATTGGGATTTGAATCTCGTTCTGCCTCTCCAAAGCACCTTACTAGTTGCTGCTCAAGATGGAAAATGTGCAGGACTACTTGTATATGTTTTTTGGGAGAATTTGAACTTTTGTAATGGTAGGGAGTGAGAAAATCAAAATATGTTAAATAAAAGTCCCAGCTTCGAAATGTTACAGCAACATTTTCTCATGCCAGTAAAGCGAGCTCGTTCTTTTAAAACCTCCTATATGTGCCATGATTTTCTTACAAAAGTCTGTTACAGTCTGTCCACTGTTGTCGTGGTTTTATGTGACTTTAGTACTCTGAATTTCTCCTGCAGATGTTGAGCAGTGAATATGGATGTGTTGTGTTTGCCCTCCCAATCTGATCCGTGCAGCTGAAGTGAAAAAAGTTCTATAATACTTCAGCAGCAACGATGTTATTTGGTTTGTGGCATCGCCTCTTTTGGTCATTCAGCCTGATTTTGAGAGATGGCCAAGAAGAGCAAAAAAAAACCCAATCATGCAAAGCCCACACAAAAACCCCAACAAAACAAGCAAGCAAATAAACCCAACAAAACCCCCAATATAATTTGGTGTTCATGGAATATGTACACTGCCACCAGCACTCTCCTTCAAACCCAGGAGTTTTGCTCTTAAGCTTTTCTGTTTCTAGTAATTCAGAAAAAGCTATTTTCCTCTTTTTGGAGTTTTGCTGTTGGCCATTTTATAGAACCATAGACTTGTTTGAGCTGGAAGGGACCTTAAAGCCCATCCAGTGCCACCCCTGCCATGGGCAGGGACACCTTCCACTGTCCCAGGCTGCTCCAAGCCCCAGTGTCCAGCCTGGCCTTGGGCACTGCCAGGGATCCAGGGGCAGCCACAGCTTCTCTGGGCACCCTGTGCCAGGGCCTGCCCACCTTCACAACCAAGAATTTCTTCCCAATATCTGATCCAAACCTGCTTTCTTTCATCACCCTTGTCCCGGCACTCCATGTCCTTGTCACAAGTCCCTCTCCTTCTTTGTTGTCAGCTCCTTTCTTTGCCAGAAGTAAATCTTCCTTTCTTCAACCTCAGAATACAGAGAAGCTGAGGGAAGAAAATAAAGTTCTTTGCAAGAGTCAGTAGAAACTTACCCAGCATGCTGAAGTCACTGTTTATTTTGTTGTGTGTCATTTATCATTTTACAGCCAAATTCTAGAGATGCCAGCACGGCACTTCTCAGCTCTCCAGTAAATCTCCTACCCCAGGAGCCCTTCCACTGAAAGGCAGACAATTAGGATTTTCAGAGTGCTGCTAAATTGTTACAGTTGTTTACCAAATACTAAAGTTGTGTGCATTACAAGTGATAGATGTACCCTTCTTTTCATTACGATAACAAAAAGTTCAGTCTGCTTGGCAATAGTCAAGATTTTTCCATTTAATCTAACATGAATGGCAAAATCTATTCACTGAAGGGGACTGCTGAAAGAGTTGCAAAGGACTGGTTTAGTGTCTAAAACAGAGCTGGGTTTGTTCAGTCTTTTTTTGGTTTTTTCAAAATCCAATTTTTTTACTTTTAGGGGCATTAGTGTAAAATGCCCAGAAGTGATTTTCCAAATCCTTCTAAATATTTACCTCATCTTTCGTTTTAGGTGTGGAAAAAACCCCCAAACCCTATTGTCTGTTTTGCACAAGGCTTGGTGAACTGGATCTGATGGCTTTACTCTTGTTCCACCCTTGTCCCTTTTTGGTCTTCATTAGAAGCCTGACTCTCTTTAGTGAGCACATAAAGGCTGGTTTGTCCCTTTGAGCACGGGCACAGTGGGTTTGATGTGTGTGTGTGTGCTCATAGGTAGTTTGTTAGTGTTATTAAATTATCTGAGTTTAGTTTATTGATTTAGTTGATTTTAAAAGAAAAAACAAAACAAACCAGAGTTGTGTTTGTACAGGAGCAGTACAAGGGGAAGTTTTTAGGTGTGTCTGCCCTTCCAGGTACTCCTGATCTCCAATTTTTATGCTCTGATGCTTCTCCAGTACCTGCCCCGAAGGCTCCTGTTCTTCTCTCCAGTGCTGAGAGCTTTCCTTACCCTGGTTTGACTCCCAACCATGGGAGTGGAGCTTAGCTAAAAACCTGTGCTGAAGAAGGGCAGCTCTAGAGCCCTGCTGGTGGCACATGATCAGTTTATATCCATAAATAAGGAATTTAATCATCCTGGACTGACTTCACGGTACAAACGTTCCTCCAAGCCACAACTCTCCTCCAAGTGCCTGCCTGCTGAAACCAGGTGTTAGGGGAAAAAACAAATCACTGCTGCTCTTCCTGAGTAACAAATCTGAGAGGAGAGTTGGGCATTAGCTTCTCCAGCCTTCCCCATACATGTACACACATTTCCATTTAATGCCCAAGCAGTGTGAAACTCCACAGCTTTAACTCCAGGAGAGAGGAAGCAGAATTTTACATCTCCTCATACTCTGCTTTAGATGGATGCAGACGAGGCATAACTGAAGTATTTGACTTTTTTAGATGAAAGGGGATTTTGCTGTGAATCAGATAACATTAGAAAAATCTGCTATTGGGGATTGATCAGGATGTTGTAGGACTGCAGTAGTCCTGTGATCAATTATCTCTCTGTCCCTATCTCTTGCTAATAAATACAAGAATAACTGCAGGCTCCAATTATTCTTCTATTGAAAGAAATGGAAATTTTGCTGGTTGAAATTCACAGATGTTTCATCCTTGAGGATTTATTACTTTTTTCCCATCCTCTCTGATAATAACAGCAGAACTAATAAATGCGCTGCAGCTGAAAAGATGATCTTTGAGCACTGCATAAATCTGTTCTAGATAAGCCATTTATCTCAAACTCTGCATATAAAAGGAGAGGAGAGCAGCAAGTCTCTCACCTCCTGGAATCCCAGGATATTATCTCACCAGGATTTTGCTTCTATTTGCTAGGCTTTTTGAATTATCTGTTGAATCCAGATTGGCATGACTTTGCCAAATGGGATTTCCACTGCTAGCAGCCTTATAAGCTTGATTATATTAAATAATGTGCAGTCATTCTAAGTTATGAAAAGTAACTTATTTAATTCTCTGTCTTTTTCAAGGAGTAACTGGGTGACCTCTTACAGAGTGCTGGTGAGCAATGACAGCCACGCGTGGACTGCTGTCAGAAATGAATCTGGGGATGTGGTGAGTGGAATGAAACGTTTTATGAAGAGGAGCAGAGGTGGGGAAGCAGGGGCTGGCCTCAGATTACTCAGTGTACGACTTACAGGCAGCATCTCTCAGTGGTCCCACTGATTCTAAGAGCAAATCCCAAGGTACAGAAAAGGACACAGAATTTTCTGGGGGGAACGGGGAGATTGCACTCATCAAAGAGCAGTTCTGGCCTGAGCCACCATTGATGCCTTCTCCAGCCACCTAGAAACAGAGACTAGACAAGAATAAGGGAATAAAGGTCGGTGTTTATTTGAGAGGCCTTCAAGGCACACTCTGGGGGAGCCAGAGGCTGCCTCCAAAAATGGACCCCAAGATGGACCCCAGGTCACGAGTTCTTCACACCTTTATAGCTTTGGTTCATTTGCATACCACGGTTAATTCTCCAATTAAAGCCCCAGTTCAATGATGTAATTCCCCTCAGCTTGCTCCCCCTTAGAGGCTTTGGGTTACACATTTTGGGCCTAGAAGAGCCTGGCTGTCCTTGAAGGCAAAGCCTGGAGAGGCTTTGTTGTGTCTGCCCAGCACGAGAGAGCAGAAATTACAGGCTACAAGGAACTGCAGAGTTATACTCTAAGCAGTACAGAAATTGAAAAATATAAAAGTTAAAACCTAAGGCATCACCATCAGCCTGGACCTGGAGGGTGATTTTAAATCTCTATTACCAAAACCACCAAGAGCCATTTTGAAGCACTGATGTTGCCATTTCCCCGTGTTTGGCCTGCCCAGATTTTCGAAGGGAACAGTGAGAAGGAGATCCCAGTGCTGAACATGCTGCCGGTGCCGCTGGTGGCGCGTTACATCCGCATCAACCCTCGCTCCTGGTTCCAGGAGGGCAGCATCTGCATGAGGCTGGAAATCCTGGGCTGCCCCTTGCCAGGTAAGAGCCTTTATCAATTGCTGTTGGCATGGCTGCCAAAAATTCCATTTCCTTTGGGTATGTTTGCTTTTGGTATAATATTTATCTTTAGTGAGTAGAGTCACGCAAAAAGAAACAGAAATATCTGCCCAAGCCCACAGACAGTATCAGGATAACTTTTGATGTGCAACCCATAGTATCTGTAAGCGCCTTTATTAATAAAACAAGATTGCAAATATGATCTAACAAGATTTTCTTTGTTGTTTGGGCTTAAATGCAGAGCAATAAATCTTCCTGAGTGCACATGTACAATGGAGGCAATAGGATTATGTATTGGGAAAGCTGCTTGCAGATGTCTCAAGCTTCTAAGGCAAGAAATAACAATTACATAATCTGATTTTTAATTTTTTTTTTTTTTTGTTAATATAGGCCATAGGAGTTCCCTGAAATATTTTGAAGGCAAATCCTTTTGCTGAACTCATACTTAGCTTGTAGGGAGGAAGGAGGGGAGCTGGGGGTGAAAGGAATTTTTAGGATATTTCAAGTGTTATTAAATCCAGCATCATCCCTGGTAAATCCAAAGTGAAGGGAAATCGTCCTATGCTATGCAAGGCCACTAAAAAAACCCAAACCAAAATCCTTCAATACTGCAAATTCTGGCAAAGCCATGATTCTGCTAAGCACATTGTGAATAGTCTTGTGGTGGATCAGTGTCTTCATTTCTGAGTGTACATGTACATAAATATTTAAAAAACCTCTTTTCTCAAATCTTTTCTGAGTTGCTTGCTACTCACTCCACACCTCTCATCTGCTTTTTTTGGTTGTTTTTCTTTGATCACAAATTCTGGCACCATGGGGATTTTTTTGCTGAGGTCTATGAATAGTGTTTTAAGAAATACTAGAGACAGAAAAAACTGCCTCTGTTCAGAACTGCTGCCTCCAGTTCCTCTGGTGATGTAGGGTCTTCACGTGCCAAGCAGACATAGCTTGATTTTTGTCCTTTGGTTGTTTAAATACTCAGGAAAAAAAAAAAAAAAACCCAACAAACTGTTTAGGGCATGGAAGGGATGATTCTCTGCCAAAGAGAAGTGTGGGGCAAGTATTGTCATAACATTTAGTCTGTGGATGTGTTATCAAGAAGCACTGAAATTTAGCAGCACGTAGGCAACTGCTGTCAGTGGGTAAAAAATGCATCCTGGACTTGATGGCAGTGACCAAAGGTGCCCTGTGCATGTGAATTTCCCTGTTTTCAGGAGGATTTTGATTTCTTTTAGCTGTGGGTTTAGAACACTGCAGCTCTGTGGGTTGCTTGTTTCCCATTGTGATGGGCAATTCCACAGACAACATTTCCCCTCAGCTCTTGAAAGAGCTCTCAGAGAGCAGTGATTTATCCCAGATTCCTGTGGGTTTGCAGAGGATCCACTCTCTATAAACCAGGGTGTGAGGCTGAAGGGAAAGGAACCTTTCTTCAGCCCCATGACTTTTTACTGGCACACAGGACACACACAGAGGTCTCCAGGGAATGACAGAGGTGACACCCAAACCATTTTGTAGGGTAATCTGTAGGGAAATCCTCATGATCCCTTTCTGTTCTCTAAAACTGCATCTAAACAGGAAAAAGCAAACATGTCAGTATTTGCAAAGGTGATTTTCATTAAGTGCAGCATTTTTTTACCCTGGATTCTCCCTGGATTTACACCCATCCAGGGCCAAATTCTGCTTGGCAGTGTTGGCATTTGTTACCCTTCAGCCTCACGGGGCTGTGTCAGTGGGTAAAGCTGGGAACACATGAGCACTTTCACCACTGTCCTGCTGAGTGCTCTTCCAGCTTTTCACAGATCTTGGATTCGCATGGAAACAGCATCAGTGCATCCTCCTGGTAGTCATTTATTGAGTTAATTGCCCGCAGTGGCTGATTCAGTCTATTCCTGAAAGAAAATACCAGAATCATTCATTGAGAAACACAATGGGAATGGGGTGTGTTCATTCAAAATGTAATTGGACTGAAGAACTAATAGCTTTTGATAAGTGCTGACCCATCTTTTTAGCTCAGAAAGAGCTGGCATTTCTTTCTCCTTGCTCATTTTGTTCCTCGCACGCAAGGCGCCCGGAACAAAGCTGTTCCTCAGGTTCCAGAGGCCTTTCCACGCATGTTTTCTTCCTGTAGGATGGGACATTTTTTTTGCAGCTCCCTCTAAGTGGATTCCTCACCCTTTATTGGTGCCATTTTGCTCATTCCAACTTGAATATCTGGATGGTTTGGCTGTGGGGGCAGTGACTTTGTGCTGTTCTAACGCTTTGTTTTGACTGCGGGGCTGGAAATCAAGGGCTCTTCTTTTCTGACAGTTTCTTTTTCCATAAAAATGACCAATTTTCCTAAATTCACCAAAATCAGGAGGTGGAGCTCTGTTAGTTCACACACCTGTAGCCTTTCCAAAGCCCAGAGACACAGGGCATAGGGAAATATCCCAACAGCTAAAGGAGGCTGGAAGGAAAGAAACCCAATTTTCAGGAGTATGAATTCATTTTCATGTCTTCTAGACCTGTAATTTTAAGGTTTATGTCTTTATTAATCCCTGAATATGAAACCATTTGCATTCAGTCTGTGCTCTGTATCAGCTTTCCATCAAGCAGGCTCATGAGGGAGGTTAATAATAAGGAGAAAGGATAAAAGATAAAGCAAAAACCTGAATAGGATATTAATGTTCTAGGAGAGGTTGTTAACACTGTCAGAATGAGATGGAAATGGTTAAAGACAGCTAGAACCCCTTCCTGTGGGTAGGGCTCTCTCCATAAAATCTGCTGCATGTGGTAGATGCGCTAAAAATTGGAGAAATCATGAGAAAACACTATTTGGACAGTTGGAACAGAGAAGTTACTGCTTATCTAATCAGTATTATATAAGATAATTGTAATTGTTATTAGTGAAATGCTTAATGCTTATCCATAACATGTTTTTGTTGTATCATAGACTAGTTTGGACAAAAAACCTTTTCTAGACTGTCACAGTAGCTCTAATAAAATAAAAAACCCCTGTGTTACCCAGCTGTGACAGTGCTGTCATTTGGGCAACAGAAGGGATTTGCTGTTTCACCAAGGGAAGGACACTTCTCTCTGGAGGAAAAATGCCAGAAAATCCTACCTAGAGCAGCAATCAGCGCTGCCATGTCTCACTGGGCAAAAAGAGGACAAAAAGCACAAACATTTCATTCCCTCTCCACTTTGCAAAAATGCTGGTATTTACATAGATGGAGACTGACACACACAATCTTTTGTGATTGCCTCTGAGGGATGGATGTGCTTTCCTTGCCTTTTCTTTCTCAAACCTAAGGAAGGTCGAAAAGAAATTGCATATGATCAAAGGTACCCAGAAATTGGAAAGAGAAAATTAGTTGAGTTCTTCATGCATTTATTTATATTGGAGAGTATTCAAGGCATGAGGCAATTATTTTAATGGAATACATTTGTGATGAAATTTAATTTTTAATAGTTCTTATATGGAAAACTATCACTGGTACCACGATTATGCCATTACTTTGAACCCAAGATAAAAAATGAACTTTAACAACTCTGTTATGGAGTACTGTGTTTTGCAGTGGCTTCAGTCTTATTTTTATTGCTTCTCTCTTAGTGTTAGGCTACCTGGTCAAGTCTAGACTTGTGTTCATTTTCTGATAAAAATGTGACTTTCTACAAGTATCTTTCATTACAAATGGTCGTGTAAACAGCAGTTCTAAATCCAGCAAACTACTTCTGAGAGTAAAAGGAGAAAAGAATCAATTCGTAGTTGAAAAACATTATTTCATTGCTGATTTCATGTGTGATGTTAATGCTCATGAGCAATGCTCATGAGGCTGCCATGAAATAGATCATGTGGAAAAAAACTTAGGATCACCTGATGTGGCTGCCAGGGGATTTATTGCAAGATTACACATGTGCTGTCTGTGAGATGTTCAATTTAGTGAAGACAAGTCAAATTCCCTTAAATTACATGGAAATTAAAAAAAAATCAGTCATTTGCAAAACAGCATGATGAGGTTTTTAAGGCAGTATAAAGGATTTGGACCAGAACATTCTTTTTATCAAAAACTTCTCTGAATCACTTGCATTGCCTTCATTATGTCCTGCATTTGGAGCACCACTTCTGAGGAGCTGAAACCCACTGGAAGCATCAGGGCTCTGCTGGCTGAGGTGCTGTAGAGCTGTAATAAGTGAAAATCCCCTTTTTTTCATCAACTGCCGAGCAATTGATCATTTCTGGAACTTTTTGTGGGCAGTTTTCAGAGCCCTCATGCTGCAAAGTAGTTGGGCATTAATCCCACGTGGAGTTCTGCATCCAGCCCTAGGGTCCCCAGCACAGGAAGGACAAGGAGCTGCTGGAGAAAATCCAGAGGAGGGCTCAGAGATGATCAGAGGGATGGAGCAGCTCTGCCAGGAGGAAAGGCTGGGAGAATTGGGATTGTTCATCCTGGGGAAGAGAAGTTTTGGAGTGACCTAACTGTGGCCTTGCAGGGCCTGAAGGAGCCGACAAAAAAAAGGAAAGAGACTTTGGGCAAGGGCCTGGAGTGACAGGACCCAGGGAATGGCTTCCCACTGCCAGAGGGCAGAGCTGGATGGGATATTGGGCAGGAATTGTTCCCTGGGAGGGTGGGCAGGCCCTGGCACAGGGTGCCCAGAGAAGCTGTGGCTGCCCCTGGATCCCTGGCAGTGCCCAAGGCCAGGCTGGACACTGGGGCTGAGAACACCCTGGGACAGTGGAAGGTGTCCCTGCCATGGCAGGGGTGGCACTGGATGAGATTTTAGGTCTCTTCCAAACCAGGCTGTTCTGTGGCCCTGTGAACCTGTGATTTAACAGCTTCAGTCACTTGGCCATCTTTACAAAGAAGAGAAGGATGAAGGAACAAGGTGCATCCACCAGCAAACCTCATCACTTCTACTGGTGGTGTAACGATAGATTATTACTAATATATCCCTCTGGATAAATGTGAGTGCCACAGTTTTGCAGGATCTTTTCTCCTTGGAAGAAAAAGAGACTTTCTGTGCAATTTCTGTAAATAAATCAGTATATTTCTATTATAATTCTTCTGTGGTTTGAGTTTCTCAATCTCTTATTCTCAGTTTTTTTAATTTTTTTTTTTTTTTTTTTGCCAAAGTGGATCCATCCAGCTGTACACAAGTCTTGTTTGCCTCTCTACATTTTAGCTTTTAATGTTCTAATCTGTGTTCCCGTTGCAGCAGAAATCCAGTGATCCAAGCAAGCTACAGCAGAGCCTGGCAAAATATGAGTGTTAATTCCCTAGAGAACTGTCAAATTGAGCTCTGTTGTTGAGGAAGGGCCAGAGATACAATCATTCTCACTGCACAATTTTTTTAAGTTTCCACCAGCTCTACAGCATTCAGAGTTATTCCCATGATATTAGTGTTTGATGTATGGAAAAAGAGCCAGGCTTTGAAAGGAATGGGATTAAAGTATCAGGGAAAAAAATCGGTTGCTGTATATTTTGGCTCGTGGTGATAGAGAAAACCTTCAACATCCTGGCAGTTTTATGATGTTTATTTTTAGATTTTTACAACGTGGGGATATTTTTTCAATTACAAAGATATTCTGTGGGGCATTAAACCCATTGTCTCTTTTGAGAAAATGTGGGGTTTTTTTTATGATTTCCATTTCTCATCCATCAATATATTAAAGAATAATTTCTACAAATTAACATGGGTTTTGATGAGAAAAGATTTTTTTTGGACATGTTTCAGTCATATTTGTAGAGCAGCCTTCAAGTGACCTTCCAGCATCTCTGCTGTAGATTAGGAAATGGAAGCGGAGGCAAGGATGGGTCCTGTTATTGTGAAGCTTAATGGAGCTTGCATGTTTCATTTCATAAATAACTTAAATAGTGCAAAAGACCAAAAAAAATTTAGAATTTTATGGGAATATTTAGTGGGTTTAATGTCAGAAATATGAAACTTGAAAATGTTATAAAGTATTTTGCAATTTTATGGGTTTTCCATAATTTCATTAAGGGTTTGTTGCTGTGGGATGATAACTACGTATTCTTCCTACTCAGAATTGTTCCTTTTCCCCCCAAAAGAGGCACAACTGGCAGGTGATACTGTTTAAAGCCATTTTCCTTCTCTAGAGACCATGTTTTTTTGTGTTGCAATGAGACAGGATGACACTTAGACTTTTTCATATTTCACTGTCCCCCCAGTAATTTTAAACCGATGAAGATGATTTTGTGTGAAGGCAAACAATTTTTCATGGAAGCCTGACAACCACTGGCTTGAAAAATGATTACTCAAAATTCCAGACATCCCAGATGTGGCCAGTTAAGGAATGTGTCTGATGTTTTCCAAATAGACTTGTTTGTCTCTGAAAAGAAATCATAATAGATTAGGCTAGGAGCAGATTTATCAGGAACTTCAAAGCTGAGCCATAACAGTCTTGGCCTGGTTTTTATTTCCAGGTGAAGGGCCTGGAATGCCAAGGAGACAAAAGATTCTTTTCTAACCACATATCCTCCTTTGATACTTCAAAATGCTCAAACTATAAATAACAGCCATAAATAAGTGAATATGTAAACTTTTAAGTAACAAAGACCTCTTGACTTCCACAAGAACTGTTTTGGAAGATAATTAGGAATGTTTAATATGCACAGTTGTTCCTTTCCATGTTTTGCAAGTGGTGCATAGACTTGGAAAATACTCATCAGGAAAACTAAACTTCCTTGCAATAGTAAATTAATCAAGTGGACACAAAACATTTACTGTGGCTTTCTCCTCTAATTTGATTTTTCTTCCACTCTTTTATCTTGCATCTGACTCATCATTTCCCAGTGACTTTTCCCTTCCTCTGCAGCCTAAGGCTGCCCTTCTGCTTTTCTGTTGAAGTTGAGTTTTTTGTGCAGAGGAACTCTCTGGAAAGCTGATGCCTCCTTGTTTTGTTTGGATCTGTATGAATTGATTCGTGCAGTGATTAGAAATACTTAAAATTAGTTGTTTCTCTGAGTTTTGCTTATAGAAAACCTGTTTTAATACACAAATTCAGATTTCCGCATTCCTTACATGCATTGAGCCAAAGCACCTCCACATTTGAAATTCCTAAGCACGT
The DNA here is from genome assembly GCA_026261815.1 of Monarcha castaneiventris obscurior. Taxonomy (NCBI): domain Eukaryota; kingdom Metazoa; phylum Chordata; class Aves; order Passeriformes; family Monarchidae; genus Monarcha; species Monarcha castaneiventris. Next base: position 3,822,643 of record JAMPIT010000886.1, read on the forward strand.
GGAAACTCTTTTATTTCTTTTCTCAGATCCAAATAATTATTACCACAGAAGAAATGAAATGACAACCACTGATAATCTGGACTTTAAGCATCACAACTACAAGGAAATGAGGCAGGTAAGCAAAGAGGTGGGTGTGTGATGGAGGGTGGATGGGTGCAGGCTTTTCAGCCCTATGGAATCTGAATTCCACCTCTTAAAAATATTATTAAACTCTGTCTGCAATATGTTTTAAAATATTTTCCCTGTTTTAATCGATTAAAAGGAACAGTCCAATAAAATCCCAAAGTCTTAATTTGTACATAAACCAACCTGAAAAATGTGACACTGAACGACAGAGGAAGTATTTTCATATCATGTGCCACTCATTTTCTTCCATGTGCATTTGAATGGTGAATGACACAGAGGTTTCTCCTTCTAGATTTGACTCTGATTGAGCCATCAGTTTTCTCAATTATTTCAGTGGGTTTGGATAATCAGAATAAACTCCAGAGTCAAATTCTATATTCCCAGTTGTGAAAATCAGCAAAATTCCCCAAAAAACACCAGAAAAAAAATCCTATTAGTACAATTTTAACTCTACCAGGCTTGTTAATCTCGTTTCTTCAACTTCACACAGCCAGCCTTGTTCTTGGCTTTGTTATTGTTTTTAATCTTGCTTCATATCACCACAGACACAAGGGTGGGTTGTCCTGAAGAAATATTTCTGCCCGCTTTCTCTTCAAATATAAAGATAATATGTTTGGACTCGATGTGTGTGAATCACTTGCTGTGTGCTGGATTTTCAGTGTATTTATACTGCATGAATCACCACTGGTTTTTATTGAGCAATTGTGTACTGAGTCACACATTTATTTTGGTAGAGATTTCATGGCCTGTATTTCTTAGCACAAAGATTAGATGAGTAGGAACTCAATTGGCATAATTACTGTCAAGAACAATAAAATAAAATGTATTTATGTTGTCATTGCAGAAAGACAGGTTGGTCAGGTTAGAAATATCTTGGGGATAAAAAAACCACAGCTTTAAACCAGAATGTTTTTGCACTCTTCATACAAGTGGAAAATCTGTGACAGTGGCTGAGAGGAGTGAACTGTGTGCACTCCCAATTTCTGTTTTCATCTGTGTCAAAATAATTAATTTGTTTACAGCTCATTGGATTTTAATTGCTGGTGGGCAGAATATTGCGGGTTGCATTGCAACAATTCTTATATTCCCAAAACCATTCTCAAAACTTCAGTGCAAAATGGAATAATAACTGCCAGAGTCAACTTCTTATTAAAAACAAACAAACTAACTAACTAACTAACAAACAACAAAACCAAAACCAACAACCAAAAAAATCCCCAGCCCCCAGAAATATACGTTATTGACCCTTTTCATGGCTGCTTCACCACCAGCCATCTCAGAAAAATGCTGTTCCTAGAAGTGATTTATTATCAATACCGAAGGAGGAGGAGATGGTGTTCCCTGGGCCAGGTTTTGGAAGCATTACATTACACTGCAATAAATCAAGTATTTGTGAGATGGAGGGATTTTCTCAGTGTTAGGTTATTTCAATAGAACTCTCTGGTTAGGAAGATGAAATTTACAGCTCCAGTTTTCGCCTTGTAAAAGAACATTCAATATTCTTCTTCCAGTCAATGGGAACACCCGCTGTGTCTTGAGTGCAGAAGTCAGGACTGGTTTACAGCCCAAGATATTTATTTTGTGTTCATTTCTACGTATATATTTCTATGTATTCATGTGGCACAGGGAGCTGTTACATGGTTTGATGTGGACATTTGAGTACCTTTGTCTTTGAGACAACAAACCCAGGTCACAGGTGAAATATTGTGCCATTTGTAGGAAATGACAATGAGAAGAGCAAATATGAAATATGTTCATTTTCTGTGTTGTGTTTCCATGAACAATTGCTTCCATTGCATTACATGTTACCAAAAGAGTCAAAGTAAAGGTTACTACAGAGGCTCTAATAAAGAAAAAGTTCTTTGACTCAGAAAATAATCACGTTTGCAATTAAAGAGATGGTGGGGAGTTTACTGCGGCCAAAGCAAATATTTCCACTGAATGTAATATACTTTGAACGTGGTTCTGGGCATTTTTCTCACTGTTAATGAGCATTTCCATACTTCCAACCACTTTTCTAAATGGATGTTCTTGGTATCCAGTGAGCACTGGAGTGCCAGGCACGTAAGGAAAGCTGCTCCATTGAAGTTTCAGAGGCAGAAGTTTCTCTGCTGGTTTTCGGAGACAGCTCTGAAATGAGAGGCCCACATTCCTCATTTCTCAGCTTATGGAGCTGCATGGATGCAGGGAAACATCAGGCAGCTGAGTTTCCTTCAATTTGAAGAAGGTGTGAGCAGAGAAATTAGTAAACACAGGTCTGAGTCAGTAACATTATTTATACAGTACAGTTTTAGCCTTTAGCTAAAATAGAACTGCTTTTAATACAATAGCCCTACTTGCTGGCAGAGTGAAAAAAATAATATTTCTGTTGGAGGGAATGTGGCAACCTGCAAAATAAATGCATTTCTGAGCACTGACACCCTGGGTCACGAGTCCCTTACCTACAGTACATCACAAAGTGTGGTTGCTTTAAGTACTCTCCATTATTTTCATTACTCTCCTTTGCATAATGTTTTAAAAATGTGATAGCAGAGCTATAAATTCATGAACCAAACATGAAACTTTTACAGCTAAGAAATAATCAGAGAAGCAAATGAAGAGTTTGTGCCACATCCGATTTAGAATGAACCAATTCGGAGTGGATCTATTTTGATGCTGCATTGTCTAAATATGTCTCCTTTTTTTTGTTTTCTTTTTTTGTTGGCAGTTGATGAAAACTGTGAATAAAATGTGCCCAAATATCACAAGAATCTACAATATTGGAAAAAGCAACCAAGGACTGAAGCTGTACGCTGTCGAGATTTCTGACAACCCGGGAGAACACGAAGTTGGTTAGGATTTTAGTCTTAACTAAATCTGTTGAAGGGGTGTTGGGATTTGGCTTTTTTCCCCCTCCTCTTTCTCTGTATCTGCACTAATTATCACTGATGGAATTATACTCATGGCAGCAAAGATTTCAAATGTATGTGGGAGGAACCTCAGCGCTGCTTTTCTAAATTGGGAGGAGGAGGGCGAGCACAAATAGAAGAGGTTTTGAATGTGGGATCAATTCTTTAATGATCATTCTTTACAGTAATAAAATAAAAGTGAATTTTACTGCTGGGGGATGGTTCTTAGTTGTGGAGATTGATGTAGCTTTGGATACAAATATACCTTTTTCATGTGGGGTGAATGCATTGCGAGCAGGGACAGGCCAAGCCTCCAAATAATTTTTCACTGGTGAGGGCTGGGGTTAAGTTTCTTACCATGATACAATTCTTCAACATAGAAGCTCCTTCAGTCTTTGGTCTTTCTCACTATGACAGTGCCTGGGACAGCTGTTGGACAAAAAGGAGTTTTGTGCTTTGATGCACCCATGAATATCCTGGTATTCATGTTTATATTTGTTTAAATTGGTTGTTAGGAAAATTCTCTTCTGTCCCAAAGAACAGCTAGCAATGGATTTTTCCGTGGGATTTTGAGACTATCAGAATTGTTAAAATCTACCTCTAATGTGCCCAGATTGTGAGTATAATTAAAAATAAGTTTAATCAAAAATGGGTTTTGGAGGCTTTACACAATGGCTTTAGATATCACCGATACATAAGCCTGTTCTAAAAAAGCAACAGAAAGCAATGGATTTCTCCAAAGTGACATTTTCACCTCTCATCTGTGCAGATAAGACATTTCTCCAACACTCCTCAAGTAAAATGTTGCTGATTGGCACCAACGCCATCTGATAGGGATTTGATTTGCTGCTCTGACTACAGCTCTGCTCCGTGCTTTTTTTTCCACAGGGGAGCCAGAATTCCACTACATTGCAGGAGCTCACGGGAATGAAGTGCTTGGGCGAGAGCTGATCCTTCTGCTGATGCAGTTCATGTGCCAGGAGTACCTGGCAGGGAACCCACGCATCGTGCACCTCATCCAGGGCACGAGGATCCACCTGCTGCCCTCCGTGAACCCTGATGGATATGACAAGGCGTACAAAGCGGTAACAGGATTGTGAACACATCAAGGAATTCTTTACTTTCCAGTAGATGGGTCCAAAATGCCCCTCTTGTGATTATTTCCTTCAAAGGCCGCGTTTTACAGCGATGAAAATTTAAAAATTAAAAGATGAGCGCACCAAAGTAAACACAAACCGCTGAAACATCTTGGGGAAAAGCTGAAAGAAACAGTGTTCTATGGGATGTAGGCTAACAGGAGAATGCACATGGAAACGAAGGTCCCAAAGGCTGCCAGAACAAACCATCCTGAGGTGTACAGAGCGATGGGAACACCATCATGGGAAATGGAAAATTCGTGCAGTCTGTTTCTCAAGAGAAACCAAGCTCAGCACGTGAAAATTTGCATTCCTCCGCAGCTGAAATTTAATAGTTTGCCTTTAAGGAGAGCACAATGTGCTGGGCATCGTAATAATTCAGTCTGCATGAAGACAGACACCAGGAAAAATTGTAGGGGCTGGTCAAATGCACTGGAAAATCTTCCAGAGCAGTCTGCAGAAGACTGGAACAGAAAAGTCAGAATCATAGTCATGGGAGGGGATGTGTTCTGTCTCCATTGAGAGACATATTTTGGCTAACCTCAAGTAAATTTCCATGGGTTTTCTTTCACCTCATTTGAGATTTCATACGAAATTTTTAAAGAAAAAGCGCCAATTATATTTATTTCAGTTAATTAAATAATTCATCTTCTATTTCTCTGTATAAAATTACCTCTGGTCCATTCCCAAACACTCTGCACACTCTGCAGGGGCTCACAGGTTGTTTTACTCTGAATGAATTCTAACTTTAATTTTCATTCTTTTTCTTTCTTCTTTTTTTTTTTTTTTTTTTTTAATCCAAGGGTTCAGAACTGGGGGGCTGGTCTTTAGGACGATGGACTCAGGATGGCATTGACATCAACAATAACTTCCCTGACTTAAACTCTCTGCTCTGGGAGTCAGAAGATCAGAAGAAGAGTAAAAGAAAAGTTCCAAACCATCACATCCCAATCCCTGACTGGTACCTGTCCGAAAACGCCACTGTGAGTAAGGCCAGGAGAGGGGACACAAAGGCTGGGATGTGCTGGGAGAGTGAGATTTACATTTCTCAAAAGTGAATAACCTGGGGCTGAAATTCCATACCTGACCTAAGCTTCCTGTCAGAAATTCCCTCTATGTCAGTGGAAATAAAAATGCACCACAAAAGGACCATTCCCTCCCAAGGTTTTAGAGGCAGATCTTGAGGAAGAGACTCTTTCCTAGAGGATTTTCTTTTCCCTCAGCTATTGCAAGAACCTGGAGGACTCAACAGCCAAATTTAGGCAGTGAGGTAGGCAAGGAGAAGCTCTCCATGAGCTCAGCCACATGGATCAGGCTTCTCCCTGCTTTTGTGATGTAGATGAGCTCTTTGAAAACTCACTCATAGATTTCTCCTGGGGTTTTCTTACTTGCTCTTATTTGAAATATATTCTTATCTTGAAAAACACAGCAGGAGATCAGGCATATGCAAAACCAGTGCTGAAGTCCTTTATTGGATCATAGTGCCAGAAATTTAACTTATTTTGGCCTGACCTTTTAAATGCAATGGCAGCTATTAATAGCAGCTTCATTGGGGCAGTTTTTAGTACTTTAGAATCACACAATCATGGAATAGTTACAGTTTAAAGGGGTCTCTGGAGATCATCCAGTCCAATTCCCTGCCAATGCAGGGTCACATGGAGCAGGTGACACAGGAACACATCCAGGTGGGTTTGGAATTTTTCCAGAGAGGGAAACTCCATGACCTCCCTGTGCAGCTGTTCCAGTGCTCTGCCACCCTCATGGAAAAGTTCATCCTCATGTTGAGGTGAAACTTCTTGTATTTTAATTTATGGCCATTATTTCTGTGTTTAAAATCCCCTCTTTTGGAAACAAAAAGAGGGGGAGCAGCGTCACCATCTGACATCTGTGTCAGTTCCTGCTCTTGGCTACACTCGACACAGAATGTTCCCATTCCATAAATTACTGACACGAAGGTTTTGTTAGTTCTTAAGGGACGTCTGTGACCTCCCAAGGATGGCTGACAAGCACCATAATTTAAAGAAGGCCTTCTCCTTGCCTGAATGCCATCTGCTGGCTCCTCATGTTCCTCATGCTCAGGTGTTGGGGAACAGGAAATAGGAAAGTCTCATAGATGTGACTGCCTGGCAAAAGATGCTGAGAATATGAAAACTATAAGTGAGATTGAAATGAAGACAAGCTTTGAGTTACCCAACCCCAGTTACTGAACAACTGGGAAACAATGGTGTGGCTGGCTGAAAATAATCCCCTTTGGTTAAACAATGCCCTCTGCTTGTAGAAAGGTCCAAGGGTCAGAGCAGACCCTCCCAGCTTAGCAGAGGGTCCAAAACGTAGTTTTTAGCGTTTAAAATGTAACCCCATATGGTAATGCAATGATTCCTATAGGCTGTATGTAAATGTTATAAGATTTGTAGCTTGTTCTAGATTGGTTAATGGAAATTAGAATATTCAGCACAAAAGATGATTTATTGTGCTGCAAACGGGAACTCGCTCTCTTGCCCTTGCTCTTGCTCTTACTCTCTTGCTCTTGTGCTCTTGCTTTTGCTCTCTTGCTCTCTTGCTCTTACTCTCTTCACTGCTTCTTTGCCCTTATTTCTCTGCTCTGCTTTGAGCTGCATCTGGCAGCTCCTAGCAGGTCCCTTACACCCACGCCCTCATCAATAAATCTCATGCTCTAAGACCAGCTCCAGAGATCTCCTGTCTCCGCTTGTCCCGACCGTCCAAAACCCTACACACCAGAACCTTACACTCAGGAGCTCCCAGCAGGGCTCCTGAGCCTGGTCTGCCTTTGAAACAGCATTCTATCAGATTTCCAGGCTGAACCAGAGCCGCTCTTTCTGTTTCTCCCAGGTAGCGGTGGAAACACGGGCAATCATAGCCTGGATGGAAAAAATCCCTTTCGTGCTGGGGGGCAACTTGCAGGGGGGAGAGCTGGTGGTGGCCTATCCCTACGACATGGTGAGATCCATGTGGAAAACCCAGGATTACACCCCCACCCCGGACGACCACGTGTTCCGCTGGCTGGCCTACTCCTACGCCTCCACGCACCGCCTGATGACAGATGCCAGGAGGAGGGCCTGCCACACCGAGGACTTCCAGAAGGAGGATGGCACTGTCAATGGAGCCTCCTGGCACACCGTGGCTGGAAGTAAGTGGTAGGACCTCCAATTAGTGTTACCTTGTTAATTAGGGTAAAGCCATCGCTGCCTGGTGTGCGCCGCGGAGGTGGTGGTGGTAAAATGTGTGTTCTGAGAGGGATATTTCCTCCTTTCATGACGTGTCAGGTGTCATTGCTGTCGTTAATACTTGGTGACTGCTTCTTTTCCAAACCAACTTTTCCAAAATGCACGTGCACATCGTTAGTTTGAAGAACTCTGTGCACTCCAGACAGTTTGTCAGGAAGAAATCAACCCAGTCCAAAGCCGCTGGCATGGGGCACCCTGTCAGCCTTTGCCATCTCACAAGGTGATGAGAAAACTGCTGCCACACATCAGAACCAGTGTCAGAGCTGAAACAGTGGCTTCAGGGAGAGATTCCAGTGAAATCCTGGTTTTGGCCTCCTGCTGACTGAACTCAGCCACAGATCAACCCCCACTCGCATTCACTTGGAGCTGTAATCGCAGGCCATAAAAAGCCACTGTTTGCCTGCTACTGCCCTATTTCTAAAAGACCTGGACTTCCTTACACTTAAATTTTGCATGGGCTCCACAGGCATTCTTCCAGGATAACTCACAGCCTGGATCAATCTCCATACACCCAAGCCTGTCACGCTGTCAAGGAGCACAGAGGGGAAGCCGTGGCCTGTGGTGCAGCCAAAACCCCGGTTTCCAGGAAAGCCCAATTAGAAACCCATTTTTAACAGCATTAAGCACGTTTGTCTCTCTGGGTGTGCACTTGGAGCAGGCTGGGAATCAGAAACTCTGCTGATTCATCGCAGTTCTGCTCAAAATCCTCGTGTTTTATGAGTGCATCAGTCAAACAATCTATTCTCTGAAATGAGAAAACGAGACAGGCATCTGCCACCGGTGGGCTGACAACAGGAACAGCACTAATGGCAAACAGATGCAGACCAGTGTCTGAGCAGGCCAGGTTTTGCTGAAACTGGCTCATGTTTGGAGCTTGTGGGTACTTCCACTGCATAAACATTTCTGGATTTTGGACATGGATTTTATGGCTTTTACGTTGGCCCATGTGAAGTTAGTGCTGGCTGGCCTTTAAAGGCTACAGTCAAGAATTAGCTTTTCAAATATTTTTTCAGGAGTTTAAAAAGTGTTGGGTGAATCTGGGGGGAAACCTTGAACTCTTAGGCCTGATAGGACATTTCTATGGATTTCTGAAAATTCTAAAGCATAATCTGAGAGTTAATTTGACCACTTAATTATCTAATTTATGAGTTTAATTTTCCTAAGTGCTACAAGAAACATCATTATGAATCAATCCAGAAAAGATGGCATTGGCCTTGTCACTAACAGCTGTCACACCGAGTTACATTAAGTAAAGATGGACAATATTGATGCTGAGTATTACCCTGATTTCTTAGGACCAATTACATACTGGATTCATTTCATCTGATTTGTTTTATTACTTGATGATGTTTTAGTTATGATTTATGTCCTGTTCTGTTACATTATAGTAAGACCTCCAGTAAAGTGCTTGCAGATGTTCTCCCACCCATCCTTTGGTGTGGGTGGCATCTCCAGTCTGTATCACACCTTGAAACTGCCCATCCCCTCTCTCCTCATCCACCTGTGTCCTTGCAGGGGTCCTGCACACAAACCTCTCACTGCTCATACCATGGGAAGATTTAGATGGAATTTTTCGAATTTCTTTTCAGTCCCCAGAGAAGCATGTGCACCACAGATACCCAACACCTCCTCCTGCCTTTAAAACCCAGCCCTGTTATTTCCTGCACGTGTTTTGAACTGCAAGGAATGCAAGTTCTTCAGCAATTTTACATACAAAGTTTCTGCACAGGGTGAACGGCATAGAGGCAAAAAAGGGATTGGTTTCATTTTATTTCCAGTGTTTTTGAGGCTGGATTTGCATGTTCAGGCAGTAGGAAAAGAGTCACTCTTGGCAGTGTTAAGCCATTTTCTTAAATACATGTATTAAAACTGAGCAATTACTGTGTATGGCAAAACATTTCACAGCAGATTAATCAGGATGTGATACAGTTTGTGAGGGGAAAATAATTGTGGCTGTTTCTCAAGTGCAGGGGAAGCACGTTTATGCAGAGTAGCATATGCCACTGGCTGATATTTAGGCTTTCCCCATCAACAAAAGTGAAAAGTTTAACATCTGTGTTATATAATCCTCCTGCCCTGCTTCCAGAAGGCACTGAGGGCTCATTAAATACTTGACTACTGCTCTGTGGTAATTGGACAGGAACAGAGATTTTGGTTTAACTCTTCCCGGTCAGAAGCACTCAGTGAATGCAAATCCTGATAATCTCTGCCATTTAAAACAGAACAATTAATGATCATTAATGAACATATTTTAAAATATTTTTTAATTAGAAATGCAGGTGGAATAAGAAATGAAGCTCACAGAATTTCTTCCTCTTGTGTTCATGCTCTGTATCTTGTTACCTGTGTGATAGTGGAGAACTAACAAGCAGGAAAAATAATGGTGAGCAACAGGAGAGAAACCTGGAGAATGGAAATGTTTGACCTCTGTATGTAAGGACAGTCCTCCTTAGTGCTCAGGACCTGTGCAAAGGTTACAGTGGTCCCTGTAATGCAGAATTAAACTGAAACTCCTCGGAGACTGGAGGCACTGAGGTTCCTGGGACTTGATTAGAACATATTTCTAATGGAAATCCCCACTGCAGAGCAACAGTGCAGATCCCAGTCTTCTGCAACACCTTGCATTTCTTACAGACACCATATGTAACATCAAATAATTATTACCACCTTGATTTTTCTGCTTTTTTATCAATTAGATTACTCAGGGAGGAAAACAGACCCAGGAACTACTTCACCAACTGCTCTGATAAATCACTTTTACACAACAATCCCTGTGAGCACATTGCTCTGTGTCCTGCATTCAGGGTTCTATAAATTGGGTTAACAGCTGCACTTCCCTGCAACCCAACATAGACAATTCCATTTCTAGCCAGGGCACTCACAAGGGAGAGCTGCTCCATGGGTAGTGCCCAGGGTTAGGGATGCTTAGTCCTGTCTTAAAGCAGAGCACAAGTTTTTGTTGTAGAGAGAGACCTTTCTCCTGGTTGTGTCCCCATCTTCTCCATCAACAGAATCCCAGAATGATTTGGGTTGGAAGGGACCTTAAAGCCCAGCCCATCCCACCCCTGCCATGGGCAGGGACACCTTCCACCATCCCAGGTTGCTCCAAGCCCTGTCCAGCCTGGCCTTGGGCACTCTGCTGCTTTGCTACTGGACATGAGACATCTCTAAAAACCTTTTGCCCTTCCAATTCTGCAGGCTGAGCCAGCTGGATGAACACCCAACTTATGTTTACAGAAGTTACATTAATTTGCATAAAAGCTCAGCTCTGATCAATAGATTAAAAAGGATATGAAATTGTTGCCTTTTTCCCCACTATTGACAGGCATCAATGACTTCAGCTACCTGCACACCAACTGCTTTGAGCTCTCCATCTATGTTGGCTGTGACAAGTATCCCCACGAGAGCGAGCTGCCCGAAGAGTGGGAAAACAACCGCGAGTCCCTGATCGTTTTTATGGAGCAGGTATCCAGCAGAAGGGTAACTCCTTCCAGACTGAGAGATTAAGGATTCTACTCTTCCTCCTGCCTGACTGATTACATAGTTATTGGCATTTTTGATAGACGTATCTCTTCAGCCAGGCTGGTTTGACTTCAGGGAATAAAAGAATGAAGCTCCTGAAAATTTGATGTGGGTGCTGAGCTTGCTAGAAAGGGCTGCTAGAAGAAAACCCCGATATTGCATCTGTTGCTTCATCTGTTCTTTATATCTTGAATTTGATGCCTCAGGAATCCTTACAAAATTTACAAACTGATTCACAAGTTAATGCCTGAAGGGCTGCTGCAGGGTTAATAATGATATTTCCCAATTTTGTGAGCCATAAAGTAGGAATATAAAAATATAATTCACTTATGGAATTAATGATTCATTGTAAGTTCCTGGGAATACCACTGCTCATTGCTGTGCAATATTTACTTGCTTTTTTTATTCTCTCCACAGGTCCATCGTGGCATCAAAGGCATCGTGAAAGATGTGCATGGAAAGGGAATTCCAAATGCAGTTATTTCAGTGGAAGGTGTTAACCATGACATTCGCACAGGTAAAAAAGACCCAATAAAAATAAAAAACATCAGTGCAAAAGAACAGATTCGTGGTTTAAAAACAAACTTGCTAAACCATCCACATGTTTTTTGAACACTAATGTGATGTATTTTTATGTCTTTCCTGGTGTTCTTCATGTGCTTTGCCACTGAGGTACAGGGTGACAGATTTGGACACATAAACTGATTTCAGGCTATGGAATATCACAGAGCTTTGTGATTTCCAAATTTTTGATGTTTGCCACAGGAGGTGATCTGAGCCAATAATGACTCTTGGAATATCTAACTTAGTTTATGATTAATTTCAGTGCTACTGTGTCTCCATTGTGAAAGAAAGCATTGAATGACAGACATTTAATTAGGCAATAATGATTCTGCCTTAAATATTTCAAAATGGGACCACTGGGAAATGACAGTGGGAATTAAAGTAATCAGCTGCTTTTTCTTGTCTTGGAAGCCTTGGCAGTGCTGAAAATCTTCCATAAAGCGTGGGTTGTATTACTCTGTTAACAGAATTAATGTGTTGCTCTGGTTGAGGCTGAGTTAATGCAATATATGATTAATGTCCAGCACTCTGTACTCTGGATTGTCATGTGAAAGAAAAATAAAGTGCAATAAATGTGCAAGATCCCCAAACCCACCTTGTAACACTCGGGGAATCTTGCAGCTATTTATATCTTGACTTATTGCTGAGCCTCCATGGCTCAAGGCCATCTGCACTTGTTAGTAAAAATAAAAGTACTTATTTCATTCCTTTAGTTTTTCTTTTTAATGAGACGCTTAAGCTCACACTCTGGAATCACTGTGGAGATGGGAACATAAAATTTCTATCTTGTTTCATATTATCCAGATAACAATACACGTCTCATTAGTCCCTGAAACCAGAGGATTTATGCTGGAGCCAAAAAGCTAAAATGACATGTATAACTCCAGAGAAAAAGGCAAATTGTCAGCAGTCTTCTTTCATTTATACCTTTTAAAATGAAAAATGCATCCATTTAAACTTCTGAGTTGCCTTGATGTAAAAACAGGCCAAGCAGGAGAAGAATTATGGCCACTATCTCTATTCACATAAGTTTTGTTTCAAGTGAGCTGAGCTCTGCTGTTGCACTGATACATGAACGTGGCCAGCTGCCCTGTAGAGCCAGACAAAAGTTGTCTGTAAAACCATCTAACAGCATTTAAAGGTTTGAGAGAATTTCTTTTGCTTCTTCCTGTGGACTGAAATAAAAGTGCAGGGAAAGCACATTGGTGTGGCTTTCTCCTGGCCAGACAATGTCCCTTATGGACGAGAGGGATGCTGGAGTTCAGCTAACACCATTAGTGGGCTAATTGAAGCCATTGATTCCAAGAGCCAGAGCTTTGTGGGGAATGATTCCATTTTCCCTCCATGCAGATGTAACTATTGATGAAGTCTGAGTGAGTCCATGTTGTTACACTCAGATATGGACGGGAACCTGTGAGAAAAACTCTGGAAGAGTTCAGTTGGGTGAACAAATGCACCTTTTCCCCCACCGTGGTGCAAAGGAAGTTTTGGGGGTTGTTTCCTGGAATTTGGGAAATGTCAAAGTATGTATTGATGGAGAAATGTGCAGTTTTCCTGGTGAAACACTTCTGTGTCACAGCCACACTTCAAAGACAGATGCTTCTGTGTGATTTTTGGACCAAAGCATAATTAATTTAATTTCACATCGTGTCCAGAGAAATTTTTATTAATATTTTGGTAAATTTGCTGTGATTTTAGTATGCCTGCTGTACCAAAACCCAAGGATTTTGAAGTAGCATACAGTAATATTTAATATAGTAAATATATTTATATACTAAATATTTATTTAATTAGCCTAAGCTAAGCATAAGTCTGGTATTTTAACTCCAGCCTCATTCCTGGCTGCCTGGTCCATACAGAAAAGTTGAATTTAACATGCTTTGTGTTTGTAGCACTGTGGCCAGATTGCCTGGAGAGTCTTTTCTAGGTAAAAGAGCATTAGAAAGATTCTTATAATGTATTTAAAGCAGTGGAATTCGCTACATTTAAGTGTAAAAATTACTTTTGCACTTTTACAATTACATAATTTTAACTAAGGTCTATCTTACCAGGCTCAAAGGATATTTCTCTTAATTGTAGAATTTATGGAGTAATCTGATACATTAAATTCACAGCAGTGCTATCTTTGTCCTTTAATGCATTGTTATTTTATCCAAGCAGACATGGCAATCCTTTGCCAGCCCCAGTAGGTGGATATGGATGTGGTCTGCCTCCAGCCTGCTCCCACTGGAACCTATTATTTCAGCAAACCTATTATTTACTAAATTTATCTGTGTTTTTAATTGTGTTTCTTTTTGCCATCTGTTCTGAATTTTTTTTTAACCTCCTGGATTTAATCTGATTTTCAAAAAACCCCCAACCTTTTAGCCTGGTATTAAATTCTGGGCACTGACAGCTGACAGAAATACTCCTGTCTGCTTGCTTGTAAATGGGAAGGAGGGAAAGTGCATCCTGCTGAAGGCTTAATACCCAGCTTTGTAATAAATTCCCAGTGGGGTGTGAATGTGTAGGTTTATTCCTGGCCCTGTGTGGGGTTGTGATGAACTGGCTGTTAAATGTGTCAGAAAAATGTAGGTCAGGTTTGTAGTCCCGGGGCTAAAGCCAGGCTGGGAGCAGGGATGGGATCACAGCCACACGTGGGGTGATCCAGAGCCCTCTGCCTGCCCTGGGGTATTGCCAGAGCATTTACAGCTAAAAATGAGCCCTTGGGGGTAAATACGAGGAGCCTGGGCAGATTTATGGTTTGCCCTTTTGTTCAGCTTCCAACAGACCCAGTGCTGAGGGAGAACTGAATAAAGAGTCTCTCTTAGAGCCTTTCCTAAAAGCACCCGAGTCCTGAGAAACAGGAGATTTGGACCTTATTATCACCCCAAATGTGGTCCAAACTGGCTGAAAGGAAAACCTGAGCAAGTTTGGGTGTAAGAACAGACCTGATCAGGTGCAAATCTGGCACACTCAGACTGCACCATCAGGGTATAGTCAATATTGCCATTTGTTAACACTTGTTGTTTGCAAACACGTTTTTTATTTTACCAAACCCTAAATTAAAATACAGTTTCTTTAAACAGAGGCTGACCAGTCTGATCATCTCCCAAATAAAATATTTTTATGCAAATCATTTTCAGTTTTTGCTACAGTCTGCACTGCCAGCAAGCCAAGGCCGGTGTTAGTAAGGCTGTCAGGTCTCATCAGTGCTAAAAAACCCCAACCCCTCCTCATGCAGGAGGTGTTCCATTTCTATTTATACGTGGAATTGCATATTTGAATATGTACTTTCATTCACAGGCAGTTTTTCCAGGACAGAGTGCAAAACTAATTTTAGGTAATAGTTTTTCCCCTTTTTCAATTCGCAGCTAAGAATACTCGGTGGTTAAAATCATATTTAAAAGAAGGCTAAAACCATCCTGATGCACATATGGGTACATAAAATGGGCATATCTGAGATCATTCATGGGGAAAAAGGAGAAACCAAAAACTCCTGATTCAATGAGGGGTTAAAATATATTTTTATGAGTAGTTTAGTTGATTACAGGAGCTTGGTTTGTGCATTTCCATTTAACCAGGTGGTTAAACGTCCTGGTGAATTAACCTTGGTAGGAAAATCAGTGTAATAAACCCCAATGTAAGGCTTCATAGAAGGGGATATTTACCTACACCTCAAAGTGAGTTGATATTATGTATTCACACACTTTTCTCAATAAATAGCACCAAAACCTGTGTCCTGGCAGCCTGGTCAGGGTCATGTGATGTGGGTGTTTCACTAGGGCTCCTCTGGATCCCTCAATTAGGATTAGTTTAGGAAAAGTCATTTACACCCCATGGGAATCACCAGATTTTGCCTCAGGCCTTTCCAACTGCCAAAAATGTACAGCTGGGTTGGAGCCTTTTTCATCATTTGGAAAATAGGATTGAGGTGTGTTTTTTTCTCAGGTTGGCAGGAGGAGGAGGGGCACTTGTGATGGGGGCAGCCCCTTGGGCACCCTCCTAGTGTGAGGGTGGAGGGTTCTGCCTGTGGTGTCTCCTTACCCGTGGCCAAGGACTTCTCCTGGGGACGGTGCAGGGCTGGGAGTTGGACTCAGTGATCTGTGTGGGTCCCTTCCAGCTCAGCTTATGCCATGTGACTCTGTGTCCTCATTTAATGGACTCAAGTTGCACCAGGGAGGTTTAGATTCAGTGTTAGGATTAATTTTTTTGTGGAAAAGGTTTTCAAGAACTGGAACAGGCTGCCCAGGGTAGTGGTGGAGTCTCCATCCTTGGAAGTATTAAAAAAATGTGTGGACATGATGCCTTCTCCAGCCACCTAGAAACAGAGACTAGACAAGAGGAAGGGAATAAAGGTCGGTGTTTATTTGAGAGGCCTTCAAGGCACACCCTGGGGGAGCCAGAGGCTGCCTCCAAAAATGGACCCCAAGATGGACCCCAGGTCACGAGTTCTTCACACCTTTATAGCTTTGGTTCATTTGCATACCACGGTTAATTCTCCAATTAAAGCCCCAGTTCAATGATGTCATTCCCCTCAGCTTGCTCCCCCCTTAGAGGCTTTGGGTTACACACTTTGGGCCTAGAAGAGCCTGGCTGTCCTTGAAGGCAAAGCCTGGAGAGGCTTTGTTGTGTCTGCCCAGCACGAGAGAGCAGAAATTAGAGGCTACACTCTAAACAGTACAGAATTTGAAAAATATAAAAGTTAAAACCTAAGGCATCAGACATGGCACGTGAGGACGTGGTTTAGTGGTGAACACGGTGGTGGTGCTGGCTGGTGGTTTGGCTTGGTGATCTTTTGGTGAGGTCTTTTCCAACCTCAACGATTCTATGACTTCATAAACAACACTTTCCTCAAGGAGAAAGCCCTGAAAACCATGTTTATCCCACCAGGAGCTGACGGGGATTACTGGCGTCTCCTCAACCCGGGCGAGTACGTGGTGGGCGTCAAGGCCGAGGGCTACACCGCCGCCACCAAAACCTGCGAGGTCGGCTACGACATGGGGGCCACCCAGTGCGACTTCACCATCTCCAAGACCAACCTGGCGAGGATCAAGGAGATAATGAGGAAGTTTGGGAAGCAGCCCCTGAGCCTGTCGGCGCGCCGGCTGCGGCAGCGGGCGCGGCAGTGGCAGCGGCGGCGGCGGTAGAGCGCGGCCCCGGCTCTGCTTCTCTCAGCCTGGCTGTAGTCGTAGTGAGAGTTACATAGCCCATCTCTTCATGCGTTTTTCTCTCTGCACAAGGCCTTTCTGCTAGTGGAGCTGGATGGATGCTGGGGGAGGTTCTCATTTTGGTGGGGAAAGAAATGGGAAATGGAGTTCCAAGTCGAACCAAAAGGAGCCCCGGGTTGAGGGGAGAGACAGGGAGAATGGAGGAAGGTGTTTTGAGTTGACTTGGAATGAAATGGTTTGCTTGTTGGGTTATTTAATCCTTTGTCAATCTGTTTTCTTTAAAAAATTAAAAGAAAGGATAAAAACAACAGCAACAAAAAAGAGATACTTATAAAGAAGTGGTGTTCTGAATGAAAAATGGAAAAATGTATCTAAAGTATAAAATTGGTATATTTTTGCAACTCAAAAAAGTTTTGACACTCTTTATGATTTATTCTCATGTGGGAGGAAAAGCTGAGAGGGGACAGCTTCTGTTTAATGTGATTCAAACTTGTGTCAAAATTTCTCTCTTTCTCTGAAAGTTCCCCTTTTGACAAGCTCTATATTTCAGGAAAAAAGGTCTGCAGTGAGTAACCCACCTTTGCTTTCCTGCTTGGGTTGTTTAGATTTAAGGATGCTTTGTGCTTCCAGAGTTTAATGCCAGGAGGGTTTCCTCCTCTGAATTTTTAAGGCTGCAATTTTACTCCATGAACTAAACCTGACAAAAAGGTTATGGGATCAGCACTGTGGCATACCAGTTCTTCCCTGATGTGGGAGAAGGACTTGAACAAAGCTTTTCCTGAGGATACAGCCATTTGTGTCCTGTGTGTGAGAGGAGAGGCTTGGTCACTGAGAGGTGCTTAATTCACACATCCACCAATACCATCTTTTTTCTTAATTTTTGGCCTGACTTGAAGTGCCTTTTGTGCTCCTGTACATTTCATGCCACTGTCTTCTGTGACATGCAAGGGGTTCTGGGTTCCTCTGCATGGCCTGCTCACCTCGCTGCTGCTTTTCTGGCCTTGTGCCTGTTTGGGAGCAGGGTTTGTGCTTTATGGTTGGCTTTAGAGTAATAAAATCATACAGCAGGACAGGATTGGGGTTCAGGAAAGATGCAGACCACATCTAGGAAAGAATTACCAGCACTGGACACAGTGTCGGCTGATGAAAATACAACTTTGCTCCCTTAGCTTCAATGTTATGACCCAAATTATACCTAAAACCCCAGGGTCAGCTGCATGATTTTAGCCAGTCTGTGGCTAAATAAACATCTCTTAACATGTTTGGTAGAAAGACTGCAGCAAACTCTTCCAAACGCAATTCTGATTGCTATTTTGATTGAACATTTTGATTGCTATTTACAGTTTTTGTCAATTCGATAGGATCCTTAGAAAAGACGTTCGGCAAAATATCATTGAAACTGAGGGAAAAATAAAGTGCAAGTAGAAAACTTACTGTAAAAATACCATGGGCCATCTGTATTAATTATTTTTTATTGCCAAGGAATGTAGGAAACACATAAAAGGTGAAAGACTGCAGAATGAAAAACATAATCATGAGCCCTTGCATAGTAAATAAGTGTATTCTTCAATTTCCCAGACGATTCCAGCCCGTGTTTGTTCTGCAGATACCATTAAATAACAGCAAAGGCTCCAGGAAAACAGAAGAGTGCATTTTTAATTCCCTGTGACTGAAATTATGGAACACCTCCAAGTCAGTATCACTTCAATTAAGTAATAGAAGTAAACAGCTCATCCAATCATTCCATCTTGTGGAATTATATTTTGCTAATTTCACCCTATTTGCCGCCCTTACAGCATCCTGTATGCCACATATTTTTGTGTAGCAAATACAACTGCAGTTTGTCAAGAAAGGATATTTTTTCTTGAGAGGTGAGAAGGGCTTAATGATGTCTTTGTGCAGGTAACAGTGTGAAATAATTTTGGAATATGGAGTAATGACAGCAGGCAATTTGTTTGCAGTTAAATTTGACTCGTTCATTGGCATGTGTAGATTTTATTATCACCACACTAGATCAAGACCACACAAGATTTTTTGGGTTATGAATGGAGTTTTTTGGGTGGATTCTCTCTGGAGTCCCACAAAGGCATCTTGCAGGGGCGTTGGAATGCACAGGCAAAAGTGGAACAAAACAGACAAATTTAAATTGGATTGAAGGTGGAAACCACTGTCTTTGTCCTGGCAGGAGAGTTCTTTCTACCTGGAGATAATGGTGTGAAGAGTTTAACTTTACAAACCTCGAGGTTCCTGGGCTTTGTTCTCAGAAGTGAGGTCCTCTCAACAAGAAATGATTTTCCATTTGATGACAAGAAGTGGATTTGATGGGGAATTCTTGGACATGTGTTGGCTAAGACTGTTGGACTCTGATTGCTGAAGGCCTCAGGTGCTGGGGACAGTGGCTTTGGTGCTCTTTCCTGGCTGTCACTAGTGCTTGCATGAGTTTGGGCACAGCAGAACTGGGACCACTGCAGGTGACCTTACTCCATTTTAGTCCAGGCATTCCTAAATAAATGGCCTAATAGCTGTCAAGTGGACTCATCTGTGCAATTATTTTCTGATTGTCCAGCACTGGAAAACACTCAGGCTCCAAGGAATTTTACCAGGAATTTCAGATGTGTGAATATCTTGTGCTGAGATGTTTATACCTGCCCTGGATGTAATAATACCAAAGTGAAGTGTGCCCTATTTACTGCTGAAGTTGTGCACTTGGGAGTTAAAATGTTCCTTTCCTTTGAAATACACAGCACCGTTATTTAACCTTCAGACAGATCCAAACCACAAACCAGTAAATCTGGATACCAATGTTTTCTATTTATCTGCCTTTTCCACCTCTTTAGAACAGGTAATTTTTCTAAAGTCTGTGCTTTTAATCTCTTTTCAGTGTTGTAGGAAAACAGACAACCCTGCAGAAATGCCAAGAAATAAAACTTGAGGGTGGATATGGCCCTTTTGTAATTACAGATCCATGTGAACAGCTTAGAACAGTTCTCTTACGTGAGAACTTTGCTAAATCTTGATCATCCCTGATATGAAAGAGAAAAATACAATCCCTTCCAAATAATAAGAAATTCAGCTGCTCAACCTCACTCACACAGGAAAGGTTAAACAAATGAAAGGTTGAAACAGGAGATATTCCACTCTGCTTGATAATACCAGCCATCAGTCATCTGCTCCCATGCAGAGCCCTGACAATCATAAAACACAGTGGGAGCTGCCTGGCTTCTCCTTAACTATCCCTGTCAGGTTATCCAGCTATTCATTTTTATTGCTTTAATTATCATCTCATTTCTTCTCTTTCATCCTGATAACTCCAAGTGCAGTAAACTCTCCAAGACAGCTCTCAGTACCTGCAAATCCCAGACTGGTTAGGGTTGGAAGGACCTTAAAACTCATCCAGTCCTGCCCCCTGCCATGGGCAGGGACACCTTCCACTATCCCAGGTTGCTCAAAGCCCTGTTCAACCTGGCCTTGGACACTTCCAGGGATAGGTGAATCAGGCTGGAAATCTACTGATATTATATCTGCTTAAACACGTTGGTATAAATGCAGTGTAATTTGGTAATCTCTAATCCAAGTTTAATTTTCCGGCAGCAGAAGAGTTTTAGGAATAACTGAGTATGGCTTTTACCAGGAGGTTGAGCTCTGTGTGGGTAAAACATGATGGAAATGAATATGAATGAAATCAATGTCTGTGCTAGTTAAGAAATACATTTTTTCATTGGCTATTTTAAGCCTGTCACATATTTTCAGCTTCTGTCACCATCTACTTTCCCTTCTCTTACCCATGTGTAGTTGTGGGTTTTTTCCTCTAACTTGAGCTCATTATTTTCATGGAATTTGAGACATCTCCCCAAAGTGTGGATTTCAGCAGCGAGTGACACTGAGCCAGCCAGATTTACTGGTCTCTTTTATCACGCTGTGGCAGGTGCTTGACCTTTATGAGAAACACCAAAACAGAGATGAACTTGAAACAGAATACAAGTGGTTTCACACCAATGCCTTCCACCAGTTAACCTTTGAAAACTGTCATGAGGTACATTTGCTGTGGGTCCAAAAATGCCCAGGTTTGGAGCTTTATTTGATGCCTTCTCCAGCCACCTGGAAACAGAGACTAGACAAGAGTAAGGGAATAAAGGTCGGTGTTTATTTGAGAGGCCTTCAAGGCACACCCTGGGGAGCCAGAGGCTGCCTCCAAAAATGGACCCCAAGATGGACCCCAGGTCACGAGTTCTTCACACCTTTATAGGTTTGGTTCATTTGCATACCACGGTTAATTCTCCAATTAAAGCCCCAGTTCAATGATGTAATTCCCCTCAGCTTGCTCCCCCTTAGAGGCTTTGGGTTACACATTTTGGGCCTAGAAGAGCCTGGCTGTCCTTGAAGGCAAAGCCTGGAGAGGCTTTGTTGTGTCTGCCCTGCACGAGAGAGCAGAAATTCCAGGCTACAAGGAACTTCAGAGCTACACTCTAAGCAGTAGAGAAATTGAAAAATATAAAAGTTAAAACCTAAGGCATCATATTTACATTTTATTTTGTAACCAGTCCCTGTGTGAATTTAGGCAGCAGCCACAAGGCAGAGGGAGAAGTGTAAAAGCACAGACAAATTGTGTGAATTGTGGCATCACCTCGTGCTGCAGGACAAACAGCTCTGTGCACACTTCCAGCCCTCCAGAGCCCAGGGAAGCTCTGCTGCTCCACACTCACTGAGGATCCAACTTTTCAAAGCCTTTTTCCTCTCCTCCTGCAGCAGCTGCACACGTGGAGGAAGAGTCAGTGATTTCTACAGTTGATTTCATGGATACTTTTAGGACCACTTTTGCCTGTGCTGCTTTGTGTTATCATAGTGACAGACATTTATTTTGGCTCTTTCTAGTCCACAATAAACAGCTATGAATCCTTTTGGTTTCAGGTGATTAACTTCTAGAAGTTTTAGTGTTTTATTCTAACACTTCCTTAATATTCCAAGTTTAAATCCTACTTATACACTTAATCTAAAGTATTTACTGGTATTTCATTTCTCTTTGAAGGTCATTAAACTTCAGATGACAATTTTGTATTTCACTGTGACGTTGTAAGGTTTTTTAGCAGCAAAATTTACATTCAATGAAGCCATCACAGTGAATGCAATCTTGTCATTAAATAAGCATTCTCTGCCATCTTCCATTGATGAAATCAACATTTTGCAGCATCCATGGTTACTTTATAGCTAGGTGAGGCTTACAAACCACCAAGTCCACACTGAGAATTTGCTGATCACTTCTGTAGCTTCTCTGTCCTCTTAACCTGACAAGAGACTCAATTTGATTTTGATGGAGATTACAGTTTCCATTAAAATTTTGAACATTGCTCACATCCTCGTGATCTGCTCCTTGCTCATTAGCCAGGTAAAGGATATTTGGATACGTTCCACGAATTTCAGAGGGGCCATATTGACTCAACAATTTTTGATGCAACCATCCAACTTAATATGGAAATGAATGTTTTCATCAGTAAAAAATGGCAATAATTGTGTTTTGGAAAGCTTGTAAAAAGACTCTAGGCAGTGAACACAAAGGTACTTTACAGGTGCATTTAAAAAAAAACTTAATCTGCCTTTTCAGGTGTTTGAGTGCCTTTGTTCACCTGCTGGGGTATCACAGAGATATTAAATCCACCTTCCCCTCCCTGGTGCTGGGTGATTTCCACAGGCTGGATTAACCAATATCCCCCAGTTTTCTGCTCTTTACTAAACTGATCTTCAGACCAGACACCTTTCAAGCACTTGGCCTCCCATGGAAAGGTCCAGCCTCCATCAGGGAAGGTCCCTGCAGCATGGCTGGAGTTCCAGCTTCCCATCTGGAGAGAACACTTGGATTTCCACATTACAGCAGTGCTTTTGGAGGTGTTTTTTTTTCCACCAAAAACCCTGCAAAAGAGCATTGTGCTGTATATTCTGAAATGCTGATGATCTTTAGAGAAGACAGTAACAATTCCCACTTATTATTACACTAAGTAATCTCAACCACCTGATATTTTAATTATTCTAATCATTAACTCTCCCTTAATTTGCAGCAGCTGCTTTCTAAAATTCAATACACCACTTATGTCAACAGCACAATCATTCTTATTAACTCTGCTGTCCCAAAAGCAGCAAGAAAGAGCATTCAGAGTAAACTATCATTTAGAGATTAAATATTCATCCAGCCTTATTGTCAGCAAGTAAAAATATGAAAAATGGAGTTGCTTTTTGTGGCTTAGATGAGACAGAAATTCAATACCTGGGTTAACAAGGAGCAATGGCAGCGTAATCTCACTTAACCAGACTGGGGGATTTAAATCTGAGATCTGTTCCTTACCACAAGGATCTGGGTCTGGTCACGGGGCCTCAGTGTAAGAAGTGCTAAAATCACATTGCTGTTTCTGACAGTTTTTTGAGCTCTGTAACTCAGAGGTGAACAGAACCATTGATTTGCACTGGCCACAGCTCTGGCTCGGCTCAGGGGGCAGCTCCTGACTCTGAGGTTGTCCTCACAAGCAGAATGGGTAAATTTACAGAGTAATTGGGAGACGAGTGGGAAGTGAAGGGAAAAACAGATTCTGTTTCTATGATCTGCCCTGTATCTGCCTTATTTTTCCATATTTGGCTAATGCAGGGCAGCTGGAGCCACTGTAATGAACATAATGATTCCTGGGAATGTTCAAACCCCAATGATTGCACTGAAGGACCAAGACAATCAATCAACAGCTCCAGCAGAAAGACATAAGCTGTTAAATTCCTTATTCAGTTCAGTTCTAAATGGCTTTGCTACTGTTGGTTGCTATGTGGTCCTTTTTAAATGCTAAAACAAATTCCTTGAGTGTTAGAACTTTGAGAGTTGGTCTTCAGAGACATTTATCTGGTTTTACTTGCCCACTTTTTGTGACTTTTGCCCTAAAACGTTCATCAAGGACCAGATTAATGACTCTGAGTCACTGTAAATTTGGGTACTGATGATCCTGATGTCAACAGCCTCAGTCACTGCACCCTCAGCATTGTGTGCAGAACACACCTGATTTAGAGAAAATCCAGCATTTTAAAATCAGTTTCTCTATAATGAAAGTGTCCATAGAATTAATTGCTGCATTTCCATCTCGGCTTCAGAAGCAATGTATCATTCTTAAAGCAGTACGAGTTTCCAGAGGGTACTTTTCAGATTATCACAGTCTTTAGATGTATTATTAAGACCTTGACTGCTGTATGATTGATGTAATATAAATTTAAATCAATAGAGCTTCCCTAGAACTCATCCCTGTCTTCTGCAGGAAACTTGGTGGATTTTTGGGTCTGGTATTTGGGAAATGAGACCAGAAAAAAAGTGAGATTGTTGCAGGAGAAAGAGAACCATTTTTACAGAGGAAAAACTGAAGGATGGAAACGAGGATTCACGTTGAAATCTTCTAATCCCTTATTTGTCCTGAATAAATTTGCCTTTTCCTGCATTTTCAAATTGTCCTTGTTCCTGAAGCAGCCACTGAGGTGAACAAAGGACATCATAAGTGGTGACATTTCAAGATTCCCAGTCCAAGCCGGAGACTTCAGAAGCAGATGGTGGCAAATTATATTTCAGCAAATGCTGATAATTAGTTTATCATAGAACAGAAAATTACTCTGAAATTCAGGATCTGGCACAAAGCTGACTGGGTATTTTTCACACCAAGGGACCTGAAAGCTGATGAAAGCCCAGGGTAGAAAAGGGGATGGTCAGAGCAGCATTCCTTCAATGAGTTTGTGATTTGACATGAACTGTTGAGGCTGTTGAAATCACCCATTCCAAATTTAAAATAAAACAAATGCCCGTTATTGGAAAGGAAAAAGTTAAACACTGGAGGGGAAGGAAGGAGCAACCCAGGATGTTAAAAATGAAGTAGAAATGAGTGTCTCTGAGCCATGCCAGCAGTGGGGTGTGTTTGTGTGCCTTGTGTGGGCACACAGGCTCCCATGTTTACTGTCCAGAGACAGAAGCAGTGAGGAGGCCACCAGCACTGCAGAGCTGCCAATTGGTCCACATTAGAAACCCCAAATTGCACGAATGCAGCCTAAATATAGTAACAACCAGAGCAGAGTGTAGGAGTCTCCAGTGTTTATCAGCTTCCCTGATTGTATCTCCTCGAATTTCAGTGAGCTGAAGAGCTTGGGATGTAAAATAGTGGTTATAGCATCCCTCCCACCATCAAAAAAAGAATAGGGAAAAGAAAACAAGCAAAACAAAAGCCCCCACAGTGCTGAAGAGAACCCCAGGGTCTCCTGTGACTTGTGTATCTGAAAATGTTACCTTGCATTATTTGGGAATTTGGCCACGGTTCATGCCAGGCTGTAAAAAGACTTTAGAGAGGAAACAAGAACAGGTGCTCATCTGCTGAAACCATACACAGCCTACTGATGTCAAGATAAAACTTCCCAGCCCCTTTGTCTCTGCATTTGATAGACTTCCTTATCAGTATCCCAAAGCTTGCCAAGAGTCTCTCTGCATCTGATTCCCACAGGGAAAGTAGGAGGATTTTCTGCATCAAAGTTCATGACCCACACACACCTGGGTGTTTATAGAAGGTCCAGCATATTGTGGGTGCTGCTGTAAACAAACTACTAATAAAAATGTCATTTGAGATACCTTCTTAAATTTAAAGCGCCTTTCATAGATTGGAATTGTTTAGGCTGGAAAAGCCCTCTAAGATCTCCAAGTCCAACCATTCCCCCTGCCAAGGCCGTGTCCCCATGTCCTCTCACCCCTGTCCCCAGGTGCCACATCCACACAGCTTTTAAATCCCTCCAGGGATGGGGACTCCAGCACTGCCCTGGGCAGCTGTGCCAGGGCTGGACAGGCCTTTCTATAAAGAAATTTTCCCAAATATAGAATATTAATAATATAGAACCTCCCCTGGCCCAGGCTGAGGCCGTTCCCTCTCCTCCTGTCCCTGTTCCCTGGGAGCAGAGCCCGACCCCCCCCGGCTGCCCCCTCCTGTCAGGGACTTGTGCAGAGCCACAAGGTCCCCCCTGAGCCTCCTTTTCTCCAGCCTGAGCCCCTTTCCCAGCTCCCTCAATGTCCTTCTTGTCATGACAGGACTTGTCATGACACAGGATCTGAGGTCCTTCAGCAGCACCAGCACAGGGGATGGCCACTGCCCTGCTCCTGTGGCCACAGCAGGGACAATAACATTTTTTTTTTAATGGCTTAATGCCTCAGTGCTCTGTCCACAGAGCCGCTGGTTAGTGCTGAGGCTGTTCCTGTTGCTGCTGTAGAAATGCTTTGTGCACACCTGAATTATTCATAGTAAGAACTCTGATAACCTCCTGGAAGATCAGGCGTTGCCACCCGCCGAGGTGCTCCCTGCAAAGTGCCCCCTTGGCATTTCAGCCACCAGCAGCTCTCTGTAAGCAACAGTGCTCGTGCCCCTCTAGCCCAAAATACCTGAAATATCTCCAATAACTTCAGTGACTCAGCAGCTCTCTACCCCTTCAAACAGGCAGGGGGTAATTTGTAAGCAAACAGAGCTAAATTCAATCAGCTGTTCACAACAAATAATTCGAACATCTCTGTGTGTGCAGTTAAAGCAGATCATCTTAATGTGAAAATGATGGCAAGTACAGAATCACTTTAATAGGATGATTAAGAACTGTGGGCTCCTGGGGAAAGCAGTGCAGCAGTGTGTGCACCTGCATCCATTAAAAGCAGCAAAATATAGGGAATAACAAGCAGTAACTTGCCAGCCCATCTGTGGGGCATGTGAAGAGCTGGTGGGAACTGGGGTGGACAGGGAAAAGAGAAAATACATTGTAAAATGAAGTTCTCGGGCATAATGCAAAACATAAAAGGGAGTTGCTGTTCCTGGCCATGGAGTGGAAGCTCAGGGGTGGAGAGGTGAGCTGGGGGATGAGACTGGGAAGTTGTGGGGCCACACTGGATCCTTGCCTCCCCCTGGGAGACTCTAAAATTGATGGAGATTTCAGAACACACACGGAATCTGGGTTATGGAGGCAGAAAATAAAATTAGAAAGGCGCAGGTAGAATCTCTGTCACCTAATCAACTCAATCTACTCTGCTCATTTTTACCATAACAAGAACATGCTGCAGTCCCTGGAAAAAGTCTGTGAAAGCTGCCCAAAAAATAGAGGAGAAAACAATCCAAAGTAACAAGTTCTTCTGAGATGATCTCACTGCCCATGTATATTCATTGTTTGCTGCTAGGCAGAAATATTCTTTCAGTCCTCTTGACGTGGAAGAAGTGGAAATTACAATTACAAAACACTAATATATTTTCTAAAATTAATTGACTAATTTTTAAGAGACAACAGATTTTACTGCCTTTGTAGTATTCCTTCGGAGGAATACTTTTGTAAAGCCCATCCATATTTATAGGTGCTACAAATATAGAAGTTTATAAATACATATACATAAATGCTTAGATATATATTCCCTTCCTCTTCTTTCTTTTGCATTGCAAAGAAGGGACAAAGTATGAGTAAAAATATCTTTAACAAACCGACCCAGGCTGCAATAGCTGTGTTAAGGCTACCAAGGTCACAGGAGGAGGTGATGTTTTTGTGTGACTGCCAGTGACAAATATCAACACTAATGTGAGTTTATTGACAAGCACCATGGTAGAGATGGCCAGGAAAGCAAGGTAAAGGCCCTGCAGTACACAGAAACTGATAAAGTGATTTGTCATCTAATCAAGGATGCTGCTATGTCCCTCCTGGATTGGATGTATGGCCTTGAATTATCAGGCAGCACTTCTTCACATGGAACATCTACCTGCTGCTAAACACACCATTATTTAGGGAATGGTGTGAGTTCATCATCATTTACATTTTTCTTTAGATTCAGATACCATCTGCTGCTCTGTTTTCTTTTGCCTAATGTCACAGTCATAAGCATGTAATTACCATACTCCTACTCATTTTTTTTTTCATGTTCTTATTCATTTCAAGCTTAATTTCAGTCAGTTTTTGTCTTTAGCTTTCTTAAACCCTGCAATTATTAGAAGACACTTAATGGGATCAACAGCAACGTTTCATGCTGCAAGGATAAATTTTGAAATGGATTAAATGAGGACAGATGACAAAGCGCTGAAAGCAATCTTTATATCAGAAAAAACTGGAAGGAAAAAGTAGCCTTGTAAAAACTAACAAACGATGACTTTGTATGTATTAAAACCTCTAAATCTCAGGGGTTTTTTCTCATAGTGGTAAAACAAGAATTTGCAATCCTGAGAAAGTGTAGGCCTTTGTAAATATTAATGTAGGAAAGTGCAACCCTGGCTCTACTCTTCCATCCAAGTTTGGAAAAAACTCAACATGGGCCAAGTTGGACCCTCAGAGTCCTGCCAGGTTTGCTGTTTGTTTCTGGGTTATTCTCTACCTTAAGGGGGGTTATAAAAGTGAGGGAGAGGGATTTTGTATACAGGCAGCTCGTGACAGGGTTAGGGGCAATGGTTTTTAACTGATCCCACCCTCACAGGGAACAATTCCTCCCCAAGATCCCATCCATCCCTGCCCTCTGGCAGTGGGAAGCCATTCCCTGTGTCCTGTGCCTCCATCCCTTGTCCCCAGTCCCTCTGCAGCTCTCCTGGAGCCCCTTTAGGCCCTGGAAGGGTCTCTAAATTCTCCCTGGAGCCTTCTCCTCTCCAGGTGAACACCCACAGCTCTCCCAGCCTGTCCCAGAGCAGAGGGGCTCCAGACCTCTGATCAAAATGGATATTTCCATGATGTTTGCACAGCATATTCCAGCACAACCATTGGAAAACAGTCTGTGCAACCACACAAGGGCGTTTAATATCAGTTGAGGTCAGCTGCTTGTTATCAAATGTCCCAGGAAACACCAAATGGCTCCCAACCTTTTCCCTGCAGAGGCCTCTTGGGCCCCTGGTGCTGTGCTGAGATTTGCTGTGCTGCCCCAGTGTCAGGGACCAGAGTGGTTCAGGCCCCTCCAGGGCCACACATGAGCTCTTTGTTTTGTGTTGGGACTCCTACAGCTCTGGCTGGGCCCCGCTTCTATGCTGTATGGGCTACTAAGTACAAAGGATTAAAATAAATAATTGGTTTTTTTTGAGGTGCCTTGCCACGCTGGGAGTGTGCCCACTGTCTTGCTGGCATTGCAGCTGCTTTCCTTCCAAAGTCAGGCCAGCAGAAACTGGCATGAGGCTTTTAACTTGGTTCTAGCATGATGCTAGTTATATAATGATATGGGTGGCAAGTCCTTTGAAACTCCACTTTCTTGCATTTTCCAGGATAATTATTCTGTCTCTGCTAAATCTCCAGGCGAAACTTTCCAGGAATTAATATTCCTTTGCATTTGCCTTTGTACTGTGAAAGACAATATTTAGGTCCTTCCTAAGGGATGAAAAAAAAAGTTGTAATGGAGACCAGAGCAAAATAAAACCTCCCACAGATTCAGAGAGGGAGCAGCATCCCAGAATCCCTCACGAGGTGTTCACAGGTTTCCTCTGCCTGTTTGTCTGAGCCTGGAGCCCAGGATGAAGCTGCAATTCTGGGAAATGCCTTTTCCCCCATGTGAGAACATGATTGTTGTACTGAGGCTTGCAGAGCCTTCTCCTTTCAAAGACAGCAGTGAAAGCTTTGCATTTGGAGCCTGATTTGTGCCTTGCTCTCGGTGTAAATTCAAAGTGGCTACAGGCTGAATGTGAATAAATGATTTCCCTCACCCAGCCCTGGCAGCCTTTGTGAAGGGAGGGTGTTAATCTGTTAATGTGTGTGTGTGTGCCTGGCAGGGAGGTGGGGCATGCACAGAGAAGGGTGGGGAAAATAGTTAATTAAAATAACAGGGGGGAAGTGGGGGGAAAAAAAAAGAAAAAAAAAAGACACAGCACAAAGTAATCGTGTTGGTTAAATCAGAAATTATTTCATGTCTGAGAAGTTTCGGCTCTTCTGGGATCTCTTCTGCTTTTCTACAGTGGAGATTTAAAACCTGTATGGGAAGCAAAAGAGCCCTTAAGAGGCCTAATCGGTGCACTGGAGTGGAATTTAATCTTCAGCTCAAATCTCTGCCTGGAGATCACAGGGAGAAGACTGGAAATGTTGCTGGTTCCAGTGAGTGGAAGGTGTCTCTGTCCATGGCAGGGGGTGTGGAATGAGAAAACTTTTAAGGTCCATTCCAATCCAAACTATTCTGTGATTCTATGCTGTTATTAAAATCCATTCTTAATTATTAAAGTATTAATGATTAATCCCAGTAAATCAGCAGGAAAACAGATTTCAGGACCAAGAATTTGGGTTTTACATAGAAAATAAGAGACTCTGCTCAGTGAGGACCAGAAGATATTCCCTGTGCAGGGTTTGCCACTTGGGTGGTGTTGAGGAAGAGTCTTCATCCTGAGACCTTTCTGTGGCAACTCTAAATGGGGAAGGATGTTCAGGGAGCAGGAACAGGGAATCCCCCAAACCTTGAAACCACCTCCGAAACCTGCTCAGGATGTCAGGGAACAATTAAACTTAAGTACAACCATGTGTACTAAGACTCAACATTTATGTCAAGACTAGATATAAGCATTGTGTATTCAGATTCTCCAATTATTCCACTTGTGTTGCTCATTTTGGAATGAAGTAAAATTCCATTGCAATGGACTTTGTAGCATTTTTGCAAAAAATGGGAGGGACTGACCAGGCCACATCATTGCACTGACACCACAGGCTTGACTTTTGCAACAATGAAGTGAAACAGACTTTTTAAAACATTAATTTTATATGAAAAAATAGCTCATGCCAAGTCATTTATCAGAATCACATTTCATTAACAGTAAAGTTAACAAAATCACAATATACAGATATAGTATGTATTTATTTATATATGTCACTTTGTATTAACCATTAACTCTATGTAATAAAAATATATTACAACATTTGATATGTATCCACAAAGCACAAGCCATTGTAAACAGAACAGACAGCACAGGCCCCATTATTCAAAATCTGAACTCGGGATTAACATTGATTTTGTTGTATTCCTTTAAGCTGCAGACACAGAGGGTTTCATGTGTCTGCCTTTGCATGAATGGATTTGTTTCTCTGGAATCTCTCTTAGGAGGCTGTCAGAGTTTAGCTTACCTGGGACCCTAAAATCCATGTTAATTCATGGCACTCTTGAGTGTGTTGTCATTACATAGAGGTCTGTGCATCCCTTTATCCATGCAGTTTAGAAAGGTTTCATTTCTATTCCCGTTTTCCCCCCAAATAAATAGCCCCTGCAATTACACCCCATCGTTATACAAAAAAGTTAAATGCAATAAATTATAGTGCTATATTTATAATAATATCATCAAACATGCCCTATTTACAGCAGCTATTATTAATGTTATTTCATAACTATCTTCCTTCAGACTGGCTCTAGGTGCTTTTAGAAATAGGAAACCATCTATTTTCAGTATTTGCAAAACAAAACAAAATACTTTAAATACACAGACTGAACCTTTTATAACTCTCATGATATGAATGGTCCTTACTCACCCAAACAACCCCACTGTCCTTGCAGCAAGGAGTTGTAAAACCAGCTCCTAACATTTTTTTTTTCTTTTAAATCAAATAATCTTCTAATAGTCTAGGGGCAAATGTTTATTTCTAACTGTATCTGGAAGGACTGGTAATAGGTTACATTCCTGCAAGAATTCAGAAGGGAATGATTAGTGATTGCCAAACACATGGAAATTTTAATCCTAAAATAATCTTCAAAAACAAAAATGCTGTGAAAAAAATTCTAAGGATTAGAAAAATGCCCTGTGTATAAATGAAGTTAATCAAGGCACCTCTTAGTTACCTATTTCTATTTTCCAAGGCAATATGTGATAATAGTTTTCAAATGTCTTATCTGGGAAGCCCTATGGTTTCTGCTATAAAAAGACCCATTCTTTAGTCTGGCTGATGCAGGTAGCTTTATTTCACTTGAATGAGGCTGGGCACAGAGCACAGAGAACTCGTCCCCAACCTTGTCACTTGTTTGCTGAGTGACCCGGAGGGCACCGAGCATTTTACTGACCTTTTCCTCACAAAAGTCATTAATTTAATGAAATTTCTGTATTTCTTTCCCTCTGCTGCTCATTGATCCCATTAGCAAAACAGGAGGAGAATTCACCTGACTGTGCACAAGGATTTAGTGGTCAGGAGGTAAATTAAAACACTTTGGTCTCTGACAGGGCTTTTTAAAGTTTTTGTTGCAGAGTTCAGTGTAACACAAGTGCAGCACAACAGAGCAGGACACTGGGATGGGCAGCAGGGGGAAGGCTGCAGCCAGCTCTGCACCATGCACTGCTGCATTCCCACTAAAATCTCACTGGGATGCTCTGGCATTTCATCCAAAAGCACTGGATCTGAATCCCAAGGGAATGGGGACTTTTGATTTTTTGCTCTTTGCATGACTTTTAAAAAAAGGTTTGTTTTAAAGCTCTAATTGTAGAACTCCAGTGACTAGAAAACAGGTTTCTAATATCAGAAGGATGGAGAGGGACTTTGGACAAGAGCAGGGGGTGACAGGACAAGGGGAAATGGATTCAAACTGACAGAGGGGAGGTTTAGATTGGATATTAGGGAGAAATTCTTCCCTGGGAGGGTGGGCAGGCCCTGGCACAGGGTGCCCAGAGAAGCTGTGGCTGCCCCTGGATCCCTGGCAGTGCCCAAGGCCAGGCTGGACATTGGGGCTGGGAGCAGCCTGGGACAGTGGGAGGTGTTCCTGCCATGGCAGGGGTGGGATGGGATGAGCTTTAAGCTCCCTTCCAACCCAAGCCACTCTGGTTCTACAACTCAGTAATAATTCCAAATTGAAATCCTTTTCCTAACATGACTTTGTGTATAAATAATCAGCCATGTGGACTCGTGCCTTTGGGTGTATCAAAACCCAGTGAAATAGCATTTCTTCAACCAAAAATGTTCTTTTACTGCACAATTGCCACCCCTGCTGTCACACCCCTGATGCTTTTGCTTCTTGGCACACACATTTCTGAAGGGCACTTACAGTCTCTAGGGCTAATCCTCCTCCTTAGAAATATAGAGCTCTATGATAAACTATAGCAACTTCTCCAGTTCATTAGATCAGCAGTGTTTGCTTAAAAACCAACAATCCTAAATACATATTTACACCATACACACCACGAGTACAG
The DNA here is from genome assembly GCA_026261815.1 of Monarcha castaneiventris obscurior. Lineage (NCBI taxonomy): Eukaryota > Metazoa > Chordata > Aves > Passeriformes > Monarchidae > Monarcha > Monarcha castaneiventris. Next base: position 3,855,392 of record JAMPIT010000886.1, read on the forward strand.
GTAGGAAGCTGACATTTTACAAAGACTCAGCAGCTCTTTTCTCCATGTAAACTTTTATACCCCCCCAACAGGGACAGCTGCCTTTTGGAGCAGGATGGTTTTCCTAAAAAAACGTCACCCATCAAAAATTTTCACTCTACTGAATGCTGAAAGCATGGGAAGCAAATTAAAAATAAATAGATTTAAGGCTACAATGTCATTGTTCTCACTTATTCAGGTGTGGGGAGGTTACAAAGACATAATCCCTGATTCTGCAGACACAAAAATCTGTCCTCAGCCCTAACAACACAGCAAAGCAAACACACAGTGACCACGGGATCAGGACCTGACTGAGCTTTCCGTGCTGATCAGGGAATTTTAGAGTCAAGTAACAATGAGCTGACAGAGGTGTGAAGCTTCTGTCTTTGCTTTTAAGCTTTGTTTAATCGTAAGAACATTGAGAGTGGGGAGAAGACAGCTCTAACAGCAGTGAAAAGCAATTTCCAAAGGGTTGTTCCAGAGATATTCACTGTACGTGTAAAAATGTATGGGACAAGGAATTCAGAGCCTTCTTCATTTAGGATTAAGAGAGGTAAGGGAGCTACGAAACCTTAGGCATGCAGGTCCAGAAAAAGTCACAATCTGCAAGTGATCTAAACCTCTTGGACTTTAATTAGACTCTCTGGTCATTCAAAAAACAAGGGTAGTTTCCACATAAACCATCTGAACACCACTAGAGTCTTCCCAAACCCAAAAGGATCCTCCTGTGGCAGCCGTGCTGCTCTTGCAGCCTCAGCCCCATCTGTGGCACAGCTACAGGGCTTTGGCAGGGTTTTCACCTTTTCCTTTGGAATGAGTGAATGTCTGAGAGACTTGGAGAGCTCTCAGGGTGGAAACAGGGCACTGGGAAAATCCCACTGCAGCCCAGGAATCCCAAATCATGGCAGCAAAGCCACTTTGTACTTCCCAACCTCCCTGACCTTCAGCCTCCCACTCACAGCTATACCTCTTAATAATATCTTAAAAATGTTTTGATGCAGCTGATTTTGAAGTTAAATCCAAAATGTCTTCTCAAAGTTATTTAAAAAAAAAGTATCTTTGCCAAAAGATTTTACTGTTGATCTGAAGCAGACCAAGATCATTTCCTAGATGCACTGGCAAAACTGAGAGGGTAAATCACTGCCAGAGGCAGGGATGTGGCTTTTGGGGGCTTTTTGGGGGCCTTTTGAGGTCCCTTCCAACCTCAGCTGGTTTGTGGTGCTGTGGTATGTGTGGCTACTGCTGCAGCAGTCGTCAGGCTTCATAAGGATTTGTCTGGACCATTTTTAATCTCTAGCTTTTATTTTTTTCAGACATAAAGGAAGTTCTAAAAGGTCTGATTTAGGGCTACTGCAAAGAGACTGTTAGGGTGATCTGCTCAAAGAGGAAGAACTGAGTTATGTGGTTGCCTGACACTGGAAGTGAGAACTTGCACACCAGAGGAACTCCCTAAATCCTGTTTACATCCTCCCATTTGTAAATGCCATAAAAAACAGGGCTCTACACCTTGAGAAGACATCTATGAAACCTGGATAAAGTCATCTAATGGACCCAATCCTCAGGTGAAACAACCAATATTTTGATTTATGTCAGGAGATGGCCCGGTACTTAACAATTGTTCAACAAACCCGTATCAGTCTCTAATAGGTTTTGCCAAATGCAATTATCCAGATCCTCACATTCAAGCTTGCTCAAGAACATAACATAAACCAGGATCACAGTTCACACTTAGGGCTCTGAAATGACATAAAAACCGTTAAAATGAACAAAGGAAAACGCTCAGAATCCTCAAAATGACACAGTGGACTACATTCTCTTAATCATCTGCCAGTGCTCTGCCTGCCAAATTTACAAGATACGAAGGAAATGTTAATTGAACATGCGTGTGAGGAGTAGATATTGCATATGGGTCACAGACAGCAACAAACAGAAAACTGCATATTGCCTAAGCAGCTGCCCAGATTTTGCACATGCAGCTCCAGATTTTGGGCACAGGTTGCAGCCAAACTTTACAAACTTTTTCAAAAATATTGAAGTAACAAATGGAAATCACACACCCCCCCACCCCACCTTGCACACACGTGTGTTAGACAAGAGAACAGTTCTGCTTTGTGAGCAGAGATAATAAATGCTGTGCATTACATTTACCATCGTTATTTTAACTCGCTCAAGTCGGGGTTGTGTAGCACAGATAATACTCAGCACACAGAAAGTTACTCATATCTACATTCATCACTGAGACACACACTTCAGAAAATTTTGCCTATAAGAATTCAGCTGAATATCGAGCACTTAACAAGCCACAGCATCGTATTTCGAGTGTCCTATAAAATGTCACCAGGGAATGTTGGGGTGCTGTTTTTATTTCCTGTACTGAGGCAGTTTGTCAAGCACCAGCATTTACAACTCCTGCTTGCTTCAGATGGGCAAAATATGACAGAGAGCTGATGCAAGGAAGGGGAAATTATATCTGTTCTCTGTTACAGGATTAATTACAGAAGAAAGGCACCATGAAAGAGAGTCAAATTTTTAAACACACACAAGGGGAGAGATTTATTGCTCATGGTGGGATATAAATCAACCAGTGACTGACTGTGATACACAAGCATAATGAGACAAGTCCAGTGCTGCATTCTCCATCTTTTACTAGACATCCTAAATGTATTATGTTTTGAATTTTTTTTTTTCCTAGGGAACTAGCTTTCTGTCTTTGAATTAGAAGGTTTAAATGTTTCTGGAGCTGCCCTTATTGACGTACAAACCTCCCATTGACTTTGGCATCAACTCCATGTGGAAGCTGGCAACAGCTGTGGACTTTCCTGGTGCAATTTAATAAAAGTGGTCTCAGTCAAACAAGCTCGATATAGAGCATTTTATCTTTTTAAACTCAGTAAAAATCAACTTTTTAACATCCTGCATACTACTACAATCCAATTATCAATATGTCTTGAACTTCTTAAGAAACAAGTATCGAACTGGGTGTTTCTATCTATTGCACCTGAGAAAATTATGTTAAGCCTAAAAAGCAAAATGATTAAAATGAGGTAGACTATTCAATCTGGCCAAGGGCTCATTTGAATGCAGTGTTGTAGAAGCTTACTTAAATCCTGTGGCTATAATTATGTGTGGATTTTATTGTAATTATGGTATATTTTTATGACTGAAATTAATAAATAAGCTGAACATTTTTATTTACATGGTAGCTGATAATCTTCAGGTAATAACTGAGGTGTTACCCCACATTCACTGACTTTGGGGTGAGGCCCCTCACTAAGTTCCCCGTCTGGGCTTTGAATCAGAGGCCAGAAAATTCAACAGGGGACATTTTTTGCAACAAACCAAGCCCTTTTCTTGCGTGAGAGAAGGTGCCAACTAAAAAGTAATCCCACATTTTTTACTACTTGAGGCCTAATTTTCTCAGTGTGGCATTGACAGCTGGAATATGAGCAAGGATAGATGGAAGTACAGCCAGTTAGTTGTGTCAGCTGTTATTTAAGCTGCCATTTGCATTCATGAAGCCTAATTAACCAAGCCTATTTTAAAATCTGGGCATGCATCTCAGTGCATGGTAAATGTTAATAATGTTCCTATGCAGAGCTGCAATCCAGAGCTGTAAGGATTTGTACTGAAACCTCCAGAGATTTGCATGTACAGATGTGGATTCAGATTATTGGTTCCCCTCTCATGGTGGAGAAGGGGCCTATTATTTATGCTCCACTTGCTTTGGAAATTATACTTGAAACTCAGAGTTAGGCTCATCTTTCCTGTAAGTAGGAAAAAAACCCATGATTAATAACGCCTCAGAAAAAGACATTTGTTATTTTTCCTCCTGGGCACAGGGCCCAGATCTGCAGCTTTGGGCAAAATCCAGCTCTTCAGAGCTCAGATATATGGAAGGTAGGCAGGAGGCATCCTGACCTTTCCACCCTGTCTACCATTTGTATTTTCCTGAAATTTAATGGGGAAAATATTAGTGGGATTCTGTGTAAATAACTTAAAAAATGTAGAGAAGACATGGCTGAATCCAGCCTGTAGCATACTCCAAATCTTCAATTCTACAGGATTCTTCCAAAAATATGTATCAGAAAAGGCTGAACTGTGTTGGGCGCTGGATGAACATTTAAATTTTTTTTAAGCTTTTCCCATTAAGATATTTTCTACACAAAACCTTCTCAAGCCACTAGGGTGGGGTGGTTTTTGTAAAGCCACGTTGGCAGCTACATCAGAGGGAGCTTCACCTGCAGCCAGTGACAAACACAGCACAAATATCCCAGTGCAGCTTTTCAGAATAATCTTACGATGGCACCGGTTTGCTCCCATTACTTTCATGAGTCCCTCTGCTGAGGACTAGTTTTTTTATCTATAGATGCAGCTGCTGATGGAAATCAATGGGAGATTTGTGTCTGTGGAGCCTGCAGGACCACGGATCAATGGCACTCTTCCAGCCGGAGGCAGGAGGTCCAGAGCAGCCTGTCTCCCTTGGATGTTACATGGGCTACTGGAGGGACGTGGGCTGGGCTTCACCCTGTCCCCAGCTGCCTCCCAAAACCTGGGCAGCTGAGGAGAGCTACAAGGGATGGGCCAGTTCGTGTTGTTTCCCAAATCTCACTTTGTGTGTCCCATACCAGGCTCCTCACTCGCTCAGCTGCGGGAGGTTCCGGCTGTGCGATTCGCCCGCCAGCGCTGAGGAGTTGATGGAGCTTCTCTTGAGGATCTTGTTTATGATGTCCTTCCACGTCTTCTTGTACTGGTGCCGTAGCAAAGAGTACACAAAAGGGTCTGAAACAGCTTTGCTGTAAGCTAAGCACTTGGAAATGATCCCCCAGTGGGCGCTGATGTGGACCACAGAGGATAATTCAACAAGTCTGGGGAAAGAGGGAGGGAAAGAGTGAACATTAAAAATGACATTAACCCACCCCAGACCCCCAAATTATTCCTGGGCAATTGCAACAAAACTAAAGAAAAGAAAGCCATACTCATGAAAATGTGTATGTTGTCCTCCTTTTACAAATTTTAAAGGCTGCTAATGTAAACCTGAGGCCTGTTTGCCAAAGTGCCTTTGCTTGGTCTCATGGGAGTCACATTCCTCTACCGCTAACAATCTAAAAACCCAGCATCAGTTTGAACTCGCAGTTCTAGGTGCCTTCCAGAGCATCTGAGCCACCTCACCAGGGCTCTCCAGCTCTCTTGGCCAGTCCAACTCTAGAGAGAGCTCAGTGCCTTTAAACAGTTTGTCTGAGTCACAGAAACACACAAGGAAAGTTCATCGCTGAGGGGCGGGCGTGTCATACCTTGAATTTCAAAACTGGTCAGTTCAAAGGGCAAGAATTCACATTTGCAGCATATTTAGCAAGACAAAACTTTTAAATCATTAGGGGAGGGGGAGAGGGAAGAGCTTCATATGCTCCTCATACCTACACTAGCCCAGAGAATTCACTGTGTACTGAAAGAATATTTTTGACAGCGAAATATTGATAACTCCCCATGTCTTTGAGCAACACCAAAGGGCAGCTCTGTTCAATATGCCTCTATAGCTGTTAGAAACAATTGATTTTTACAGAGGTCAAACAGCCACGTGCTGTTACAGAGCCCCACATGGCAAATCAGATCTTTGCTGAACCTGCCTGCAGCAGCAGATGTAGTTAAATCTGCCTGGGAAACACTTCAGTTTCTCACACTTCTCCAGACAAAGCACCACTTCCAGGGAGCATTCTGAAGGGTGGCTCCTGCAGGAGCAGTGACAATAATGTTGGTACTTCAAGCAGTTTCAAGATGAGGATTTTTTTTCCTCAGTCATTTCATTCCCATTCCAAAACCTTTCACTACAAGATACTGTTTGAAATAATGCTGGCAAATGACACAGGGCAGTCACTGTGAGGGACATTTCAGGTGACCAGGGAATGTCACATGAAAATATCTGGGAATCACTTTTGCCACTCCATTGGTGCTGCTTGGCTCAGCAACTTTGAGGTCCCTAAGAACCCCCATCTGTCCCATTTCTCTCTCCTTTCATCTCAACTACACGAATGTTCTTTCAACCTCTCCTTATCTTTCCCGTAAAGTAAGATCAGAACTGAGACATAATCATCATCTACTAAAGTTTCCAGGTGGTCACATGTGGTGTGTATTATCTCTCCTTTAATAAAATGCAACTTGACATCCACGTTAATGTGTTCTAAAATGAGAATTGACAATTTGGAAATTAATCATTTACTGAGACATATTTACTTTGTAATCTACCACGAGCCATCCTTGTTGTTCAGGACTTCATTTATTTGATGCCTACTTCACATTCTGAATTTTATCATGTTGAATTTCATTTGGATGATTTATTTTTACTGAGTGCTTTACAGATGTGAATTTGATTATGTTTAATTAAATTCAGCGGATGCCTTGAATAACCAAAATATGACAAATTTGTGTCTGAGGCTCTGTCAGTTAGTTCTATGAGACATTAACAATCTCCATTTAAAGCACATCAAACAGACACTTCAGGGTTGCAAGCCTAGACTTGCTAATTTTACCTTCATTGACTGATCAAATGTAAAGCCTACACTTTTATTAACAAAATCTTAAATATTTTCCTTGCGTTCCATAAGCTTCCTTGACATTTACACATTTTTCAATTCCCATGTGTTATGTTTTTATAAGAAATTACATTTGCAGCTATCAAGCAGCAAACACAGAAATGCAGCCAAACCCTGAGTTATGCATTTCCATTTCATGTACAAACAATTAAATGTCAGCCTTTCAAGGCAAATCACAGAATTTATTGCCTTTGAAAGGTTTTGTTTCTCATTTGCGAGGGAAATTATATGCATAGCTTCCATTTTCATGAAACGTTTCAGCCTAAAAGAAGACATTTTCAGTGAAGGAACATTAATATTTCAGTGCTACCTGTAAATTAAATTTTACAGTATCAACTACATAATTCCCTGGCTTGCTTTCATAAGCCTCTCTTCTACTGTCTGGTCTTCAGAGCCTTTTTTATTTCAAAGCTGGAAGCTCTTTTTCTGTGATATTTTGTTCATATTTTAGAAACTTAGAACTCTGTAGAGTGTGTCATTTCACGTGGCTATCCAATTATTTTATTTCACCTTCAGCAAACAAACGAGAATGCCACGTTGAAGAGTATGACCTTGATCTCTACACCCATAATGCACACTGGAAATCTTTTATTTACGTGTGCAGTTAATCACTGCACTAAAATACTGTACTGAAAATGTGCCCACACAGCTGGGAGGCTGAAAAACACAAATGGCACAAGCATTCTGAGCTTCTTGTGTGCCCAAGCAGGATCTGCATATGCAGAGGGCAAACTGCAATTTAAAAGCAGCGTTTGCTTACCCCCTATCCCCCAGAGAGGATACAACAGAATTTTAATCATCTTCTGCTTGTTCCGCCATCCTCCTCTGTAACCCGAGGGCTTGAGACTATGAACTTCTGCCTGCTATTACTTCAGGATTTTTAATTTAGAGCCAATTTCCTCACACAGTGACAGCACTTATTAACTTGCATGAGCAAAGTTCTGTATTTCGGTATGAACTGCCTGGAGTTGGAAATGAATGCGAGAAACTGCTATGACTTATCTTCATTTTTCTTATGAAAAAGATCCTTGGAGAAAAGAGGTTTGGAACAAGTCTATTTAATCCCATAATCAAAAATCTAGCAAAGGAAGAGATGTGTACTAACAGGTTATTTTACAAAACAAGAAACAAGCTATGCCTAGGAGTATCTAACATGGGGGAAAGCACCTGTCATGCTGGTACAGAGGAAACCCTGGATCAAAGGCAATCAGACTCTGACACACCACTTAAGGTCATCCACTGAACTAATTAGAAGGGTGTTTTCTCGATAAAAGAAGTACCTAATTTGATTTTTACCTTGAAGTGATCTGAAAAACTCTGGTTTATCTGGAGGAGCGTTTATCTCTATGGGTTCATAATCACAACTCCTTCACTGGTTCATGGACCTCCTAGAGACAGGCATTTATTTTTAGCATGCAAACAGGAAGATAACAAGGTTATAGTAAAACCTTGTGATTTGCTGCTGACAGCCCCCAATTCAGAGAATACTTAAAAGCATGTTTAATTGGAGTTATTGCTGGTTAGAGCTGGCAGAGGCTCTCCCTCTCCTGACTTCTGTCCACTGCTTGAACTGTGATTGATTGTGTCTCCCTTGAGAATGCAAAGCACTGGACAGAGTCCAGAAATTACTACTTGCTCACACAATTAAAATCAAATTCTCCCAATCCCCTGGGTGCCCACACCCTCAGCCCTGTGTGAGGCCCAGGGAAGGAAGGGATGAGTGTCCTGGGACTCCTGGCCCTGCAAGTGTCCAGCGAGGAGTCTCCAGCAGCTCAGGAGGGAATTCCCCTTAGCCTGTTCCCCTAAACATTCCAGAACTGAAAAGGCCAGGAATGTGGGGAACTTCAACCCTCCTGACATGTCTGGCCAGCACCCACCCTGCCCCAGAACATCCTCATGCATCCAGGACCCTGTTTTACCTCTCATCATCATCACTCTCTGTGGAGAAGCTGCTCCTCAGCAGGAGGACATTTAAGTGCTCCTTGTACAGACTAAAGGGAGAAGGCTCAGGATTCTTCTAACTCCTCTGTCTTAAGGCTACTGGGACACAAATTGGGATCACGGAGTGAAGAGGAGGTGGGGAGGTGGTGCCTGAGTGCTGAGATGCCTTTGGAGGAGCACAAAAATGCTCCTGACAGCTCTGGTTAGAGCCCTCGGTGTCACTCAGGATGAGCTGCCAGCTATTCTGTGGCTGGGAGGATTTTCATTAAGTTCAGGGGCTCAACATGAAATGAAAATTAACCATTTGTAAAAAGACAAATACTTTAATATCTTACACCTTGAGGATTAAGGCTAAATGTCCTTAATTACAAAGCCTTTCATACCATTTAAGTGTGTGAATTGCAGTGGTGTCTTGTGGCCACTAAATGAAAGCGAAGGTAATTCTAGTAAATTACTTTTATTTTCTAAAGTATTTTCTAAAGTTCTGGAAATTCAGGATATTATACTGAATAGGAAAAGCTCAGGGTGGCCTGATAATATTCAATTATATTGACTCTTAATCCAGCTTTTTCAATGGTTCTTTTAAGGTGGATCTGAGTTTGACTGAAGTCAGCCCCACTAATTTCTACTTAATAGTATTGGAATAGGAGATACTTTTAAAGTAATTTTTTTCTTTGTTTTGCACAGCAGCATCTCAGTTTTTCCAGAGTCTTTTAATAAGGAATGCAAGCTGTAAATTTCCTTCAACAGCTAGATAACTTTTTTTCTGGATATACTCACTTTCTAATACTTTATTTTTCATGGGAGTAATTTAGTGTTTCCCACAAGAGCCATTTCCAGAGATAAGCTGGTGGATAACCGTCTGATCATAAATCACGAGAAGGTTTTTAGTTATGAGCACAGCTTTGATATTTGATATTTATGACTAATAAACTCTCCCAGTCAGACAAAACTGTTGTTTAAGCCTGTGTTCACACCTCAAGTGGATCTTGTTGACCAAATTTTCACAGTCTGAGCTATTCAGTCCAGTGTTTCCCTGGAGATCAACCCCTGGTCAATTGGAGCAGTAGGTGACAACTGCAAAAAGCCCTGCAAAACCTTGTGGGCTGACATGCCAGCATCACACTGACTGGGCTGAGTGAGCAGAGTCTGACCCTCAGACTGCACCAGGACCGAGTGGAGAAGCACTGTGACATTTTACATCATTTGTTAGCTCAAAGGAGTGGAAACGGCACATCAAAATTTCACAGGAGCCTGTAATCTGTCCTGGCTCAGAGTGCCCGACTTCCCTGAGCTAGGAGTGCATCTCAGCAGCCTTTTCCAGGATGTAGGTTCCCACTTACCTTGTAATCACATAAGGTGCAAAGCAAAGTATGAAGGTGCCAATAAAGGTACTTATTTTCTTCGTTGCCCGCTGCCTCCGTCTCCTCTGCTCCTCGAGACAACGCTCTCGCACGCTGTGTGACATTCAACACAAACAACAACATCAATCACAGCATCAGGGAACAAACAATCTGCAGTGGCTTCACCACAGACTGATGGACAACAATCTGTTTTAATTGCATAAACCAATAGCAGGTGCACTGCATTTAAATGGGGCAATGCCAAATATTAATGCGTTGTCTGATCATCTCACCCTCCACAAAGTTACTCACAGATGCATGGCTGTGTATTTACGTGCACACCTCTCCATCATATCAATTCATCTCTAGTAAAATCGGTGCAGTTGGTCCTTGAAATCAGTTTTCAGCTCCTTTTTGAACTACTGTAAGCTGTATTTGTAGTCAAGATGTCACTCAGAGATTTGGAAAATACCCAGTGTGGGATAGGCAGCACACTACTTCCCTAGAAACAGCAATCCCAACACCACTGCCGTGGAGAGGAGAAACTTCCCAGCAGGAAAAGCAACAAAACAACAAAATCACAGTGGGAAAAAGAACACTCTGAACCTTCAACCCAACGTGGGAGCAATCAGTGGATCTCGTAGATCTCGTATGGCCACACACTGAGAGCTATGTGGCCATAAACATTCCATCAGCCCATGCAGATCTGCAGGGCTGCTGTGCCCAACACTCTGCAAAGCTGGAATTGTTTCATAAATCCGCAGTGCTGGGATGTCTTCATTCCTCACCTCAAACCAGCCCTGTTTCCAACAAAAAATGTCCAAATTGGTCACACCCTGGGTTTTTTCCTACCTATGGCATTTTAGGACAAGAGGTTTTCCTTGGAGTTTCCTGTTGGTGGTCTCAGCAGGCCACCGGAGAGCCCTGAATTCCCTTGGTGTGCCAGCAAGGAGCACAGGGCTGAGACCTTGCTTTCAGTGCAAAAAATCTCTGAAATCAGCACATTTGCTTGTGAACACAGTGATTAATGTGAAAGCTCATCCTCTTCCTCTACCTGCTTGAGTGATTCCTGTGCTTCTCGTGATTTCTGAGGGATGTGGATGAGTTCCTGTCTACTCCAGGCAGGTGGACTGGGCAGCACTGGTGTCTCCCACAGTGCCAGGACTGCCTGTACCTCAGTAAATCCCTTTGCAAAGGGCCCAGCCAAAGCCAGACTGCCATCCTGGAGCCTTCTCTGTGCACATGGCAGTGCTGCCACGAGTGACTCCTTGCACAGATCTCACAGTGGCACAGTCACTTCTCAGGCAAACTGAACAGCTTGGCCCATGTCCTGTATTTATATATAAATATAGTTGGTTGTTTTTTTTTTTAAAACCCAACTCTTTGGCATCGGTCTTTCCATTTTCGTTGTAAATTTTTAATTCATGACTCATCTCAGGCTCCTCTCTCTCATAGCTCTGAGGCTCATGGCCATACCCTTACATTATTTACTTCATCTGTAAATGTTTTATCAACATCCAAACACATGCTGTGTCCTGAGGATCTCAGTGTGTTTCAGAGATCTCTGTGGCAATGAGCTCCTTTGGTTGTGTTAAAGAAAAAGTGTTTCTTTTGCTCCATTCTAAATTTGGTCTTACATTGCCAGTCCCCAGAGCAGCTATCATGATGTGAGGAAATAAACACTGCAAGAAAAGTTTGTTTTCCTAACAAATTGTCTTTCTCTTAAAGACTATGACACATTTAAAGGTGCTACGTGTTCTATATGTGAGTTATTTGCAGCTAAAAATGACAGCTGAGAAAGGAAAAAAACCCCACCTTTTCAAGGAAACCTATGTGCTCTCAGTTCTGCAAGAGCTGGGGAACTTGGAGTATTTTTATGTGCAGAAAAATGACCTTAGAGTTCCGTGAGCTTTGTTTAAGACCTGTGTTCTTAAATTCCTAGCATCCCAAGCCCATGGCAATACAGGGAAATGAATCTCCAAAGCAGGTTCAATCAGGGTGCTGTTAGGGGGGAGAGGGTGGTGTATTTTTTTGTCTCTGTTTCCCCATTTACATCTTTTCCTTCCTGGCACATGCAGAGCTGTCTCTCACTCCCAGACCTCACCCATGGCTGTCCTGGTAGACTTAAATCCATTCCTTTTGTTCAGCCTTTCCAGATGTATCCAATAAATACCACATAACAGAGGAAGGTATTTTATCTCACTAGACAATGTACACAGATGAATATTTTGCTTTTGCACACACTTCCATGCACTAAGATAAGACACATGTGAGTTCCAGTAGTGACATCAGTAATAGAACAGGATTGTTGACTAAGCTTTAATTTAAAGATTTTAATATCCTGGGGAATCTGAGATATATCCCTTGGAAGGTTTGGTATTTTAAACAAAGTTTATGGGATACTGGACCTTAACATGTGTAGAGCTGGATACACCAAAAAGATAATATAGATAATTCGAGTGAAGAAATACATGGGTTAAGCACTTAAGAGAAGTTTTGTCCAAATCTCCCAAAATACCCAAGATATTTTGGTCTTAAGAACAAAGAAAAAGCAGGATCCACTAAAAAAGCCTCAGCTAACTTGAAAGGACACGTGCCCCAAACATTCACACAAATTTGTAGGGTGTTTGGAGGTTTCCTTTGTGCTCATCTCAGATGATCTTCAGGAGATCACTCGTGTCTCTCCAAGTCAAAGGCAATAAAGCCATCTGTCACTAGACCCCCCCTGCGGGTGGACTCTGAGCCATAGGAAGCAGAAAATTGTCTGCACTCATTTCCCAGTGTTGAAACTAGACCCTGCAAAGAGCCAGGGGACTCAGAACAATCTGAGGTGGGATTGCAAACTTTGCTCTCTTGTGTGGACTCTCCCAACACCCAAGGCTGTGCTGTCAGGTCCTACAGGGCACCCTGAACTTGCCTGTTACATAATGCAAACGATGCCTTTGTCATGTCAGACATTTCTGAGCATCCCTGACTCTTCCAGCAGAGCTGCAGCCCCTGTGCAGCGCTCACAGGAGGGAAGGAGACCTGAGATCTGCCCCTTTCAGCAGCAGGAGCTGTCACTGCTTAAAGCAGCCCCTCCACGGGTCAAATCAGCCACCAGCTCTGCAGTGTAGAAATGAAGCCAAAACTCTCTTTTCTTAGAGAGAGGTGTCAGAATAACCTGGTGCCAGAGGGAAGAGCCAGCAGTGCACACTCACAGCAAAGTGCCTGTGCAGCTCTGTCTCCCCCAAAAAAGGAAGCATCATTCCCACAGCCCTGCTGAATCCATCCCACAGCGAGAGGATCACAAAATGCACAAACACTCTCAAATCAACCTCAACCAGGAAAAAATGCAGAGGAGGAGAAAGAACACTGAGATTTTTGCCCTTTTGCTAAACTTTGCCGTGCAGCCCAGGCATACTTTTAGCATTAGGCAAAACGAATGCAGCTTCAAACAGCCCTGGTGGGTTTATGGCACTTTCCGGGGAGTAACCACCACATCTCATGTTGCAGGAACTAAGGCAGTCGAGGCACAGTTCATCAACCAGACAGCAGGGCAGGGGGGTGTTTTTTCCTCAGTGTGACTTGGTGAACAAGAGAAGATTTATACCTGTATTTCTCAAGAACGGCAACGAGACTAGCCCAAAGTTCTGCTCTGCATTCTTGGTCTAGAGACAGCTCAAACAGCTCAACAGGAGAATTCTGAGCAAATGTTTCTGTTCCTCTAAAATGTGCTGTCCTGCTCTGATCTTTCCAGACTTATTTGTCTTAGCCTCAGGCATCCCCAGACCATGACCTGCTTTTGAGGACAGCCACATGTGCTCAGAGCCCTGCAGCTCTGCTCGTGGCTGGCTACAAATGGAGAGGCTGGTGCTCGCCCCCAGCTCTTGGAGTGAAGGGGAACAGGGATGGTCTGATGGGATGTGTGGTGTGGGACTGCCCTCTCACACCGCTCCCTGCTTTCCTCTCTTCCAGGCAGATTTCTTTCCCCTACCACACAGCAAGCCTGCATCCTTTCCAGATCCATACATCGATTATTCGTGCTGGATTTATAGCTTGTGCATAATCCCCGGCCTGAGTTCTGCACACATTCCTCTCCCTGTTTGGTGCTTGCCTTCCAGCCCACAATCCTCCCAGTCCCCGGGGACTTTTCTCCTCCTGCCTCGAGGCACAAGGGACTTGCCTAAAATCTCTCATTTGAAATGAGCTCCATACATCCCTAGTTTGTCACATTAACGTTGCTACTGAATTCTCTCTCACTTAAGGTTTAAGTATAGGCATTCAAGCGCATGAATGTTGCAGCTGTAATTCCCTCAGGATCCTGCCTTCAGGAATGATAAAGTTACAGAGAGCACAGCAATAAGAAAACTGCTGGGAAAAAGAGCAGCAGGCAGCGCTCAGCTTCCCTTCCAAACTCCAAGGGACATGTGCAGCCTCCTCCCTCTCAGGGATCCAGCAACATTTTGGGCGGACAGTGCCCAGAAAATGCAAAGCTATCGACCACTAAATCCACCTCTGGAGACAAAGGGCAGTGATCTGATCGCTGTCTCAAAGGGAAGTGCATGCTTAGCCAAAACTGCCTGCTCCTTTGCTCTCCCTCCCAAAACAAGCCCTCAAACCCAACAACAACAACAACAAAGAGTTCTGCAATCAGAGAATTAAACACGAGTGAAAAGAAACATGCAGAATAGAAACCGGCTGGGAGGATGCTTGTTTTCTCCCCCTCCCCATCCCCTGCCGTGAGACAGATTAGTCGGTATTTAGCATCACAGTGAGCCCCCTCCTCACTTCTTCTGCCGTGAGCGGTCGCTGAACCCACGGGAGCCTTACCTGGGGTGGATGTCCACGAGCAGCACCAGGGTCTGCATAGTGATCACGTCGATCCGCTTACAGTGGAACCGTGCCACCTTCAGCACTTTGAGATATGTGAAACACAGGACTACAAGGGAGAGGAGGAAGCTGAGGGCGTGAAAGACCCCAGTGAAAATCACAAACTGTGTCCTATCCTCCGGTCTCTTGTTGTAGAGCGTGCAGGAGGCATAGAGGTGGTGGAAACCCACCCAGGAGAGAGAAGCTGCCACTATGGGGAAGGACGCCGAGTGCAACCACGTGTAGCTCAGGATGAGAGCGGCGTCCCGGTACCTCATTTTGGAGTGATAACTCAGAGGGAAGACCACAGCGATCCACCTGTCGATGCTCAACGCCGCCATGCTCAGCATGGAGTTGGTGGTGAGGAAAGTCTCCAGGAAGCCCACAACGTGGCACACCTGATCTCCTGCCGGCTGACTCTTGTAAATGATCCCAGCCAAGGTCAGCGGCATGCTCGACACGGCCATCAACAGGTTGCAGAAGGTGAGGTTGAGGATGAACAATCCCGGGACCTGCTTGCGGATGTCGGCGCTGTACAGGAAGCACATCAGCACCAGCACGTTGGCCAGCAGGGCCACGAGCATCAGCAGCACCACCACGAAAGCCAGCAGCAGCTCCCAGATGCTCATGGTGCGTCCAGTCACAGCAGGGACATCTCCGAAACTGCGGCGCGCCGGCACCGGGGGACCATGGTGCGAGGTGGCCCCAGCTCGCCCTCCTCGCCAGCCTGCTCGCTCCCCTGCATGCCCTCCGTGTTTTTAGAGGAGCCGCAGTTTTCTCCTCCAACCTCCCCCTCCTCGCTGCTCCTTTCCACGTCAACGCTTCCCGAGACGTGCACAAAAGCACTGGGAATGCCCATCAAACTGCAAGGAGGGCTTAAAAAAAAAATATATCAGCAGGACTGAACCACTGTCTCCAGCCGGTCCATTTTGAGCAGAGCACGTTATTCTGAGCAACTGCTCTCCTGAGAGCCCTAATTATCAGCCCCAAGCTCGCAAGCAATCCACCGAGTGAATTGTGCTCTCTTTCTCCCTTGCTTTCTGCCTCTCTCTCCCTCTGTGTCTTTCTCTCCCCTCCCCTCTCCTCCAACCCTCACTCCCTTGCAGGCTGAATGTAACCTGCTTTTTATGATCACAGATAAAAACCCCATTAATGGATTAAAGCATGCACACTGCTGGTGATTCGCAAACGTGATTATGTCATCCCTGCTCCACAACCCCTCCCCTTCTCCTTGCGACTGTGACTAGACTTTCCTCAAGAGAAATCCCATGCTTTCATTTAATTGATTTAGCCATTAATTTGCAAACAGCCTTGTAACCCAATTCCTGCACTCCAGCGTGTTCCCTACATTTCGGTGCATCACTTGCAGCGTTGCTGCTTGCTCTCAGCCAGGGCAGGGGCTTTCTTTTCTCTTCATTAGCTGTGCCTAAAGAGATGGGGGGAAATGGATATATTCTGCTACTTCTCTGGCGCTGTCATTAGCCGACGGGAGTGGTTTTACAGCTCTGGTTCAGCACTTTGCAGTTCGTTGTCTCCAAATACGATGCGGAGGAGGAAACGGATTGCTTGCCCTCCTGCTTTAAAAGCAGGGAAATCTATGCCGAGATGCCAACGCCGCATCCCCAGGGTCACAGAGCAGGTGAGGGGCAGAGGGCAGCATCGTGCTGCAGGTACCTCTATTCAACTCAGCCTTTCTCCTTTCCAAGAGTTTTTGCTTCCTCCTAATCGAAGCCTCCCTCCCTGAGAGGCTGAGCACCCTGTGAGATCAAAACTAAAAAGCAGCTGGGCAAAGGAAGTAGGAACGAGTCTGACTTGCACATAATTAGGTGTCAAAATTAAGTTTGTTTTAAAGGACTGAGCGGGAGCTGTTTTCGCATTGCTTTTCCTGTCTCTTTAAATCAGTTTTAGCTAGGGAGGCTGAGAGTTTGTGAGCAATCAGGACAGCTTTCTGATCAAGGCAGCCAAGCTTTAATCCCCGCACAATAAGAAGGCAGAAGATACCCTGCAGCACGGTTATTTGGTCTGAGTAAGTGCCTCTCCACGTGCACGAGAGCTCGATGCTCGGGCAGTTTTCCCTCTGAGCCCTCCAGAGCTGTGCATCTCCACGAGCAGCAGCTGCTCACTGCAGCTCAGGAGCAGAGCTGGAACCCTGCACGCTGCCAGAGCTTGGCAAGTTGTACAAAAAAGCCTCTCTCACTTCAGTTTTGGTTTGTTTTGCTTTCAAAAGCCAGGTTTTAAAGGGCTGATAGAGACATCGGAGACCACGAAGGAGCAGCTCAGGGTGCAGAGCCCGGGTCTGTCTGTCAGCCCTGAGAGCTCCCTGTCTCCAGAACACGACTCCTCGTGCTGGGGGGATGAGGAGAGGACCACAGTGTCTGCCTCTTTTCCAGAGTCAGTGAAGTGGTGCAATCACCATCCCTGAAGTGTTCAAAAAATGTGTGGACGTGGCATTTGGGGATGTGGCTCAGTGGTGAACGTGGTGGTGATGCTGGATTGATGGCTGGACTTGATGATTTTACAGGGATTTTCCAACCTTAGTGATCCTATGAGACAAGCCCAAAGGTGACCCATCTTTAAATAAGAGTGGTTTTTACCCTCTTAGGAGAGGTAGACTGAGGAAATGAGGGAGAAGATGAAGGTTTTGCTGCTGCTTCACAGCACCAGAACATCAGCAAGTTTCCTCCTTGGGTAGGAAGGAACAGCCCTGCTTGAGAGGGGTGTCCTGGCACCAAGAGCCCGAGCAGGGTGTCCTTGGGACAGTCATGGACAGCTTAAATCTCAGCAGGCAAAGGCAGCTACAGGACCACAGGAAGGTGCTCTGTGAGATGGGAGTCACTGTGAAGAAAAATGTGGGAAAACTTGCTGGGAGACTAGGAAGAACAGGGAAAAAAAAGAGAAAACCTGGTGATATGTGAGAGGCAGGTACTCTGTGACAGTGGTGAGGGGGAGTCTCACCCCCACTTGGCATCAAGGTGATTCCTGAGCCTTCTTCCCACACTCAGCCTCCTCCTGGGCTCAGATGAACCCTGCAAGGACTGGGGAATTCAGGCTTTTTCCCTCCCTTCAATGCACGAGGCCATGGGTTTATCAGGGTGGTTTCCTGCACAGCGTGCTGTTCTCCCTTCAGTGAGCTGTGGTGCTTCCAGGATTGAAAAGCTCTGCTCCTGAGTAATTCCCTGCTGTGACGAGGGTCTGGCATCGGTGTCAAGCCTGGGTGAACAGTGGGGGAGGAAATGTATGCCTGGAGAAAAAGGATTAGGGATGACAGTCAGGAAAAGAGGATTCTCCCAAAGCGATAGATGTCAAATAATGGGAGGCAGAATGAGAGAGTTCAGTGAAGCTGAGGATATAATACATATATTAATACATAGGAAGGTGAGATTTGGGGGAAAATCTACAATCAAGGGGAAAACCTTTGTCGATTTCAGGGGGAAGCTGAAGTTTCCTCTCGGTGAGGGGTTTGAGTCTCGGTGTGTATTTTGTATTCTGAAGTGATTTATCCCGAGTGATTTACATAACTAATTCCCCTGTTGCCAATCCCTGCAGCAGAGGAGGTTTGCTGAACACCTCTGGGTTTATTTATCGTGCGCACCCGAGGGAGCACAGTGGACCCATCAAATGGCTTTGTTTTATACCAATCAGGAGGAAAAAATCTGCTGGGCATCTGTCAAGGGTTGTCACAGCTGGCGACTGAGCACTGCACAGGCACTGCCCCTTCCTTCCCCAGGGGATGGAATCCTGGGGTGGAATCCTGGGATGGAATCCTGGGATGGAATCCTGGGGTGGAATCCTGGGGTGGAATCCTGGGGTGGAAGCACAGAGTCATTTAGGTTAGAACTGACTCTGAGACCACTGAGTCCAAGGAAGCTCTTCAGGCACTCGTGTGAGCTGACTTTGGTCTCTCTTCAGCCAGAACCTTGCAAACCCTTGGCAGGGTTGCTTGATGGAGGCAGGAGCCACAGGTCTGTCCCTCTTGGGGTGTCAGAGGTGACCTTTACACCTTCCCTGTCACCTTCACTGACCAAAAATCCATTTGCTTCAGCCCCTAGCCCCAGATAACGAGCATCACTCTGGATTCTTGCGTGGCTCCTTCCTCTCCAGCAGGTTCCATGGGTGGCACACCGGGATTAACTGGGATTTCCTGGCCAGCCACGTGGTTTCTCTTGGGCCACCACTCTGGGGATGTGGGGAGAGAATCCCTCCACTGCTTCACCTCGCAGCCTCTGAGCTGAGAGTGCCAGGACAGCTCCTCAGCTGCTCCCCAGAGCCCTCCTGGTGAATTATTCACACTCGGGCTGTCACTGCTGCTTTGCTTCATGGAATTAAAGAAACATCAGGTCCAGAGGCACATGGCTGGTGCTCCTGGCACTTCTGCCTGCTGGATGGGTTTTTAAGGACTCTTAGGGCAGCTAAGGAAATCAAATAAATCCAGGAAAAGCAGAAAGCCATGGGAAGCTTTGAGTCAGGGAGGTTTGTGGGTGGATGTGTGTGGAGGTGGACGGCAGAACTCTCCCTTTCCCCAGCTCTTTTGGAGCCAGGTGAGAGCTTCCTTCCTGGGGACCAATTAGGGGATGAGCAAGCTCAGAGACCTGGTCCTTCTGTGTTATTCTGACAAATGCAGGATGTTAAATGACATATTTCAGCATGGGGTCTGGTTCACAATTCGTATTTTAGAATCACTCCCTATCAGCACCATCAGTGATGCAGATATTGAGTCATATTCATCTTCATTTGGAGCTCTGTTGGAACAGCATTCTTTAAAAGGAGAGAGTGCGTGGATGTACCTGCTCTGTTTGGTTTGCCTCAGAGACAAAAAGGGGGGCTCAAAATAGAGCTTGGTCATTCGATTTTAATTGCACTGCCATTTCTCACCCCAGGAAATATTTAACAACAAAAAATAATTAGCTACATTTTAATGGTTTTAAAGATATAAGAGACTTCTAGTTTGGTTTTCTGATTTTTTTTTTTTTTTTTTTTTTGTGTTCTCAACCTATTTTTACTCCTCGCCTCTTGCTTAATGCTAATGAATAAAAGAGTAACTAATAGGAAAATTAGCATCTTTGAGGGATGTTGAAAATCTCCAATTAAACAAACAAAATTCCATCACATTTAAATTGGAATTAAATTAGTATATCCATAATACTGCAGCCTGTAGAACAATACCATTACTTTAGGTTAGAATTATTCAGCACGCACCAACACCCTGTTTCAAACTTTTCTAGAAAGGATCATTTCCAGCCTCCAGGAACTGTTGAAATATTATTATAGAATCTTAGATGGTTTGGGTTGGAAGGGACCTTAAAGATCATCCAATTCCACCCCCTGCCATGGGCAGGGACACCTTCCACTATCCCAGGGTGCTCCAGCCTGGCCTTGGACACTTCCAGGGATCCAGAGACAGCCACAGCTTTTCTGGGAAATCTGTGCCATTATCCCACTGCCCTTTCTCTCTAGGGATTTCTCTTTTTGCAGCAGCTGAAAGAGAATTGTCTTTGCAATCAGAGTTGCCTTGGGAATTGATGTAGCAACCTGAACTTTGCTTGCCTTGGGAAGTTTGTACTTGTTCAGGGGACCTGGAAAGGGCTTGAAGAGATTCAGGAAGCTGTATCCAAGTGGGAAGGTGGTGGAACTGGAAGGCTTTTATTCAGGGAAAGGAATTAAGCTCGGGGTGACCTCTCATAATGCCACCTACGATGTGCTGTCACTCTGGGATTTAAACTGTCTTGGGCAAGGCACTGGATATTTGAAATGCAGAGAAAGAAGGAAGCAGTCACTAATTTAAAGACCCCCAAATATTCCTTGGTGTCTGAAGGCAGGTAAAGCAAATTAATTCCCAATTTTTTTGGAGGAAAGGCAGGGCTGAATTTGTTAGATGTTACATTTTATATTGGTCCTGTAAGTGATAGAAGTGATACAAGTGACACCTGTCAGAGCAACACTGCTCTAGATAGAACTTGTTCGCTTTACCCTGCACTCCTTCAAAATGTCAGAGCAGAAATCACTTTTGTCACACTTGCTCTTTTTAGATGTGTGGTATTTCAATTTCCTCTTGTTTTAAACTGGGCTGGCTCCTCACTCAGCAAAGATGAAAATAGAGGCTTGAACAGAAGGCTTTCAAAATGATACATAGATGTCAGTGCCTGCTTCTATATAAAAAGTCATACATGAGCATGCACCCTTGTAAACTCCCATTTAGCAACTAGCTGAGTGTTTTATTTTTCATAATTTCTTCTACTATAGCAATTTTATGTAGATGTTCATATCCATCCACTTCTCTGCATGACATGTCCATTATTAATCTTCTTATCTTGTGATTGCAATACTTGATTTTTGCATCTTGGTTGGTTTTGGGGTTTGGTTTGTCCGGTTTTTTTTTTTTTTTTTAACAGAACAGAATAGCATTTCTGCTCTTTCTAATAAGTTTTGCAGGGGAGGAGGTTATGATACATATGGGGATGATCTAACCAAATATGTCTGTTTTATTAACGAGGGATATTTGGATCTTTGCCACAGGCTGGGTAGAAGAGTTTGAGTTCAAAAATACATTTAATTTCCATGAGCATAAGTGTTTTTTGCAGAGCTTGGTTTTGCTTCGCCTCCCTTACTCTGCTGGGATTTTGGACCCCAGGGCTCAACTCCTTGTGTGTCACCTGCAAATTCTGCAACTGATTGCTCAACTAATTTAAATATACTGGAAAGCTTATTAATGCCATTCCAGCTCGGGGAAGGAGACATCCAATCCATCCTCTGAGAGACTAAAAGGCTCATTGCAAAGCAGTCTATTAAAGGTTTAAGTTATGTCCCTGTAACAGCTCTTTTGGGTTTGTGATTCCCTTGGATCTGTGATATATTGACAAGGTTTTATAAGGCTTTTTTCACTGGCAGCTTTTCTACAGGTCCAGGAGGTTTAAGGACTTTGAAATGCTAATTTTAATTATTGATTTAACTGGCTTACCGTGGTAATGAAGGAATTATGCAATCCCTTCAATAAACCCAGCAGCCTTTTAAAAATACATGAGTTATTTCCAGGCCATAGTTTGGGAAGCACTATTAATGAGGTGTGGCCTGCCCTTGCCATCACTTTAGCTGTTTCATTAAAAAATTTGACTAGTTTAAAAGGGTTTTAGCACCTGTAAATCTTAAGTCAATATTTTACAAGCAAAATAGAATCATTGAGTGGTTTGGGTTGGAAGCAACCTTAAAGATCATCCCATTCCACCCCCTGCCCTGGGCAGGGACAACTTCCACTGTCCCAGGCTGCTCCAAGCCCTGTCCAACCTGGCCTTGGGCACTGCCAGGGATCCAGGGGCAGCCACAGCTTCTGTGGGTAAATGGAGGGCAAAAAGAGGAGAATACTCACCACACGTGGTTTCTGAGTTAATGCAAAGTAATCCTGTGGCCATCGACCACAAGCAGCAGGTTCTGAGACTGGCACTGGAAATCACCACAAATGCAGCTGTACTGGCATTTCCTTGTGACCCAGAAACATGGATCACTGGCTGCTCTTTGAAAAAATCTTTTCTTCTTGTATCGAATAATTAAGATCACAATAAACTGGAAGAGCAAATCCTGAGATCCTTTATTGACACCAAACAGGACTTTAGTTCTGAGATACCTCATTTGTAGCTCCACCAGTTGCTTTCTACAGCTGGGAGCAACTACAACGTTTGTTTTATGGCAGGTCATGTGTGGTGGCTCTCCTTGGGCCTGGAGCAGAGCACGTTCCATAAAACAACACAAATGCAGAATTGGTGAGTTATGATAAATTCCACAAGAGTTTATCTTTTTTCTCATTTAGCAGCTCAACCCAAGAGTGCTGAGGTCTGGTTTCAGGAGTTTCACAGATTCAGCTGCCACAGCAATCTGTGTTCAAGAGCTCAGCAACGCCCCTCATCTCTTCACTACTGCAGAACACGGGGAGAAAACTCCTCTAAAAATTCACGGCCTTTTAGTCAACTCTAATTCTGCCTTGTCATCTCCTTTAATTTTTTTCCAATGCAGCAAATGTTTAAAATAACCCGAACAATGAAATAGGAAATACTGGCCACTTTCTGCTGTTCCTCTCAGTCCATGTGGGTTACCTGGAATGAAAGAAAACTCAGACAGAGATACAGAGCCAGACTGGTGTCCAAGCTCAGCAAGCTCCTGATGGAAAAAATTGGAAAACTCCCCAGTCCACAGCAGTGCTGTGCATTTATTAGCTGTAAATGTACAGGGATACCCTCAGTTTATTTTTACCAGCGACTCCTGACCTGTCTTGAGTGAGTTCTTCCCATGGAAAAAGTTAATTGAATCCACATCCGTGTAGACTATTTCCATGTCTGCTGGTTAATCCATTTGTCTTTTTAAAGCACTCCTCTGATAAAGGTTCAGAGAAATCATGGGAAGAGAAAGAAAGCAAACACACAGGAAGATATAAGATTTGTGGAAGGAGCAAGTGAGGACAGAGACTTTGAAGTGAGCTGTTACATCCTTTATATCGTAATATTCTGCAACATTTTTTATTTTTCTCATATTAAATTTCACCTGATAGCTGAGATTCCAGCCACAAAAATCTAATTATAAGGCAGAAAAGAAGAAAGTGATGAAGTTTTGTCTGTGTCTTTAATCACTCTTTGATTTTTATCAGGCCAAGGCATAATAAACATCAGCTGCAATTATCTCCCACGCAGAAAGACAACTTCCTTTTGTCAGAAATACCTGTTGGCCAGACCCAGGAGCCCTGGGTTTTTATTACTCAAGGCTCCAGGAACACTTGCATTTTCTTGGCAAGCTCTGGAGATGAAAATGTTTTAACAGTGTTCATGTTAAGAATTTCCTCTGCAGTCCTCAGTGCCTCATTGATCTGGTAGCTGTAAAGAGAGAAAAATTAAAGGAGTTGCTGACTGATTTCTTTTGCCAGTGTTGGGGATCTCCTGCTCTTCATCACAAGTTTTATCTTTATTAAATTAACTCTAAGTCCCCACTTTTGTTGTGTCAAAGCCAACCCCCCTAAAGATTTGCATAGGAAGCTACAAGTGGGTATTTGTGTTCCCTACAAAATGCTGATTTTTTTTCTCTTATGTGAAAGAAAATTGTTAATTATCACTAAGAAAAGGGTTTTTTTAATTTCCATTTGAAATCAATAATTCAATTAGCTTCAAGGAGTTGTTCCTCCTCATCCTCTGGGCCTGGGAGGTGAGGAAGCAGTGCAGGAGGAGCATCTCCACACCTGGAGACTCAGGAAATGCCCCTCAGCCCCACGCCAGATGATGCTGGAGCTTCATTTTTCTTCCAGGTATGCTTTTTGTAATGGAAACAACGTCTTCAAAAGTGGCTTTAAATGCAGAGAAATTGAGATTGTCTTAATGCAAATCTCTGCATTTGCATTATTTCCTCATCAAACAGTGCTTTTGCCTTGGATTTCCAGCTGCCATCATTCCTCCTCTCTGGACATTGGCTTCCCCCTCTTTTGGATTCCAGCTGGGTAAGGCCACATTGGATTTTGAATTTGTTTTCTTCTCAACTTTCTTACAAACCTTCTGACATTTCTTCCCTGTTAGTAGAGGGAAGCAACCAAAACTCAAACCTCTGCTACTTTCCTTCACTTTTTCCCATTATCAGACCTCTTTAACATCTGGCAGTGTGCCCTTGGTGCTGCCTCGAGGGAAGGGAGGAGCATTCCCATGAGGGATATTGGAGAGCACACACACGGAATAAAAAGTTCAATCCAGCTGGTAGAAGCTGCATGTCTGCCCCTCAGGAAATCCTCTAACACACCCTGGCAGGGCAGCGATTCCAGAGCCAGTGAACCCTTTCACATCATGGGATCACAGAATGGTTTGGGTTGGAAGGGACCTTTAAAGGTCATCTCCTCCCCCAGGTGTTCCTCTGAGGTGGCGACAGGGTTGAAAGGGCAGAAAATCCAAATCTTTTGATTTCGAAAAGCTGGACAATTTCTGCCCATGGTTTTCATGTAGTCTTTGGAATGGTTTCCGAAGGGAAATCTCTTAAGAATTTGCCCATTTTAGGGACAAGTAAAACCTGCCTTAAAAAGATTTGTTGGGTTGTTGCAACTGGAGGAGATGAAAAAGTAATGTTGAAACAAACTTGGGGGTTTTATCAACAAACAGCTTGCTGGTCTAATAAAGTGAAAGTGTAATTCCAGAGACAGCCCATCTCCCTTAGCAGCAGGGACACACAGGCCCTGTATTCCCAGGCTTCCCAAAGCAAGATAAAACCTCATAATTATCCACTGAGTCAGGAATCAGCTAAAATCAATATTTTTATTTTAAAATATGATTTGGGAATATTTTTTTTCTTTCTAAGTCTCTCAGGATGAGGCCTGCATTGCCAAAGCCCAGCTTTAAGATGATTTTTTCTGACAAGACATGCATCACTGAGAATATTTGTCTGTAATGGAAGTGATGGCACAGGTTTATGGCACTGTGAACACAAACCTGCCCTGACAGCGGCTCAGAGAAATGCTCTGTGTTCCACATGGATGTTCCTCAAAAGCCATTTTGCCTCCGTGACACCTCATGAGGGTTTAACCCACAACAAATTTGAGCCAAGTGGTGTGATTTTCCAGCATTTAATAGAATAATCTGAGCAGTGTGTAAAATCCCTGATGGGGATGGTGATCCTGGATGTAGCAACAAGTGT
Organism: Monarcha castaneiventris obscurior; assembly: GCA_026261815.1. Taxonomy (NCBI): domain Eukaryota; kingdom Metazoa; phylum Chordata; class Aves; order Passeriformes; family Monarchidae; genus Monarcha; species Monarcha castaneiventris. Next base: position 3,880,776 of record JAMPIT010000886.1, read on the forward strand.
TTGCTGCCCTTCCTTGCTCAGATCCTATGAGGTGTAGTGTGGGAGTTGGGTACTCCACACAAATACAGGTTCTTTATCTTCACCTCTGGGGAGCTTTACCTCGAGCCCCAGCAGATGAGAAACGGCTGCAGATGTTGTTTCAGGCTATTTATTTCTCCTTCTCTCTGCCAGCTCTCAGCTCCGGCCGCACATCTGATGCAGCCGAGTCCGAGCGGGCACTGCCCAGTCCTGGGCTGTCCCGGCCTTTCTGTGCCCTTTCCATCATCCAACCATTCTTCACAACGCATTTATTAGTTACTGTTCTGTACCAATTCATTTGCACCTGTTCTAGATACGGAATTTCTACCTCTTTTTCATTCTACCAATCATTTTGTGCCACCACCACCAGAGAAGATGGAGGAGAAGGAGAAGAAGAGGAAGAACAGGGCAATGCCCAAAATCCTCCATCTTAGACCCTTCATCCTCATATTGAAAACCCTAAAATCTACTTTTTACCTTGTAAAATACTGAACCACTACTCATTTTCACACTCTGGTGGCTTGCAATGATTCTGGCAGTGTTGGTAACTTTTCCCATGGGCTGAGGTCAAAGCCGGTGCCATTCTGGGCTTCTTGCCAGGGGCTGGGACCCCCTTGCTGGGGCTCCTGACCCCCCAGGGCAGCCCGAGGTGTGCCCTGAGCTCCCAGGGCAGCCAGAGCCGTGCCTTGGATTCCAGCAGTGTAGGGGCTTTAATTGATGAAGTCCTGTTCCCATGCCAGGAAGGACTGAAGGCTCTTCACAGCCTTAACTTGCTCCCAGTTACCCACAGAGATCCCACAAAGAGGAAGGAGGTAAAAAACCCCTCTCTCCTCCATTCCTGAGCTGGTAACAGGAAAACTGGACTTAAAATCTTGTTCCTTCTTCTCTCCTTCCTGAGCATGAGAATAACCCTGGCTGCTGCAATTGTTCTGGGTAAATTGCTACAGATAGACAGAGCTACAGACAGAAATACTGATAAATCCATGAATATTCCAGGATATTACTTCTATCCACTAAAGGACAGGATTAGCTGCTGTGCAGCTTTGTTAACCACTGTGTTGGATGACTTTCACCAGAGAAAGCTGTATTATAATGTGGGTGAAAAACAGCACAGGATCTGCAATAAAAATTCCAAGAGGTAATAACTTTATCCAAGCAGAACTTTATATATTTTAAGGGATTCTGCTAACAAAGTGCTTTATCTCATTTCCTTAATTTTTTAATTGCCCCACTGTAAGATGCTGTACTTGGCATATAGAGAGAGCCAAGGAGGAGTTTTCTAATAATCTGATTTTCAGAAGAACATGGAATATGTATTTTCATTACCCAGCTCCTGGGTCAGGAGTATCATACTTGCTCCAAGACAAATTAAGAGAAGGATTTTGCCTGTATGGGTATTAAAGGAGCATGGATTCTAAGGAGGACTGGGTTTGTGTGAGCACCTGTAGTTCTAGGTGGATATGGACTTGGAAAAGTGGGGACTGGGAATAGTGACACATCTTGCAAAAACAATGCCCTGCTCAGACTTCCAGCCATCCTAGAAAAAGATGTTCTAACTATATCCTTGGATTATTTGGGATCTCTCCTGACTGCAACCATGCTGTTTATCTGCTGCTGTGTCTACCAGAGAAAACTGCTTTAAAATACTTCTAAATTCTCCTTTGGTGATTTACTGAATTTATATGGAAAGGGCTTGATGGGAATTTCTTCAAAAAGAACAATATCCTTGTTCTTTTTTTCCTCTAAAACTGCTCCTCCTGTGTTGGCTGCCTCTGGTAGCCCTGAGCATTTCGCTCCCAGATGAGTGTGGCAGCACTGCTTCTTTCCTCAATACAACAGCATAAAAGGCACAAGCAAAATGTGCTCTTTTCTAATAGGATCTGAAAAGCTGCACTTTCTGGGTTAAGGTTGCTTTTTGTCTAAAGAAATAATCTCATAGGTAAGAAAGACATGACAAAGGAAAAGGCTTTCTCAGCTGATACGCTGAAGAAAGTGCTCAGGAACAGTTAATCCCCCAAAAGATATTTCTTGAGCAATTCTGGCAAGATTGGATAGAAAAGGCTATTACTTATGTGTCTTGCTGTTGTTTGCACCATGGGCAGGAGTTGTCGAGACACAAATCTACTGCATTTCAATATTTTAGGTCATTCTTTATGCTGGAATCAGGATTATTTCTCATTCACATCACTTCTATCCCCTGTTCATTATTTGCTTTAGACATCCATCCCTATAGCACACGGTATTTAAGGCCTGACCCTGAGCTTGCTGGAGTAGAAAGGCTTAGGTAAAGACTTTGAGGGCTTTTAATTAACCCTTGTTAAGCTTTTCAACAAACAGGCAAAACTTCCCAAACAGGCAAAATTAATTGGCTTTAGCTGCCTTCCTGCTTTAATTGGGAAAGAGTGAGTACTTCTCAGAGTGGCAGACCACGAATCAAGTTATGAAATTCAAATATTTTGTCTAAATATACCAAATAAAATGAAAAAGTAAACCCAACAGCCAGTTTGAAGCCAATCATTCAGGACATTGAGGTTTGTATGATCTCAGTCACCCTGAAGTAGATAAACCAGCACATGGAGTAAGCCACTACTTTCTCTTGATGGGATTGAAAGATGAGTGACAACCAAGCCCTGTAAGTGCCTGATTTAAAGACTTCACCATCCCCAACACATCTTTCTCAGCAGTGTCTGCCAGCCTAAAGGGTTTTCTCCAATCATTTTTTTACATTCGTTGTTGATAATTGAAAATCTTCAGCATGTGTCTGAGAAGATCTCTCCATCTTTTCGTTCTTCAGGGGAAAATGATGGGTATGTGTCTCAGACTGGCTCCTTGTGTGTGCCACATCTGCTCTAAGGACTGTCCTGTGATCATGGTCAAGGTGTAATTAAAACACCCTGATCACCATGGAATTCACTGTGGAAAATGGAATTCAGTAAGATGCTGCATGTCTTAGCTGAGTAAATGCATTCAGGGATAGGAAGGTAAGACCAATCTAAATTTGAAGGCCAGGCTGAGACCCCTTTTAATAGTTTGACCTCTTATTCCTCAGAAATGTCCAAAGGAAAGCCCCCGGATCCTTTTTGTGAACTGTGACTTACCACATTTCAGAAAGGGAGCAGTTGTGTTCTGCTTTCACTTTATTTATTGCCCCAACAGCCAGAATCATATACAGTCAGATTTCTTGGCATTCTAGTTCTTAAAAATTTTGTTTTTGCTCATAAACATGAACAAACTTCCTGAAGAGATATTATTTCTTTAACAGATAGATTTTTACATTTGTATGGCCTCTCTTCTAGCTGTGACTTAAAGTGCAACAAGACTGTAGTAGGTAAAATACATTACAATCTTTAGAGCTAATTTAGTTAATTGATTATAAATGTTCAGCTTCTTATAAGAAAATTATCGTCCTAGAAATAAATATTCTGTAGCCAAAGTAATCATTCAATATTTAATAAACTGTGTAGGCATCTCCTGCCATTAGAATTCAATGACAGTGGAATTTCAAAGAGCATTTTGGATAAGGGCTGATTCACACCCAAGTGGTTTGTGCAATACAGACATGCAAGGGAAATTTTCCAGCTCTGAGGAATAAAACAGGATTAGGAAGCCGTGACAAATGATCCCAAATAGGGTAGAAGTCCCAAACATCATCTGCAGTGTAATACAGGCTTAGCCAGCAGACTGCTTTAGAAACCACTCTCTCTTCTCTTATCAACAGCCCAAAGGCATTCACCTCCCTCCTGTGCCTCCACCCTTTCCCTGTGGCTGCCATAACATTAGAAAACTGATTTTCAATGTGATTTATCTCCTAGACTTGAAGAACCACAGTGAAATCAGCTTGGTGTCCATGAACCATCCAGAATCCAGGGGAACAACATTCAGATGTTGTGGGTATCTCGTGTCAGACCAGACTGCAATCCAGAGTTTTGATTTAGTTTAACAAATCCAAATTACACACTTTGATTTGGGCCCATCCAAACCTTTTGCTTCCATTTAAAAAGTTAAAACCAAATGTTTTGCTGTATCCATGCTGCCTTAAACTTTCCATTCTGCAAATCACTCAGCTTGCTGACTTCTCAGCTGGACTTAGGCAGAAAAACATCAGGCTTTTCCACCGAGTGGAAAAAGAGCTGGGGAAAAAAAATTGCTTATGCTAAACCTAATTGGCAGCAGGGAATAATATCAGATTTCTGAAAAAAATGTTTATGTATGACAACCCTTGCTGCTTAACTGGCAGACAGGCTGAAAAATGCAGCTGGATGAGCTGTGTCAGACTTTTCAGGTTGACAAACTGGGGACAAACATTTTAGCAGGTCCTGCTGTGATGGGACAAGGGGTGATGGTTTGGAACTGAAGGAAGAACAGTTTAGATCAGATTTAGGGAAGATGTTTTTTACCATGAGGGTGGGCAGGCCCTGGCACAGGTTACCCAGAGAGGCTGTGGCTGCCCCTGGATCCCTGGAAGTGCCCAAGGCCAGGTTGGATGGGGCTTGGAGCAGCCTGGGACAGTGGGAGATGTCCCTGCCATGGCAGGGGCTGGAATGAGGTGATCTTTAAGGTCCCTTCCAACCCAACCCATTCTATAATTCTTTCTTTCTCTGTGTCCCAAACTCCTGGCTTTCCTGAATCTCTCCAGATCTTTCCCAATCCTGCTACAGTTCTGCTGAACAACCAGAACCAGGAGCTTTCCATGCCCCAGCTGCAGCTCCCCCACAGCAGCTGATGAGCACACATGTCCTTATGTAAAGGCTTCTGCTATTTAAGGAGTGTTCAACTGCACACAGAAGAATTCCTCTGTGCCATTGCCTTATCCTGCCTCTTCAGCTCGTCAGAGGATTTCAAATGGCAGCACCTCTGTGGTCTGTCAAACCTCACTGTGGTCTTATTCCATATGGAAGCAGTCAAATGTGTTGAATGCAATTAAGTTGATGTTTAAAATTAGAATGAGAAGTAATTGACAGTGAAAATCTGAGAAATAGTTCAGACAGAAAGGAAGTGGTGAGTTTTGCTTTCCCATAAACTTCCTAAGAGCTTAAATATCACTGTGCTCTAGGAGACTTTGGGTAAAATGTTATGTTTGATTCTCAAAAACCAACATGAAAATGGTATTTGGAAATGGGAATGGCTTTGTTTTCACAAAGAAATCCTCAGCAAACATTGTCCTCTCCTCCTCGGGTTTGTGTGACAAGTTTCAGGGACTCAAATCAAACGTGTCTATTTCCAGAGAACCCTTTCACAAAAATTCTTTTGAGATGAGTTGACTTTGGTTGTTATCCTACACTTTTTCATATTTCATTAACTTGACTTTTAACAGCTGGTGTTTAATGAATAATTACACAGTAATGAAAAATACATCTTGCATTTAAAGAAAGCTTTATGCAGATTTGCTAATCAGTTTAGACACTGTATCTTATTTGTTTATCGTTCATCTCCCAATCGGAGTGTAATTATCAAACTTTGTGTCTATATTTAACTGCCTAAATTGAAGGAAATTAAACAGAGTTGAAGCAGCTAATTGTCAGTGTTACCAACCAATTAGTATTCTGAAAGATTATTCTGTTAAAGCTTTTCCATCCAGTATAACTCATCTTAAACACCCCTGGGGTTTGGTGTTCTCTCCATACTCTCCGGGTATTTGTCAGCTCTAGAAGCAAACTGTGGAAGAATAGTCCTGGTAGGTCTTTCAGCTATGAACACGAACATTTTGGGCAAGTAAGTGGAATTACAGATTAATTCTCAGTTAGTCCCTTATTTCTTCTAACACCTGAGATGGGCTGGAAGGACTGAAGGTTGTTACATCTTCTTTTTTTTAAAAAACAGATATTGTAGCTGATCCAAAGGACTGTTAGAAAAACATACTGCAAGCATGTTTAGTTTTAGGATTTACAGTAAAAGTGAGAAGGAAAAAACCCTGCATTGTTGCTGTTCTAAAATGTGTTGCTGATATTCTACATGACATCAAAAAGCACTTTAAAAAGGTCATTTACCACATTAAATAAATGTAACTGGATGAGTGTCTATACCAAGAAATCCGGACAAATTCAGCATCATGTTCTAAAGAGCAATAACCTCTCGCTCCCTGGTTATGAACTGAATTTAAATAAAAATAATTGAAATATCAGATTTTCTTCCTGTGGTCTGCTATACTTGAAAACTACCTCATCTTCCATGTTATGGGGGTTTTACAGTCCCTTAAAACGTTCCAAGGAAGAAAAAAAAAATATCAAAAATGAAGAAGGAAAAGCTCCTGGTGTAACATCAGAGGGGACACAGCAGCTGGGTGCAGATATGGAAATCAGTGTATATCTGGAATGACAATAGCAGTTGACCTAATGTAATATTGCTCCAAATACAAATATGCAGCTCAAATGAGCCACAAATGTGACATTTCTCAAAGTCTCCAGGAATGCAGCATTTCCCAGTAAAACCAGAATTTTCTCAGAACACGAATTCAGAAGAATTCCAAATTCCAGGATTCCCTGGAAAAGATGAAGAGATGTGCTGAAGCAGTGCAGCAGCCACCAGGCACAGCCATCACTGATTAACCACACACTCAGGGGGGCATTGCTGCCATGTGGTGCCCAGGAGGGAATGGATCCACAGGAAGGTGTCAGACTGCCCAAATTCCAGAAATCACTGCTCTTGGGCACTCCCTCCCTCTCCTGGGGAGGTGCTGGGGTTTCCTGGTGATACCAGTTTGGGCAGCAAGCAGCAGGCATTGAGAAAGCATTGGCTGCTCCCTGGAGGCATTGGGCTTGCTGCCCTGGGGAGGGATTGCTGCTGCTCCTCTTCTTTCCCAAGGCAGGGAGCACTGTAGGATTCTTGGGGTGTCCTGTGCAGGGCCAGGATCTGGACCTGATGATCCCTGTGGGTCCCTTCCAACCCTGGATATGCCATGACTCTCTGATTCCCCTGGATCCTCTGGCACTGATGCCTTCTCCAGCCACCTAGAAACAGAGACTAGACTAGAGTGAGGGAATAAAGGTCGGTGTTTATTTGAAAGGCCTTCAAAGTACCCCCTGGGGGAGCCAGAGGCTGCCTCCAAAAATGGACCCCAAGATGGACCCCAGGTCACAAGTTCTTCACACCTTTATAGGTTTGGTTCATTTGCATACCACGGTTAATTCTCCAATTAAAGCCCCAGTTTAATGATGGAATTCCCCTCAGCCTGCTCCCCCCTTAGAGGCTTTTGTTTACACATTTTGGGCCTAGAAGAGCCTGGCTGTCCTTGAAGGCAAAGCCTGGAGAGGCTTTGTTGTGTCTGCCCAGCACGAGAGAGCAGAAATTCCAGGCTACAAGGAACTTCAGAGTTACACTCTAACCAGTACAGAATTTGAAAAATATAAAAGTTAAAACCTAAGGCACCACTGCACTCTCAGAAGAGCAAAGGCCTAGTTTTGACCTGCTACCACAGTGTAAAACATGAAAAACCCTGACAACATCACTTTTAAAGCATGTGTGTGAAACAATCTTGAGGACAGCATCTTTGGAGCTGCCTGCAGGTTACTTCCAAGAAATGGGAAGGTGTTAGGAGAACACTGCTCCACTCAGCTCCTGCAGCACAGGACAGGCATTGTGTGCCATCAGATAAGATCACTCCATACAAGCAAACTAAGTTCTGTGCATGCAGTATGGATATAGGATGTAGTGGGAAGAAATCCCTTTTTTATTTATGAGTTGCTACTTTTGGCTGAAGACACGTGCAGTGCAGTAGGGGTGGCTGTCATGGGACAACTGGGGATAAAGCAATCCAGAGAGATCAGGATTGATCCAGATGGGTTTGGATATAGAAACAGGAGGGGAGATGTGGTAATTGCAAGTGCTGAATCTCTGGGCTGCCTCTTCCCCTGGCTGCTCTCTCAGTGACAAGTCACTTTAGGGAGGAAATCTAACAGTTCGTGGCATTCTGCCTACAGGGAGCAACTTATGGAGATGGGAAAATGTCAACCCCTGCGAAGGAATCGTTAACTCCTCTCCAGGAGGGAGAAGTGTTAATTGCTAATGAGAGCAGGGCTGTGAGCAAACCCCCCAGTCCATTTCGCTTGCACCATCTCTTGAAGATTTGCTGAAGGCTCTACTGCCAAACACGGAGCCTTTGAGCAGGGTGGGTGGGAAGTGTTGGATGTCTCCCTGTCGACCCTGGGTGAGGCCAAGCCCAGTCCCCAGGACCCTCCCTGGGGCAAACCTGCCCTCCAGCTCTGCAGTCAGTCCCACCAGCTGAAATGAGATGCCTACAGTGATTTTAGGTGGGTACTTTGCTTTCATTAGGCATTTGTCCCCTCCCAAACTCATCCCACTTGGTGTTTATCAGCTCCATGATCTTGTGCTACTGCTTGGTTATGGAAAGAGAGCATTAGATGGAGAAATCTAATGGAAAGGTGTCCCTGTCCGTGGCAGAGGGTTGGGACTGGATGATCCTTAAGATCCCTTCCAACACAAACCACTCTGTGATCCCATGGTAGGATTCTGTGAGGCTGTGCCAGGCTCATCCAACTGACACAAAGGATGGAAAAGCCCTTTTTGGCCTCAGAACACAGAGGTGTCTCACAAAGCCCTCACTTGTTGTCCTTGGTCCTTAAGGATACGTACAGGGAAAAAAAGAAGGAGGCCATGATTTGCTGCTCATATTTGTGGCGAGCCACAGACTTCAGTGTGCAAGATCAACTCTGTCTGGCTTGTTTGGTTATGAAATCCAGATAATATCCCAGCAAGAGCCACGAAAACAACTCCAACTGTGCTGGGATTTGATTGTCCCACGATGGCTATGTGAGAGCACGACCCCTGTGCTCAGGGGACACAACAGCAGGGGAGGATCTGCTCTCCAAACCCAAACCCAAATGATGAGGCAGTAAATCAGCCTAGAGCCAAAGGAAGGATATAATGAGGCATGACCCTCAAAATCTGGTCATTCTCTGTGAAGATTCTGGCAAAATCACCCTGCAAGCAGCCAGCTGAGGTGATGGGGGAGAGATTCTGGGAGGTGTATTAGTAAGCTCTAAGCAAAGTTGCCTTAAATCTGCTAGGTTAGAAAATTCTGCACAAAACTTATTTTGTTCATACATCCTCCTTACTTAGAAACATATTTTAAACAGACACACTCCAATTTTAAAGACTTCTATAATAATTTATGTGCCACAAACAGGGGAGATTGCCAAAAGAGTGAATCATTTCATCCTGCTTGCAAGTGTTGTAAGGTAAATGTGAACTTAGGAGGTATTATAACACTGTTATGTGTCAGGAGCCTGATGCAGGATGAGATTTAATGGCAAATGCTGCTAATAGTGTGGTAATTGCCAAAATAGATGAAAGGCTTCGAGCTGGCTGCAGCAGGAACAGAGGGAAAGCCTGTCAGAGGAGCTGCCGACAATCAGACACACAAATCCTGCTGAAATGCAGCGGATTTAGGGTGTCTGATTCTGCTGCAGCTCCAATAAAAATCCCAGCCTCAGCAAGGAAAGCGGTGATGGATCTTTTACACTCCCAAGGTGTGTGATTTGGGGTTGGTCCTGTTGCAGTGGGAGCTGTGACAGCTCCGAGCCGTGCAGGAGCTGCTCCGGAGAAGCTGCTGGGAAAGTGCCAGAGGCAACCTAGAAAGTTTCACTTCCTGCAGAGATCCCTTTGGGATGGGAAGAGGTCCAGGGAAAGCTGAGGGCTTTAATGGTGAAGGCCTCTCCTTGCCTTGATTCTCCCTCACCTCTGTTTAAGCTGGGGAAAATTCTAATTTTCACTAAGATTAGGAGGCCTGAGCTGTCCTACAAAGCACAGGGGAAAATCCATAATCATCAGGAAATCCCTCAAACCAGAGGATGTCTCATCTCAGCTGCCTGCCAGAGCTCCAGAACAAGGGAAAGAGCCTCCTAATTGCAGGTAATACCCCAGTAAATTGGCCCTTACCCCAGATTGCTGAAAGCTGGTGACTTCATGCCTATCCTAAGAAAGGCTCAGTGTTGCTTAGCTTGTTTTTCTCTCATGCTTTCACTCAGTTCCAGCTGGTTTCGTGTGCAAACAGGGTTTCCAGATGTTTTTAACTCAAATATGGGCATCTAGTGCCATTCTCACCCCTGAGGGTGAGTGAGACCTCCTTTGGGGCTGTGGAGGGATAGGAGGGGCAGCTCAGGTGGCAGCAGAGACAGGCTGGAAGGACTGAAATGGCACAAGAGCTTAGTCTGGGAACCCAAATTGCTCCCATAGTTCGAAAAAAAAATAAACATGGTAATTTTTACAAGGAGAAGACTCTTGCTGAGTTACCAAGGCAATGCCAACCCCCTGGATAAGGCTGGAAGTAGCAGCAGCAGTGAGCTGGTGCAGGGTGAAGCTGCACAAGTCCCTGGGCCATGATCTCTGTGCTCATGGATGCTTTTCATGCTGCAACTTCTCTTCCCCTCTCACATGATCCCTTGGAGCCCCCTCCACCTTCTCACAGAAATCCAGTGTTAATTCCTTTGTGCAGCAATCAAACAAGTCTAGTCTGCCACACTGAGCAAGATCAGTACCAAAATTATGAAGGAGAAAGTGAAAACCCACTAAACTGTGAATAAATCCCATCTAAAAGCACACATGGTTATTTGTATTTGGTTTTGGTTTTGGTTTTGTTTTTTTTAAATACATTACAATGTTGAAGTTGAATATCTAGCAGGGTGGTGATGCTGTCAGGTTTTTCAGAGCACACCAAGCCAGCTGTTTCAGGGTTATTATTTAATTTAATAAGGGTTATTATTATTTAATAAGCTCCTTCAGCCAGAGTGTTCACAAATAAATAAACCAACAGATTAAGGGCAAAAACAATGCCCCTTAAAAGATGTGCTCCCTTTGCTGTGCTCAGGTGCTGCTAATAACAGAAGTATCATGAAGTGATTCAAAGTGCAGCAGGAAGGTTGAATGCTCAGGTGCACAGGGCAGAGGATCCCTGGACACTGGAATCCTGTCCTCTCTGATTAACTGGGGAAGGGAGGAAGCAGCCCTGGGCTTGAACAGGGAAGCCCTGAGGAAGCAGGGCTTGAACAGCATTTCAGTGCCTGTCTTTGGGGAAGGGAGCATTCCCTCGGAAGAATTGCCTCTCCAAATGACAGGCACAATATTTACTCATCAGAAAACGTGCATTTAAGGAGCTCAGCTGGCTGCCCTCAGCTCCGGCAGCTTCAGGAAAGCCTCCCTTGCAGGGCACTCTGCTTCCCAGGGATGCCAGCCGCTCCTTCGCCACTGCTGGCTCTTTTCCACATATTTGCTTACTCTTTTCCATCCCAGTTAGCTCTGCGTAGCCTGGAGGAAGTGAACTAGATTCTCTTTCTGGGGCATCATCAAAAGAAATGTTTACAGGATGGCAGACAATCACTTCTGTGTAAATCTGGTGGCAGCACATGTGCGCTGCTGTGGCCGGCAGAGATTTGATTTTCCCTCAGAGCACAGGGGAAAAAGCATCCAGTGCCCCCCACCCCAAGCCCAGGACCACTGCACAAGCCCTGGCCAGGCATCAGCACTCTCTGTCTGCTTGGAAACAAAAGCATTTGAACTGAGACTAATTAAAGTTTATAAATCCCAGGGTTTCCATTTAAATCATGTTTCGAAACAATCTTCCTCTGAAACAATCTCCATCAATCTTCCTCCGTCAGCTGCCAGATTATCAACTGCCATATGAAAGAGAAGTTTGTATCTACTTGGAACAGATATGTCAGCCAGAACACTAAAATATTCAAAGTAATATCCAGTTAACATGCAGATTTCCTGAGGCAGAAAATATTTTTCCTGTTTCATAAGGCACCAAATCGACTCTCAGCGATCAAACTTCGCTGATAGAAGTAAGACTTCATTTTCCATCAAACTCCTTGATTTCCAAATGAAGTTTTCCACACAAACTCTCCTTTAGAGCAGGTATGATGCCTATCAACTCAGTCCAGTGCCATGCCAGGTAAAGCCAGGCTGGCTCAGTGCTGGAGCACCCACATGGAACCCACTCCCCTTTTCTGGAATTCCCACCCAAACTGGCCAAAGAAACAGGCACATGCCAAAGTGGAAGCTTTCACTCACATTTATAGGTTTGAATCACAAATCAAACCTGGATTTTACCATATGCATCCCCTGGGTTTAATCATAATTTTAACGATTTTGTGTTTCACAATATTTGACTTTGTATCAGTAAGTTTTTAGTTGGGGCTGGGGGACATTCTCAGCTTCCAGGTGGTGCCAGCAAACTCTTCCCTCCTGTGGGGTAGAGCAGTGATCAGGGATTCACAGGGACACATCCCAGGGAGCTTAGAATGATCAGGGATTCACAGGGACACATCCCAGGGAGCTTAGACATTGGATTATCACATTTAGAAGGGAAATCACTAATCAGTGTCAAAGGCAATAAGTTTATGACCTCTGGAGATCTTCACCAAAGGCTGGTGAGGCAGATACAGGACACACCAGCAGTGGGATGTGGGATGTGTGGGGTACCTGGGAGCTGAGCAGCCAGGGACAAATATGGGAGTGAATCTGGTGGAAAAGGAGGCAGGTAAATATGTCATGTATGAGTGGCAGTGAAATTATCAGGTGGGGAAGAGTCACTTTAGCAGGCAAATTTTAGGCCTTGCTAGGATGCACTCCCACCTTTCTTTCCCCTTCCCTTTCTGCTGGAAATACTCAGCTCCTTGACTTTCCTCCCACCAAGAAATCCATCGGTCTTGGACTGCACATGAAGGTTTATTTTACTTCTAACTCAGCTGGAGTGTAAGCATTCCAAAAGGGTTTATTTCCATGTGCTCAGAGTTAGAATGCAATTCCTCTTACAGCTCTGTTTACTTTGTGTTTTGTTTTATTTATTGAAATTACGTGCGGTTTATTCCACCTGTGCTTTATTGGAGGAGCAGCTCTGCTAACTGAGAGGCTGTTTCCACTTTTACTGGAAAGGCTTTTCTGGATATTACCTTTGGATTGGCAAATTTTCAGTAATTTGCACTCTCAGCAACGCATTGCTATGAAAATTGGATTTGGGCAATGGGCACTCCCTGAGCTCCTTTACTTTCAGTGTAATGACTTTAGCTGGAAGTCGAGCATTCATCATCCTCCCAGCCACTGCTTTTCTGCTCAGCACCAGCTGCAGATTTGGGGGTCCCAATCTTTTAACCCTTTTTCATGGGAAAATACCATCACTTTGATTGATTTGTAGAGCTTGAGAGTTTAAGCCTCCATTAAGAGACTGCTGTGAAATTGAGGAATAATTTAATTGTGCTTAAGCCACAATATGACCCCAATTTTTTTCAAATTACAGCTCAAACGGTACAAAAACATTCAATGATTTTTTGGGTTTTCTTTCTGTCCTTGAGCCCCAAATTTGTACCTCTTAAAAGTATCAAGAGATATGTGAAGAATGATTTTAGATTAAAAAGAAAGAAGGTAGAATAGGAATGGTGGATGTTGATTTCAATGCCTGAAAGGAGGGATAAATGTAAAACACTTTCTCTATTCCTACACCACCAAATAGCCAGGAATAAAGCTCATCATGGATCCCATGCTGTCACTAAAAGAAAGAGGTGTGCCTGTCTTACCTGAACCCATTTAAAAGTGGAATTTACCTCCTTAGCCAGCTGAAAGAAAGGAATTGTTGCTAACGACATTTTTCAGCTGTCCCCTGCCTTTGGATGGGGGGACATTATTGATGCTCGAGTCATGGAGCCTGAGGATCCAGGATAACTAGTTCAGATTTCCAAGTCTCTCACAGTAGTGAGATGTTTTCTGCCTTAGACTTAATAAGATTAATTAATCTTGGGAGTCATCCCTCAGGAAATATTTGTTAGGAAAACAAAGAAAAATAACTGTGTCCACTTCTGTGGGGAAAGTTCCTCCTGTAAACAAACACACTTGCAAGTAACAGAACTTAATTACTTCTCCCAAAGCCTCTGAAATCCTTGCTTTATCCTTCTGCATAAAGACACGCTGCTTACAGTAATTTGCAAGAGCTCTGAAGACCTAATTTTGCACACTCCAATTAATAATATTCTGGAGAGACAGAACATATAAACAGTTTTTCTAAATTAATACTCATGCTTCTCTTCAAGCTTTTAATCAAAGAAGACAGCATGACACCTCCAGAGGCTTGTATGCCATTGTGTTGCCAATAACATTATATTGTTCTAGTCAAAATGTATTTTATTCCCCTATTCTCATGGTGGTTTCAGCTCCTTATAAATTGCTTCTAGTTATTAGTTTTGTCTGTGGTTGGTCTTCAGCTGGGGAGAATGACTTGGCTTTGCAATGGGGTTTTATCCCATGTATTTTTTCCTCGCTGCTGTAAATTATGTTTTATCAAGGATCTATTTCGTGTGCACTTCTAGGGTAAAATGCCTTCTTTATTTATATCCCTGTGGATATTGTTGTACCCACAGAAGGCCCAGGAAGCTGGAAGTCCTCCAGGAGTTTGTGCATGGCTTTGGACACGTGTGAGTGCAGGACACCGTCAGCACCAGTGGATGTATCAGTGGGGATGTATCAGTCCCACAGACTCTTCCAGAAGGTGTAATTAACACTTTCCCAGAAGTCTCCCCCAGATTTTCTCCGTATTCCTGTGACAAATCCCACATCCCTGGGGTGCCTGTGCTGGTAGACGGCGGCTGCAATCGAGTCATTTCGTTCCTCATTAGGACAAAACTTTTGTCATCAACATACCCAGCACAAGAGCAGCCACGCTGCTGGACACACCATTCCTTAGAGCTTCAGGCCAGCAGCCTTTCCAAAGGAAGAAATCTGTCCCCAGTTGTCTTGGATTCCCAGAAATCTGAGGAATGTAGGACAGTATCTCAGCAAGTACCGATTTTAGCAAATTACTGAAACCGTGTCTTCATCTTAGCAGGTGTTGCCAGTTTCGAGAGATTCCTGGCTCACAAGAGTTTGAAATCTATTCAGGGGCACAGATTAAGATTTTTGAGGAAATCCTGTCAAAAAAAAACCTCCCAAAAAATCCCTGTGCTTTGCCATATCAGTGATCAGAAATAGGAACTCTTGGTTCTCTAGTCAGGTATTCAGGAGCTTCCCCAAATGGGGTTGCTCTTGCCTTGCTTTCCATTTCATGAGGACATTTGGGACACAACAGTCCTCAGTGGGTTTGAGGCTTGACCCTGGCACATTTTAATTTGTTTCTGTGTAGGTATACACGATATAAAGAAATATATATAAACAAATCAATATATAAATACTGACACAAGCATAATGCCAGCTGTGTGCAGCTGTAACAACATCCTTTACCTGCTGGATAAAACCAACATTTTCCTCTGGGCTACCTTTGCAATTCATGCTATACAGTCTTCACAAACATCTCTGCAAGTGACCTTTTTTTTAAATTTATGAGAATATTTTTAGAAAAAAAAAAGCTGATAAACTCTTTGTAGCAGTATGGATTTTCACTGTTTCCCCAGGAAGGGCTTCTGAAGGCTCCCAGGGAGCTAAAGTGGCAGGGAAGTAGAAATGTGTGCAATTGGGTTTCTCAGTGAGGAATTATTGACAGGAGTCCCCAGAAGACGCTGGAGTTGAAAGCAGACAAACCATTGCCCTTAAAAAATATCAAGGATACATAAAGGATGGGCCAAAGAGACTTGTCCTGGTTCTTCTGCTTCACCTCACAGAGTCAAACACAACGAGTCTGTCCCAGCAATATGAAGATCCCACAGTCTTGATCTTTGTGCTGTGGAGCTTAAATATCTTTCTTACCCAAGAAAAATGTCAGAGGCACAGAGAAATAAATTCTTTTCTTTGTGTTTTAGGCAGCTGCATCTGCGGCTATGGATTGCTCTTCTGGAATTTTTCCCCTTGCAAAGTTATAAAAAGCTTTGAGAAAAAAAATTAGTGAGCTGGTGATTTGTATTTTCCTGATGTAGATTAATTAATTTGGTTTAAATTAGCCTGAGCTAATTCCCTGGTTATTCTTTTCTCGTAAGTACATAATATACATTTATTTTGATGAGTATAGTGGGTGATGCACAAGAAAACTCTTTTGTTGTTTTTTTTTTTTTATGGGGGGTGCTGCTTTTTGGCCAAAGCAGAAGAATATTTGGCTCAGAGGGATGGAAACCTTCTCCCAGTCCTACCAGTTCTTTTCTCTCTGAATGAGTGGGTTTATTTTCATGCCTTTTTATGCAGTATGGTGTATAGGAAACATTCCTTACACACTGGAAATATTATGGCTTGCCATTGACAAAATAACAACGTGAAATAAAGAAGGTAACCACAGTCCTTAGCCAAGGGAATAAATATTTTCCAGTAGAACTGCACCAATTGGTGCAAAACAAGGAAAGAAACTGAATGAATTTGAATTAATATAATTCTTCTAAAGACACTGAAAATTGAGCATTTCAAAAGATTCTTGTGAGTTTAAGCATGTGACCGGGTTTTATTCCTGTTTTTAAGAAGATGAATAATAACTTTAATTCAGATTAGGAAAAGAGATGTCTGCTCTTATAGGAAAGATAACTGGAATATAAACTTTCAAATGATTAGTGAAAAGTTAAAATGGGGAATAACAAACATTTTAGTCTGAAGTGATACTTCTTGAGTGATATTCAGTGCACTCTTACCTCACTCTGTACTCTCTGCATTGTGGCCTCTGTTTTTAACAACATCCTCTTGCATCTGCAAGTCTCACACGACCCATGCAGGCTGAAATGTTTTGCTTCTAGAAGGTAAAACTGCTTTTTTCAGCAACAAAAAGAAAACTCTTCCCCATTAAGTTATTGATTTCCCACTAAATTCAAAGCTTATTTTGCTACTCCAGTGGACTCTTTGAGATTTTGCTCCCAGGAGCAATTAAAAATATAAAAACCCTGTGACCCTCCCCAGCAAAACTCAGATCAAAGGCGGCAGTGGAAACAAAAATTACATATTTTTCACTGGGCTTTGCACTCTTCCCGGTTGCTCTGTAAGAAAGGTTATGCTTTGATAGATGAAATTCATTTTCTCCCAATTTTTTAATGACCACAGCTTGCCCAGCTATTGATAGCATGAGGAGAGTTTTGTTTCATGTTGCTGTGGAAGAGGGTGAGGAGCAGAGAGGTCCAAAAGCAAACACTGGTGCCACAAACTGTGCCACCCTTGGCACCATCCTGTTCAAGGGTGTTCAAGGACATTTCCTTTCCAGTACAGAGAGAAATGAAAGAACATAAAATCTTCACCTTCCAACCTGAAGTTTTCTGCTCTCTCTGCCTCTGCTCTGGCTGTAGCAATACGAGGTTGGTTTCTTGCTGCCCTTGGGTTTGAAGTGTAAGGAGAGTTCAAATGCACACAAACACCTGCTTCAATTCTCTCCTGCTACTGCCTTTCCCAACATCGAGATAAAAATCAAAAACAGACTGGATGAAAAGATTAAAAGTGAAAGGGAAAAAAGAAAACACTTCCAAACTGTGCAGCCTTCCATTACCCAGAGGTGTCACAGGAGAGCTGCAGAGAGAATATTTACAAGGGCGTGGAATGACAAAGGGGAATGGCTTCAAACTGAAAAGGAGTGGGTTTAGATTAGATTTTAGGAAGGAATTGTTCCCTGTGAGGGTGGGCAGGCCCTGGCACAGGGTGCCCAGAGCAGCTGTGGCTGCCCCTGGATCCCTGGCAGTGCCCAAGGCCAGGCTGGACATTGGGGCTTGGAGCAGCCTGGGACAGTGGGAGGTGTCCCTGCCATGGCAGGGGTGGAATGGGATGAGCTTCAAGTTCCCTTCCCACACAAACCTGTCTATAATTCCAGGATTCTATGATCCCATTTATTTTAAAGTAACACAGCGATCACTTAATATTGACTTGGTTCTTGAGGAAAGTACACATCTTCACTGACACTTCCAAATAAAAATTAAAAAAAAAACCTGTAATAGGATGTATTTGAGAGCTAAAAAAAAAATGAACAGAATTTTCTTCTGGATGGGGGAATATTTTGTCTTGAATTTATAATAATGATGGGTGGATGTTTTTCCTGAAGAAAACGAAGTTATTGGGACAAAAATAGAAGCTAACAGCATACTTGAATGCAGTACAATGCAGAGGGAGGCCAAACCATTGCTAACAATATCTAACTTTTGCACAACAATTAAATCATCATTACTACTGAGCACAGGGATAAATAAGCAATAAGAAATGTCTGAAAGGATCAGCATATTTAAGGTTGCTTGCCTTGTCCCTTCAAGGCTGGTCCCAACAGCCACAGGTCCCCATGAATGAGGAAATCACTCCATGGGCAGGGTGACCTGAGTCATGGTTATTGCTGTATCTCCAAAGAAAACACCACAAAAAGCTCCTACATATTTCTCTTTTCTCCTTTATTTTGCATCTCTTGAAAATTTTAAGGGAATAAACCGATTTTCTTTTTCTCTTTTTTAAAAAAGGATCTGTCACTGGGAGTGGTTCAAATTTCTTTTCACTGATTCAGTTTTTAATGAAATACATGAAAAAATGACAGAATATCTATGGGCATCCATAAATGGTTTGAGGGGTTTCTTTTTTAAAGAATACAAAAAAACCCCAGCTATTAACTGAAGACAAACTTTCGTCTCCAGAAGCATAAGATGAGTGTGTGGATGCTGTTGGGACCCTCGTGGGATGGGTGACTCTCCTGGGGTGGGTGACTCTCCTGGGGTGGGTGACTTTCCTCCAGGGATGGCAGGAGCTGCAGAGGAGCCTCTCTGGGGCTTCAGCACAAAGGCAAACCACAGCACATCCCTGCAAATACTTCCAGGCAAGAATCCCAGCAAGGAGTAAACTGAACCACCTCAAATGTCACTGATGGGCACAAATTGTTTTATTTCACTTGCCCAGCACAGGGCTGTCCCTGTGAGACACAAACAGAGGGGTCTGAACACCACCACCACCACCTCTGCTGCAGCTGCCCTGGCTCATGCTGGCTAATTACCCAGCCCATGGAACTGAGACATCCCAACTCCATGGAATTATTTTGATTGCAGCATTTTGGGAGAGCTGAGGTGCTTTGCAGCTCGTGTGTTGCAAAGTCTGCATGCAGGAGTTTATAATTGAGCAGCTATTACTCTCTATTGCTTGGTAATTGCCATATGTTCCTAAATGCTGTTTCTTTCTCCATCCATTGCAAATCTGGCTATGCTGGATTTTTCCACACGGACTGAAGTCCCCTGTGATTAACCCACTTCTCTCTACAGATAATCTTTAGGCCTCTGAGGGACCCCGAGTGCCTGAGGGACA
The DNA here is from genome assembly GCA_026261815.1 of Monarcha castaneiventris obscurior. Lineage (NCBI taxonomy): Eukaryota > Metazoa > Chordata > Aves > Passeriformes > Monarchidae > Monarcha > Monarcha castaneiventris. The sequence continues at coordinate 3,899,955 of JAMPIT010000886.1, forward strand.
CGGCTATCTTCAATAAGGTTTAATTTCATTTAATTTCATTTTTAAAGCGTCTCTGACCTTTTTCAACACACAGACCATAAAAATACTTTCACACATGGATATATCAAATGGCATGTCCACCTAGGTTTGCTAATAAAGCTGCACTGCTCTGTTCCTGCTGGCCCCTGGCTATATTAGCTGTCTGCTTGCCTTATTTGTGAGTTATAAATAGCCAAGGACTGCATACTCACTGTCTGGTTACATTGAACAAACCGTGATTTTAATTCTCTCCAACAAGCCTGTCTCCTGACACAGGTCTGTCCTGAATGCTGTCTTACCTGCTTTCCTTTATTTTTGCAGTTTTTACATAGCTGGGAGATTCTTAAGTAAAATTCCCCAGCTGTAAAATATTCCAACAATTAACAGAGCCACTGAAGGGCATTTTTACACAGTTAACAAGCTGTTTGCTGTGAAGGAATCCTCCACATCATTTGTTATTTTCTGATTTGGGGACATTTTATATACTCAAGTTGCAGAAATGAAAGGCATTAATTTGTGAGCTGCTCTTCCTGGGTGAGCAAGTACCAAGAACTCATGAAATCCTCTCCAGGTCCTGCTGGACAAACTTCCTACAAACCAAAGCCAACAAGCACTCAGACACTTCCAAAAGCCTCTCAGCCTCAGGCCAGAAATGCTTTACAGGTGAACTAAAGCAGAGAGAGCTGAAGGCTGGACTCAAAACAGGATTAAATTACCTAAACAAGGATTTAGGCAGAATTCAGCACCTAAATCCAAGGCTGCAAGTTGCAAACCCGCTACTCCCAGAGCTCATAACATTCCTGGGCATCTCCCTGTGTGACCAGGGAGGTCTCTGGGGTGGTGGGTGCAGGAGCTGCAGCTGCCCCTGGTTTCTCAGCAGTTTGTGTTGAAGCTCAGGGAGTGCTGCTGTGCTGGAGCAGGTCCAGGGCACACCTGAGCTCTGCCATCAGTCACACCCCACTGGGAGTCTGAGGAAAAGGCCACTGCACCCTTTTAAGGGCAGGAAAATCCAGGGAACCCAGCAGGCCTCAGTAATTGCTGCAGCACCAGGCAGGGAAACCCAAGAACTGCCTCTCCTGTACCCTCATTTCAGGAAATTACATTGAAATGGCTCAATGTTGTCTCCTCCCAAAAAGGAGAATGAGTTCCCCAAACTCTCTGGCTCCCAGGTGAGTCACGTGGTCTCCACCAACTTCCTGAAAAATGGGCAAGAGGTTCTTCAATGTCTTGGAAAGACTTTCTTGGGACTGCTGATCCTTGGGTGCCAAACCCAAAACCCAGACTGCTGTGCCTCCTGTCCATCAGAGGATTCCGATTAAGGGAGGTTCACAGAATCTCAGTATCCTGAGCTGGAAGGGACCCACAAGGATCACCCAGTGCAGCTCCTGTCCCTGCACAGACACCCCAACAATCCCACCCTGGGCATCCCTGGAGCTCTGGCAGCCTCAGGGCCGTGCTCATTCCCTGGAGAGCCTGGGCAGTGCCCAGCACCCTCTGAGGGAAGAACCTTTCCTGATACCCAACCTAAACCTCCCTGACAGAGCTCCAGCCATTCCCTGGGTCCTGTCCCTGGTCACCAGAGAGAAATTGACACCCCCAAGCACCGTCCTGCTCTTGTCCAGCAGGCCCTGGGCAGGCTCGGGGTGCCCAGTGGGACACTCAGTGGGAGATGCCATCCCAGAGGACTGACAGGACCAAAAGCAAACCAGAGAAGGGCAGAAATGTTCAGAACAAATTGCAGGCATGATTAGTGTGTGAAACAAGTTAGAACGAGCACATTCCTCGAAGAAATTACAGCCTCTGGGAAAATAATTTAAATGTCCATGATGAGCAATATCTCACTCCATGACTTCCATCTTCCCTTCCCTACAGTTACAGTGAGGGGGAGAAAGATCAGCTCGGATTTTCCACGAGTTTATACTGGCAGGAACTGCTGCCAGTTTTATCCTTTTTATTAAGACTGGTGTGGCATTTGTGTTTTGTTCAGCCACACTACGGGCAGCCTCACTGAGAGGATCTCCATGAAAGCTTTTCCATGTCTTTGTGCGCTCGGTTGCAATCACAACTCATGAATATTTCCAAGGCAGGGCATATGCTGAGTGCAAGAGAGATCTTTTGGGCTCCAAAATTGCTTCATACATGAATAATTGAGATTTTTGGCTGCGTAAAGAAGCTATCCACTGGCTTTTTTGGTGTGAAAATTTATGGGGATGGCGCTGTCTGCAAATGTCTTTCCCTATCCTTGTGTGCTGCAACATCCAATGACACAGCAAATTACAGTTCTTACTAATGCAGGCTGCTCCTTCCTTTCAAGCATTTCAAGCATTTCAAGCATTTTGCCATTATGTCCCATGTTAACATGAAAATAGGATTTTTTTTTTTTCTCAGAGGCATCAATGGAACAGTTAAGTTTACTGCTTCTTCCCCTTGCACAGAATCACAGAACCATGGAATGATTTGGGCTGGAAGGGACCTTAAAGACCACCTTGTTCCACCCCCTGCCATAGGCAGGAGCACCTTCCCCTGGGCCAGGCTGCTCACATCCACATCCAGCCTTTCCTTAGCTTTATTTCCTGTTCGCTTCTGCAGTTGTTTGTCTGTAATTTGATCCGTGCCTCAGAAATAATGGGGTCAGATGCAATTTCTCGGGACCAGCTTCTTTCATTTTCTTTGCTCTAAATTGTTGCAGACAATTTGCATTTATGCAGCAGTTTGATGAAGTAATTTCCATTTTCATACCCTCGTTCACTTTATTAATTTATTTGGTTTCTGCTGTGCCTGTTTTCTTTATCTCTGAAAAGAAAGGAAGCAGAACTTCCATTAAGTTTGGGCCTTATGTGGATTATCTGCATGCTCTAAAACATCCTTCCTGCACAGTAATCCAGCTTCTTTCCCTTTCATGCTTACACACCATAACAAGCTTTTGCTGTTTGTATTAAAATCCTTCCCAAAGCCTTCACAAAAAATTAACTTTTGTCACTTCTCATTTTATTTCCTTCCTTAATGATATGGAGCATACAGGCACTTTTCTGATTATTCTTTTGTTTTTCCATTCCTTATAAACTATGATTTTTTAACCCAAAATTACTTTCTAACACAATTAATCCCCTGGTAAGACTTGGTGCCTCATCAGGATACTCTGCCCCTTTTTTTTAATAGCAATTCAGCTTCAGTGGGTATTTGTGCACCTCTGATTTAAAAACTCATTAAAATCACCAGGTTATTGTGGTTAATTCCAGCAACTTGCTTATTGCAGCCTGCCCTTCAGAAAATTTAAACATTCAGACTCTCAGCTAAATCTTTTAACACGTGCTTAGAGACAGTTTTGACCAAAAGAAATTATGCTTTATATATTTATTATTTTTTTAATCATCTAATCCAGGTTTATCAAAGGAATTCTGGGCCTTGCACAACTCAGCACATAGAAAGAAGACGCCATCAGCACAAAAAAAATTCCCCTCACTGCCATGCTGGAAGGTTGGGCTACATTTCCTCAGTCACATCCAGAGAAGCCTCCTTGCCTTTAATCTCTCTAAGTGTCTTTTTATTTTTATTGTTGCTATTATTATTATTATCATTACTATTATCATCATTCTCCTCCTCATCATCATGAGTGATTATTTCCCCTTCATTTTCAGCTTTTCAGCATGGTGATTCATGCCCACAGAGGCAGCTGTGTTGCCCCTGGAAATGCAATTTTCCATCTCTGCCATTGGGCTCCATATGGTGCCACTTCCCCAGGACCATGCCAGGATCCCGGGCTGCACAAACGAGCCTTGGCCTGCACAATTTGCATTTCACCTTTGATTATCACAGGCCTCCTTCCTTCCCCACCCAGGTTTTCCACAGGGTGCACCATCACCGTGTCATTTCTTTTTCTACGTGGTTTGCAGTGCACTCTACATTTAGGTGACTTGGGAAGCGTCTCCAGAAGCTCAGCTCACGTGGGCAGTGTGATCAGACTGAAGGTTGTGCACACTTTGTGACACCTTTTAGCTAAAGGGTTTTGTTTTTACCTACTGGCCTAGCCAGGAGCAGGTGAAGGGGATAATCAGGAAGAAAAGCAGTGACAACACGATTTTTAGTGACGCTGGAAGGGAATTCCCACAGGGATCTCCTCTGGAGGTTACCAGACACAAATATTTAATATTATAATTATTTTCTGGCTCAGGTCTCCACTGCTGTGAGGTTCCTCAGCCAGGGATGTTCTCACAATGAAGTTTCCTGGCTCAAGACTCTGTTCCTGTCTCTCTTGGTGTTTTTCTGTGAAGACCTAGACAAGTTATATTTTCTCTTTGTTTTCCCCCATTTGGCTGCAGAGCTTTGGAAATGAAGCTGCTACAGGGTCACCACGTGGACCTGGAGGTGCTGCTGATATCCTGCCCTGGAAGATATTTGAGGGGGTTGGAACTAAATGAGCTTTGGGATCCTTTCCAACCCAGGCCATTCTGTAATTCTATAATAATTCTGTAATTCTATGATTCCATCACTGAGGAGGGGGTGTGTACTAGCCCCATATATTTTCTGCTTGCCACCCACTTGCTGAAAAAAAACAGAATAAAAGTCCATAGTGGACATTTGAGCCCAAGAACAGCTTCCCAGGGTTTGAAACTGCCTGATAAGATCCATAATAGCAGAGAGTGCCTGCAAATATCCAAGATTTGGAAATGATACAGAGTAAAACTAAGAGAGATAATAACCAGTATGTGACTTTCTGGATTAATTGAATTTCCCTTGAATAACAGAGATGCCAGGACTGATTGCTCTGATCACTTTCCTTTCAGCAAACATGAAATCAAGGAGGACATATCTGGGTAAACAAATCTTGCCACCAGAGATAAAACCTGTGAACTTACAGGGGCTGGGGTGGCTCTAGCTCTCAGCACATCAGTTTGGGGGCTGTAGAGCTGCTCCAACCATGACCTGTTGCTGTGGGGTGGGGGAAAGCACAGCAGGTTACTTCACGGTGGCATCCATCCTGTTTAATGAGCTTTTCATGTGCCTGTGGCAAACCTCACACTGAAGCAGGGAATGGGCACTCCAGATTGGAAGAAAATCTCAGCATTCACAAGGAAAAGAGGAGTCATAACTCTTGCCTATTGCTCTTTCTGTAGCAGATTCTCTGCTTAGCTCAGTACACCTTTGCAGAATCTCAAGAACCTGTTTCTTTGTAAAAACAGTCCTTTTTTTTTCACAGGTTGCCTGAAAAAAGAGACTTTATTTGATCCTTTGGGTGCTGTTTTTTGAGTATTTTCTATTTCAGCCCTCATGAAAGTCACTAAAGTCACTGCCATGTCACCTGCTGGGGCTGGGACACATTTGTACAGCCAGAGGAGAAGTGTCGCACACGTGTCTCCAACCTCCCAGCAGCTCTTGACAGCACATTGTTAACTTTCACAACTGATCTCATTAAGAAATTATAAATATGCAAAGTCCCATTAAATAATTTAATCAGGAAGCTGTTGGATAGAAATAACTGCTCAAGGGAAAGGTGCTGCCTCTGTGTTACAGGGGATTTCACTGACATCCTGTGTGGGTAAAGGAGATGGATGCTCAGTTGCTTTGGTCCACTATTGCTGGGAAAAAACCCAAAAGACCCATGTTGCTATTAAAAAAAAAAAAAAGAAAAAAAACCCCCTGGTTTCCATGCATTTTTCTTTAGGAAGGAATGGGGTTTTTTTTACCTGGAAATTCTCAGCCCAAACTAGGACTCATAAGTAGAATCAAGGAGTAGAGAAACGAGTTAATGACTTGACTTTTGTGAGTAAACAACAAAAGGTTTTGGATATTTGCTGTGGGGGAAAAAAAAAATGGTACCAGCAAGTCCGAATAAAGAAGAAAATTTAAAAATTGCTTTGCATCACATCCGGAGGGCTGGAAAGGAGAGATGTTGTGTGTGGGGTGTGTCTGTGTGCTGGGGATGGTGGGACAGCTGTGAGCTGACACCGCAGCCTCTGCCACCATCAGTTATTTGCCTCTGGGGCTGAATTCCCAAGAAAAGCCTCCAGTCTGCCCCTAAATGTAGGATCTGGGTAATTGCAGCTGTAGGGCCCTGATATTTCCCTGTAGGGCCCTGATATTTCCCAGCTGCCTGACTCTTTGGATGGGTGTATATTTATGGCCTCCACCACTCCGCTCTAAAATATTTAAGCTCCCTGCTCTTCGTTTCTGCTGGAATTTGCTGGAAAGTTTCCTAATGCTGAGAAATCTCCCAGAGTGTATTAAAGGCATCACCAGTAATCAGAGGAACATTCATATGGTTATATCTCGCTCGGTTATCCCCTCGCACCAAGGAAATAATTGCACAGAAGCAAGAAAGAGCAGACAAAAACCTGTGGGAGCCTGTAACCCCAGGAGCACAGCAGTCACCGCAGGGGGAATTGCAGTAAATCACCCACAAAATGAAAGCAGTGCCTGGAGTTTTTTACCAAGTCATGGTGAAGTACAAAAGACATTAAAAACGGTTATAATGTGGGTAATTTTGAAATCCCGTTTCATTTATAACGAATTCTTAAAGTATCTGAAATTCAAAGAGCTCAGCAAAGAGTTTTTCTTTTCCCGGTCTGGCGGGGTCGGGAGGTGATTCCAGCCCGCTTTTCCCGGGATGCGGGAGGTGATTCCAGCCCGCTTTTCCCGGGATTCAGGAGGTGATCCCAGCCCGCTTTTCCCGGGATTCAGGAGGTGATCCCAGCCCGCTTTTCCCGGGATGCGGGAGGTGATTCCAGCCCGCTTTTCCCGGGATGCGGGAGGTGATTCCTGCCCGCTTTTCCCGGGATTCGGGAGGTGATTCCCGCCCGCTTTTCCCGGGATTCAGGAGGTGATTCCCGCCCGCTTTTCCCGGGATGCGGTAGGTGATTCCCGCCCGCTTTTCCCGGGATTCGGGAGGTGATTCCCGCCCGCTTTTCCCGGGATGCGGGGGGTGATTCCAGCCCGCTTTTCCCGGGATTCAGGAGGTGATTCCAGCCCGCTTTTCCCGGGATTCGGGAGGTGATTCCTGCCCGCTTTTCCCGGGATTCGGGAGGTGATTCCAGCCCGCTTTTCCCGGGATTCGGGAGGTGATTCCTGCCCGCTTTTCCCGGGATTCAGGAGGTGATTCCCGCCCGCTTTTCCCGGGATTCAGGAGGTGGTTCCTGCCCGGTTTTCCCGGGATTCAGGAGGTGATTCCTGCCCGCTTTTCCCGGGATTCAGGAGGTGATCCCAGCCCGCTTTTCCCGGGATTCGGGAGGTGATTCCTGCCCGCTTTTCCCGGGATTCAGGAGGTGATTCCTGCCCGCTTTTCCCGGGATTCGGGAGGTGATTCCTGCCCGCTTTTCCCGGGATTCAGGAGGTGATTCCTGCCCGCTTTTCCCGGGATTCAGGAGGTGATTCCTGCCCGCTTTTCCCGGGATGCGCGGCCCGAGGGCGCCCTCGCGTGGCGTTGCGGGGGATGCGCGGAGGGGCCGGAGCGGCGCGGGGGGCACGGAAAATGCGGGAATAGGAGATGCTGGAATTCGGGCTGGAACCGGGAAACAGGGGGGAAACGCCAACCAATCCTTTAAAAAGCACTCGGGAGCTTTGTGCAAACTCTGCCCAGAGGTCGGACAGGCAAATTCCCAGCGCCCAGCAGGGAAGGCAGAACTCCAGGGATGCCCGGACAGAACTGGAGTCCAGCAGCAAATCCTGCATTTCCCCCAAACCATCGGCCTCGGCTGGGGAGCTCTGCACGCGTGTCCGTGAAGAACAGGGGGAAAGCAGCCCCAGGGCAGGGCCCGTCCCCTGTGCTGGAGCTGCTGAGGGACCTCCAGGGCTGGGGACAGTTTTGGGCACCTCCAGTGCTGGGGACAGTTTTGGGCCCCTCAGGACAAAGCAGACCTGGAGAGGCTGGAGCGTGTCCAGGGAAGGGAACGGAGCTGGAAAAGGGCTGGAGAATTCCTGAGGGAGCTGGGAAAGGGGCTGGAGAATTCCTGAGGGAGCTGGGAAAGGGCTGGAGAATTCCTGAGGGAGCTGGGAAAGGGGCTCAGGCTGGAGAAAAGGAGGCTCAGGGGGGACCTTGTGGCTCTGCACAAGTCCCTGACAGGAGGGGGCAGCCGGGTGATAATCGGTTTCTAACAGGATAGGAGGAAATGGACTCAAAATGCAGCAGGAGAGGTTTAGGTTGGATATCAGGGAAAATTTCTTCACCAAAATGTTTGCATGCATGGGAACAGCCCCAAGGCAGTGGTGGTGTCCCCATCCCTGGAGAGAGGAGTGGATGTGGCACTTGGGGACATGGGTCAGTGCTGGGGGAACAGTTGGATCCAACTTTTTTTTTCCCTTGGTCTTTTCCAACCTAAGTAAGTCTATAATTCTGTGATTCCCTGTTCAGCACAGGATTTCTGTTTTCCAGAGCCTAAAAAGACACCCTCCTCACCAACACAACTCATTAAACATTACCAATTGCTAAGCAAACATTCCTAATTATCAACCAAACACTGCTGACATATTTCACACAAATAAAGCTATCAAAACCCTGGAAGGAAATTTCTCCTCTGACAGATGCCTGTGAGGTATCCAGGCACTCTCTGTGAAGTCTGGTGCACCTGTTTCACCCCTTGAAAACCATCTGATAAAATGAATTACCAGCTCTCCTGTAAGCCTGGCAGCTGCCAGCACAGCAGAAAACGTGCTCAAATTAATATTAGAGCTGCAGGAAATTCATCTTCAGGAAGCCCTGAATCAACCCAGGGCTATGCAAGGTGTCATTAGAGTTCAAAATGAAGGTTCTCCATTCAGTTTGAATGAAATCTATTCAATATATTTATTCAGTATCTGTTTATACTGAACCTTTGGCACAGCTCAAACACTTTGGGCTTTGAAGAGATATTAGATTGAATTTTCTCAACTGTTTTTGTAGCTAGAATTGTATTCACTTGTGCATGTATTTTACCTAAAGGGGTGTCTATCCCCGCTGAGTTTTACCCAGGTAGCAACAATTTGGGAAGTAATTGTCTTTAGCTAAGAGAATATATTTTTTAATCAATTAATAGGTAAAACTCTGGCCTCACTGAAGTCAGCATGAATTTTGCTAATGAGTGAGGTTTCAGTCTCTCTTTGAAGGCAGATCAAACATGCTCTTCAGCAGCTACACTCTCATTAAATCCTCTTATTCCTACACAGACAAGGTTATTCTCATCTTATATAATATGTACCAGAAATAAATATTATTTGCCTTCATCCTGGGAATGTTCCAGGCCAGGTTGGACAGGGTTTGGAGCAACCTGGTTTAGTGGAAAGTGTCCCTGCAGGAGTTTCCTAACACTGCGTTTTTTACTTGTGCCCGTTCCTTGTTACCTCCCTGATTTAGACTCCTCCATCCTCCTGTTGGAACTCTCCAAACAAACACTTGGAAAACTTTAGGAGCGCGACTATGAATAGAGGCAGCTCAGCCTAGAAGGGAGCTGCTCTCTCGTGCCTGCACGAGCAGGGTAAGGCTTAACCCTGGAGCAGCAGCAAGGAAGACAGAAAACTCCGTGGAGCACAAGCAGGGGTGGCAGCACTCATCTAAAAAAGGCTTTTCCACAAAGTCTGTACCAATTTTTAACTCAGCCACAGCACCCTGCCTCATCAGAGATCGGAAGATTCCCCCAGTAATTTTACACTTCCACTGCATTTCCTTTTGTTATGGCAATCTCTTCAATTTTTAGCATTTGCATTTCAGAATGTTTCGTATCTTGAATAAAAAATGAAGCAACAACATAAACCAAACTAAAAACGCCGTGCACTTTCCCCTTGCAGATGCATCTGTCTGTTGTAAGTTTAGTGCTGCTGATCTGGTAGTTATTTTAACTGCTGCTTGGCTCCAGCCCTGTTGATATATTGGTTATTTTTATATATGGGAGGCCATTTGTGTGACTGATTTTGCAATTCATGCTGCCTGCTGAAGGACATCCCTCGAAACAGACCTCAGAGCTGTATTCTCAAGATGAAAGCAATTGGACAGAAGTACCTTTCTCAAAAGAGGGACCTCTATTACATTTATTTTTTTTTCCCCCTGAATTGCTTGCTCAAGCCAATTGGTTGGGTGATTGGAAGAAATGAAACAGGGAAGAATTGATGGGATTCACACCTCGGTGTGCAGCATTAAAGCCATTTCTTATCCTTAGCAAATGGGGAGTGTTGGATCAAATCCCACTATATGGCCCAAATACAGTCCAGGGGAGAAAATGATTATGCTTATCATGCCAGCATGGGCTCGGGGGAGGTGAAAACAAGAGCATCCAAAAAAGCACAACCAAATTGCTCAGGGTTGTTATTTCAGGTTGCCAGTTGCTCAGGCTGCCTGCCCATGGGAGAGAGATGCTGCAATAACTGTAATTTCACAGATAAGTTGCATTTTAGGGGTCAATATAAAAAAAAAAATAAAAATCAGGAGCCAGGTAGGAAAATCTCAAAGGCTGACAAGAGAAAGAGGCTTTGGTGAGGAGGTTTGTGCAGCTTTGCTGTTTATACCCTCCTAAGGTATAAAGATGTGACCAAAAGGCATCCTGACTCAGGGAAATCATAGATTTAAATAAATATAATCTCTCTGTTAAGGACCTACAGCTGCAATTCCTCAAGATGCACGTGCAGGTGTGCAAGTGCTTGCCAAAAATCCAGCCATGAACACCCCTGGGGCTTGCACACCTTGCTGAACTTGGTCTGTCTGAAGTTTTGGGGAGGACAGGAGCTGTTTCTGTGTGATGCTGAATATTTCTGGCCTTCCTCAGTGCATGTGAACAAATGAACAGCTGCACTTCATCTGGGCAAAATTTATTGATATCATTACTTATTCTCTAGTAGAGACTCACACCAGAGGCTTAAGGAAGATCAGAGCATCTCACAGTGAAAGGCTGCAGAGCAATCACTCATCTGCTGATCAGTGACTTGGAGATTTCTTGAGTCAGATACAGAGATTACATATTTAAATTACTTTTTTTTTTTTAACATGAATCAGTCCAAGCACTTTGGGGTCCTGGTCCCAAAGTGAGCACCCACATGAAAGAGTATCCCCTTTTTCTGAGTTTAAACTTGTCTTTTGTTCTCATCAGATGCTCCTTGGCTGCTTAGAGAGGTCAGAAACCACAGATTGCTCTGCTAGGTGACATATAAATACTTCTGTTTTAATTTCTGTTCAGCTCAGTGACAGCAATTGCTTCTGTCAGATGTGGACCAAAGTAAACAATCCTGCAACAATTTAGAAATTGCAGTTGTTTTCCAAATTATATAAGAAACAGAAGAGCTTTGTTTATGTCACCCATCTGGATGCACATGGCACAACATCTGCAGCTCTGAGGGAAGGGCATCAGCTCTGACAGGCACACACAAAATGCCATCCCAAGAAGGCTCTTTTCTGTTGTTTCCTTAATTTTCAAACAGAGCTGAGTCTGTGAAACAAGAGTGGGCTATTCAGACTGAAGGATTTGCACTGGGATGTGTCCAAGGAGTGACAGGACGTGGCACTCAGTGCTCTGGGCCGGTGACAAGGTGGGGAATGGTCACAGGTTGGATCTCAGAGGACTTTTCCAATCTCAATGATCCTGTGATTCTGTGAAAATGCCAGCTCATGTCCATCACACTGCATTAAAACCAATGACCTGGTACTCAACAATTTTGAATTTTCTTTTGGGAAGAAAAATAGTGGCTGCTGGCAAAGAGAAAAAATATACAAAAGGTACATAAAGAAACTACACACAAACTACCATCAATTATAGAATCAGTTTCCTCCATTCCCCCACAAAAAAGCCTCTGTAGGATGAATGCTCAGCATCAGTTTGCACCAAAATAAAGATTGATGTGATTCTCCCAGTTTATCAAATACCTGGTTTAAGCAACAGGTATTATAGGGAAGTCACTGTGTATTTTTGACACTGTGCCATTTTTGTTCAATTAGCTACACTTTCTAAAGCGAAGAAAGCATTTTCCTTCAAAATACAGCTTGAAGAGAACATACAAACACAAGATTAAGTGACTTTGCATTCTATTGTGAAATCAAACAGATGTATGCATTATTCTGCCTGGGGGCAGGGAGGAGAAGGCAGGGTGGGCTGCTTCTTACCTTACAGAGCATTGCTGACATTTTGCTTGAAAACTGCTGATCACAAAGAACTAGAGGCAAGTTCCAGGTCTGATATTTGCACATTTTCTCTGGGCAGAACTTGCTGCCTCAGGGTCCCACATCCCAGCCCCCAGGGCAGGCAGCTCCTCTGGAGCAGGCTGGGCCAGGTGGGGAAACCTCACAGCAGCTGCAGCAGATGGGAGCTCAGGAGAGGGATCCCCCAGAGACCTTCCATCTCCAACTTCCCTCACTTGCCAGCAGCTCTGCATTTTTGAGGCCTGAGCAGATGGTCTGTAAAGCTCTCAGATGCAGCAGCTATAGGGGTTTGAGAAAGAGGTGGGCAGGTTAAAGTTGGTGTGATGGAGATTTGTGCATTGCTGTGAAATATTCCAGCCCTAAGAGCTCAGCAGGGGCCACAGGAAGCTCTTCAATTTTTAATCCAGGGGCAGAATTAAACTGGTGCATGTGTTAATATCTAACCCAAACTTCAGTGAAATAATTTGGCTTCCCTGTGTGTTTCCATGTGCTCTGGGGAGTTCATTCCCAGAGCTGCTGACTGTTCTCAGAGCAGCAATTCCCTTCCACCTGGGCAAAGCATCCCTGTGCCAGAACTCCACCTCTTTTACAGGCACCAGGCATTTATCAGTATATTCGAAGTGCTCGGAGTGCTATAAAGAAACAGTAATTGTGGAATAAAAATTTCATAGAAACATAGAAAGATTTGGGTTGGAAGGAACCTTAAAGCTCATCCAGTGCCACCCCAGCCATGGGCAGAGACACCTTCCACTATCCCAGGTGGCTCCAAGCCCTGTCCAACCTGGCCTTGGGCACTGCCAGGGATCCAGGGGCAGCCACAGCTGCTCTGGGCACCCTGTGCCAGGGCCTGCCCACCCTCCCAGGTTCCCATTATCCTTCCCGTTATCCCATCTATCCCTGCCCTCCGGCACTGGGAAGCCACTCCCTGTGTCCTGCCACATTTGCAGTAATTCATTTTTAAGTGGAGAAGTTTTGTATGAAAAGAAAATTAAACCCGATAACCACGAGCAAACAAACAGTAAGAAAACCACACACAGAAAAGCACAAAGAAAAATAGAGTAAAAATAAAAACAAACAACCAAAACTGAAATAATTTCTTTTTTCTTCCCGATCTCAGCGTTCCCTCGCAGCCTCGGTGCTCTGGCATCCCCGGCACTGCTCTCTCCTGTCTCTAGAGGGCTGCCTTAAACCACGGAAAAGGGTCCGAAGAGCTGGATTTCAGCGCTTTCCTTTTACCTGCCATCCCAATTTCTGCATCGTCATCAGCAGCATCCCTGCATGAATTCCTGTCACCAGCCTGGAGCAAACGTCCTTTGGAAGGGGACTCGCCTGCAGCTCTGATATTTGGGTTGTCCAACGCTGGACAAATGACCCGACCACTAAAGGACAATATCAAATCTTGCCGCTGTGCATTTTGGCTCAAAGTAGTGAAAAAGTGCAGGTTTGTTGTCTGGCTGGTGTTCATTCCACAGCCACCTCGCTGAGAAGAGTTAAATCTGCAACTCTGAGCAGTTTTAGCAACTTAAATTCAGCTCTGAATGTGTTTGTAATACTCAGAAATCAAGAAATAAATGCTCAGGAAGAGTTAAAATGAAGAACTCTGCTTTAAGTGTGTCCTTGTCCAAAGTGATGCTGCACTTTATGCCACTGCATGATAAAACAGAAAACAAATGTATTGCATAAAAGTGCATATTCCATTTTCAAATGTCGCATTTTAAAACTTGAAATGACAGCTTGTATTTTTAATTTTTTTTTTTTTTTTTGAAGAGTAGATCTCCTGAGGAATGTAAATTTCAAGGGTTCAGTGTTTTAAAAAATGGGGTATAAATGAAACTATGTCATTCAGTAAGGGCCTTTACTCCTGAAGCAGTTTGTGTTGAGAACAGTCTTGTTTTGTAAATCTGATGATCACAAAGAACCTGCTCAGTTTTAAAACAAAACAGAGTCAGCATTTTTTCAATTACGGGGAAAGCATAGAGAAAACTTTTTAATAATTCACACCGAACTCCAGTCTCTAGATCTCAGACTGGTACCTGAGCTGATTCAAAGGGAAAGCAAAACAAACTGCTGGATTTGTGTGGAAAACAAATAACTCATCCAAACTTTGAAGACATTTGGAGGGTTCTTTTGAAGCAATAACAGTGTTTAGCAGCAGGGAGGGGGTCAGAGCCCCTGGGCCCCTCAGCTTTGGCTGGTTGCACTCAGGTAAGGTCACGTTTGGCTGTGCCCTGCAGCGTCCAGCTCCATCCCTATTTACACCAGGACCTCCCTCCCTGCAGGAGAGCAGCACTGCAGGGACATACAGATCCCATGGCATCCCAAACAGGGGTCCCACACACACACAGAGGTGCCAAACCCCTCCTGCAGCCAAACCCCACAGAGCCACAGTGGGCTCAACTCCAGCAGCCTGGTCACAGCACAACGACACCCTAAAGCTTGTGAGTAAGAAAAACACCCTTGGAAGCCTTTGGCTCACGGCTGCATTCAGATTCCTTGAGGATAAACCCCCTATTCCTCTTCTTTGCCCTCCTTCTTTGAACCATACAGCATTTTTGTGTCTCCTGGGTCAAGCATCTGATGCCTTAGGTTTTAACTTTTATATTTTACAATTTCTGTACTGCTTAGAGTGTAACTCTGCAGTTCCTTGTAGCCTGTGATTTCTGCTCTCTCGTGCTGGGCAGACACAACAAAGCCTCTCCAGGCTTTGCCTTCAAGGACAGCCAGGCTCTTCTAGGCCCAAAATGTGTAACCCAAAGCCTCTAAGGGGGGAGCAAGCTGAGGGGAATTACATCATTAAACTGGGGCTTTAATTGGAGAATTAACCGTGGTATGCAAATGAACCAAACCTACAAAGGTGTGAAGAACTCGTGACCTGGGGTCCATCTTGGGGTCCATTTTTGGAGGCAGCCTCTGGCTCCCCAGGGTGTGCCTTGAAGGTCTCTCAAATAAACACCGACCTTTATTCCCTTACTCTAGTCTAGTCTCTGTTTCTAGGTGGCTGGAGAAGGCATCACATCATCTCTTGGAACACACTGAATGAACTTAATTTTCTTCCTGTGGGTGCTCCCCTGCCCCACCTGAGCCAAGCCCTTGAGACAGGATTATCCTCAGGGCCTGACTCTCCCCTCATCCCCGTGGGCCACGCTCCAAGGATGGGGCTGAATCTCACCTGTGCCCCCACCCCTGGGGTCAGGTTTAATCTGAGAGTCATGAGGCACAAACAGCACTGTGGAAACGCTTGAAGGACCTTCTTTAGAAGAAAAGGCAATGCTTGAATAATAAATTCATACATGTGAGGTATTTTATACAATAGAGATGTAAACAGATTAAATTAATTTACAGCTATTGTGTTTAGTACATAGAATTTCACCAAGTACCATGGATGGGATGGTTTAAAGGCTGCAGTTACTAAGCTGCTGTGAAAATTGTAGCAGGAGAATCAAATGCATTTCCTGGCTTAACTGAACATGGGATATGATTTCTCTAAGTACTGTCACCAGTGTTAAAAATATGTGATGGGATATATCAGTAAGAAGCATCTTCAAAGAGGATTAAAGGTTCAGATGGTTTTTTCTTTTGTTTGAGGCAATAATATATTGAATTCTTTTGGACTAATTAAACTTGAAACTGATCCAGCTTGCTGGGTTTTTTTTTCTTTTTGGCTACAATGGTTCTTACAGTTTATAGCTAATTGGCAGGTGAGCAAGATAAGTAGCAGTGAACACCACTTGATGCTGTGACTGCCTCAGGGAGAGATGGGCAGCCGGTTGTACAGGAAGAGGCTGTTCGACACACATAGGAGATGAACATAATGAATTTTCACCTGAGGAGATAATGCAATGACTTAACCCCCCACAAGAAATAAGACCTTGGTGTTCCAGGAAATTTCTTATTTGAGGAAGTGTTTCAGAGATGACAGCAAAGCTTCTTTGTGGCCACCTAAACACTAAAAAGCCTGTAGGTTGCTTTACTACTTGGTTGAAATTACAGAATCAGAGCACTTGACTTGCATTCAGGCTTTGCTAATCCCCGTGGAGCTTTATCCCCTGTTTGTCATTAGCTGACCGCATTGACAGCCTCCCCTGCCTGCCCTCCCTAACCAAAACAGCAACAAAAACTCCTTTGCATCAAAGAGAATTCTCTTTCAACTTTGATCACATTTCTCGTGCTGCTCCAGCCTGTTGCTAAGAGAAACTGCGGCGCTGAGGAATGGGCGAGTCATTATTATAATTACTCTTGTTACACCCCGGTGAGAACAAGCCTCTCCCAGCACTCAGGGAATTATCCAGCAGTGCAGGCTTTAATTGATAGAGTTACTGACAGCTCCTGCCGGGCTGGAGCTGCAGGAGAACCCAGCCACAACATCAGCACGTGGGGCAGGAGCTGCTGCCACGCCGGACTGGACCCCGTCTGCCAGGTACAGGGATGTGCACGGCCCTGGATGCCAGCACGGGGGATTTATTCCATCAGAACCCTTCTTGCTGAGAGCTCAGGAGCAGCAGCCTGAGCTGTGCTAAAATATCTGCTGTGCTGGTGCTTCTCAGCCTGGCCCACCTGCACAGGGCTGATGGTCAAGGCAGGAGGAGAAAAGGTCTCACTCCATGGAAAAAGTAGGACCCAACTCTTCTGTCTGTCACTTGTTCCACTGGCCCAGCCACATTCCCTGAGTGACATTATTTATTAGTCCAGAATATTTTATAAAATCTGAAATATGTAATAAAAAGCACTGATAAATACTTAGCCATGTGAAGAGACAAGGTAGGCACCTTTCCAGCAGCCAGGCATTGGAGCAGGCTGTTATTTGGTTTAGCACAGGATGGGGGGATCTGGAGCACCTTCAGTGTAGTTCTGCACATCGTTTCTGCCACTTCAGAAATTTTACTTACTGGCTTTATTGAGTTCAGTTCTAAAGGAAAAAGAATGATGAGATATATGCATGCTAAAGCAAGAGGCCTTTTTCTTACATTCCCAAGCATGTAAGGAAAACTGCAGCATGTACCCCAGCATCTGCTGGAGGTGTCATGAAAAATACAAATACATCAGCTCCTGAGATTGCAATGCAATAAATACATGCAGTGGTGCTGAGAAAATCTGCACTCACTTGAACACATGCTTTCCAAAGTGCCTCTGTATTTCAGAAAGGTGCTTGCTCTGAAGCAGCAGCGCTAAATAGAAGTGTTTTAATTTTTCAGGCAGTACAAGGAGAGTGATTTATCTTTCAGGTGAAAGGATGAGGGGAAAGGATTATCTTTTTCACCTCCTGTGGAAAAGCTATCCCGACAGACTCCAGGTGACACAACGTTTACATGGATCACTGCTTAGTCATTCATCCAGCATGGCTGGAAAATGTCAAGTGCAGGGCAAATACCTGCATATGTGGAGACAGAAGGAGTTGCACTTTGTATTTAAGGCCTGTAAAAGAGCAGAAGGAAAGGGCGAAACTGAAATTATTTTCGTGAACATGGCAGATCCTTAAAGTGAAAAGAAAAAGGAACATCGAGGAAATGTCCTCAAATTGCAAATTGTTTAGATTAGATAGAAGGTAAAATTCCTTCACAACAAGTATTGCCAAGCATTGGGACAGGTTTTTCAGGGAAGTGGAGTCATCATTCCTAGAAGTGTTCACAAGAGGTGTGGATATGGCACTTGAGCACAAGGTTTGGTGGTGAACATGGTGGTGGTGCTGATGGTGGATTCGATGATCTCAGAGGTCTTTTCCAGCCTTAACTTTCTATGATTCTATGATTTATTAATGGGGAATTCCAGCCTCAAATGTTCAGGAATGGCAGGGAAATATTTTCAGATGGCATCCATGGAGCAGTGTCTGCAGTACCTACCTTGGTTTGGGTTTTTTCAAATCTGAGGCTGGGAGAATGGCAGGCAGGAGGAGAAGCAGCATCCTGCCCTGGGGTACAAAAAACAGGGATTTTTTTTTTTTGAGGCTGTGATTTTTTTATTTTTATTTTATTGAATGTGCAAAGAAACTCCTGTGCTTTCCTTCCTTGGGTCCCCCAAACCTTTCAGAAATGCTGCTTGAGGGCTTCCTTTCCTATCGGGGAGCAGTGATGGGAGCAAGAGAACTGCAGCTGAGTGCAGTGTGCACACACAGACAGAATGGGCTTGAGCCAGTTCCCTCTGCCCACCACCAGTCAGAGCCTGAGACATTAAACTCTATCCCCAGCGAAAAAAAAGCCTTCTCTTTGCTCTGAAAGAGAAAGGTTGGCAGCCTTGTAGAACTGGGAGGCTTGGAAATCCTTTAAAATACGCTTTACAGGAATGCTTTAGCTCTCCAGCACTTCTGGAGTCAAAGAACAGGGCAGGGAAGACTGGAAGTTTGAACCCAGCTATTTTCTGGGAGTTACAGCTATTGATTACAATTGCATTGACTGCCAGACCATTTAATCTAATGAAATTGTTCTTGAGTGTTGCAATTGAGATGAAAGTGTAGCCAACTTGGAAGGAAAATTTAGAAGTGTTGGAAGAGGCAATAGCTGGACTTCAGGGCACAAATGGGTTTGTTAGCACATGTTATGCACTGACTGTGTTGTGCTTAGCTGTATTTCTGGAGAAATTCTGTTATTTCGCCAGGACTAATGCAGGAGAAGAACAGAGTAGTAGTTTTCCCACTATTTCTGTGACTGAGTTCCCATACAATGAATCTAGAAAACGATTAGATCCTAAAGCTGAGTCAAAAACAAATTAGTTATTGAGAGGCAAATATAGCTCTCAAAATCTCTTAGATAATTCTGTTACTTGTGGCTTAATATGAAGAAGGAGAGTTAATTATTTATACCGTGCATGGGATTCACTAAATGCGAGCTGCAAGATGAGATGGAGTCATAAATTAATGCTTTGTAAAGATTGTTCTTCACTCAAAGCCAAAAGGAAAGGTATTTGTGGGATGGAGCAGGGATAGGCATCACCAAAACCCAGCAGGTCAAACTCCTGGAGAGCTTCCCATCACTCAGAACTACTTATGGAAAGGGGCCGTGCTGTGTTCTGCCTTTCCCCATGCCCTTGTCTCACCCTAAATACAACACCATGGCTGGGTTTTGTCTCAATTCCAAACAAAATTGTCACAGTTTGAGTTTGGCTGGTGAAAGAACTCTGCACATGTGAAGACATTGCTCTGTCATGTCTGGTCCTGATACTAACCCGGAATCACTGTATTAGTTCTGTGGTTTTATTCTTAAATTAACCTTGTCACTCCTTAACTCATTTTTATCTGCCATTAGACCCCAAAAAGAGAGAAAGTGCTTGTTTCCATGAGATTTTATTTATGTTGCCTTCTCAAATGAGATAATTTTGATTAATTGCTTCAGCTAGCGAAGGTCTTCAGAGGTAGCTTTAGAGAAGGAACCTTTCTAGTCAGGAAAAAGAGGCAAGAGAGATCACCAAAAATGGTTTGAGTTGGAGGGACCCTAAAGTCCATCTTGTTCAAACCCCCTGCCATGGGCAGAAATGCCTTCCACTAGACCAGGTTGCTCATGACTGTCCTCAGACAGCTTTTAAATGATGCTGCAATATTTCACTGCATTTCCCAGTGAAGGATCTGTTTGGAAGAGGCTGAAGGCAGATCTGCTGTGGAACTGGGGGCTGCTGCCCTCACCATGCTCCCCCTGAGCTCTGGGAAACACCTGCAAACTCCTTCCCTGCAGCCACAGCTTCGACTTCTTCCTCTGTTACTTCTCAAATTTATTTTGTCTCCTTACCTATTTAAACCCTGACATTCTGTCCCAGCCATCTTTTGTAACTGCAGCCACCAGATCTTCCTTTGGAGCTCTTGGGTTACCCATTGCCTCTGCTGCTCAGACCTTCAGCCACTTCACACTGTTGTTGCAGCACTTAATTGTAAGTGTTAATTGATGGACTACAACTGACGTGAGTGTGAGAGTTCTGCTATTGTGCCAGACAAAAGAATTCAGGTAACTGCTGGCTCCTCTCCTCTCACTTTACATGCAAACAGTGCCCGAGCTCTGGGAGACCCAGAGGTGAATGATTGATGGGGAAGGGGCACCTCCCTGGCTTGAGCAGGTCTTGGCATCCGAGCTCAGGCAGGAAACACTGGGAAGTAAATCAGGGATGAGCAGCCCTTTTAATAAATTGCAGACAAAAATCCCCTCGGCCAGTGAAAGGTTAAATAACAGGGATAAATGAGTCTCTCCATCTCCTGTCCTCCCCCCCTTCCCCACGCTGCAAGTTTAATAAGCCAAAATCAAAACCATCTAGGCCTGGAGCTTTGTAAGATTTAAGACTTTAAAATGTGAAGCGCCTCATTATATGTGCCTATTTTCAATAAAAAGGGGAGATAACTGGTGTCACGTCAGTGTCTTATCAGTGATATTTGTTTGACTTCTATTTCCAAAGTGCACTGCTTGCTTTTTCTGGTGCTGGAATCAAACTCTTCTGAATTGTACAGTATAAGAAGAGATATCAGTTTTCACCTAAGAACTTTCAAAAGGAGACCAGTCTGTGCCTCCCTCTGCAGAAATAAAGAACTATTGTACAGTAGAGTGTATAACACTTGCAACATGGCCAATTGACTTCCTTCCTATTAATCAACTACTCTGTTTACCTTCTTATACAAACCATTTCAAAACCATTAAAACTAAGAGGATTAGCATCACATTTCTGGCAAAAAGCACCTTAATTTCAGCGAATGCTACTTTCACTCTCTGAGGAGATTTTTTTTTAAAAAAAAAACCTTGAAAGAAATGGATTCTTTATTGTGGCAAATTCACTGAAACAGGAATAAATTATATCTCCTGTGTAAAAAAAGGCAGAGGGAGGGGGGTAAAAAGAGGGCTAGAGGAGTACAATTCTCTCAATCCAGTGAGAGAGAACTGCAAAAGAATTAAATTACCAAGAATGAACGAATTTCAAAGCAATCCTGAAACATGAGTTAAGTCCTGACAATTTGAATCAATTGTTCTGTCCTGGCCATGTACGAGCAGTTCCTACTTTTGTAGCCTTGATTTCGGAAACAGTTGGGAATGGTTCACTTGTTCTGCAAATAATACTGCAGCCAGAAGTTCAAGGCCCAAATTCCCATTTTCCTATGCTCTGGGAATTTTTCTGGCACAGACAAGAAGGTACCATTTATGCCAATTTCATTTCATTTAGCTTCCAGTCTTGATTGTAAAAGTTTTGCATGGAATTAAATGGGGGAAAATATTGTTCCAAATAAATTCGCATCTCCTGAACACCACGCAGCACCAGTTTAAATGTTTGCAGCCATGCATTTTACTTTGTTAAATGGGAAATTTAAGAGATGTAACCAGCAAAAACACACCTGAGAAACAACATGAATCATAAAAGCACATGATGTTGATATAGAGAAACCTAACGGGCACAAACACAAAAACACAAGAAAATTTTCTATAAGTGATATTTTATAGAGATCTATATATATCTATAACAGGAAAATTTACCTCTGAAAGGGAGAAAATCAGAAGAGAATTTAATTATTTCCAGAACTTGTCATAGAGCATCCCATGGAATGAGAGTACCTGGTGAAGTCTTAATGCAATAAATTGTTTTAAACACCAGAAATTCCAGACGTGGTAAATAATGATGTCAAGGATGCTGCAGACACCTCCACACAGGGCAAGTTGGAATCTCTGCAGAAACATCATCAAGAGACACTTTGGGATGTCCCAGAATGGCAAAAAGGATGCACCAGGGTAGATTCAGGGGTCTAAATTATGTGTGCAAAGGTACCAGAGATGATGCATATTAGATTGTGTTTATGTTCCTTCCCTAATTTTTTCTAGCAACAAAGTTACTATTTGCTCATTAAATGTCCAAAGAACCACCTAAAATCCCTCTTGTAAATAAAAATGCTGATTTGCAGGAGCTGTCTTTAGCTAATTCATGCCACTATTTTCTCAATGCTGTTACTAAATTCTACATTTCTGCCATTTGTTCGTAGTGCAGAGAAATAGTTTTTTCCCCCATTTTCATTCCATAATCTGAGCATAGAAGAGAGTGAGAGGCACTATTTTGCCTTCTTCATGGCATCTCTGAAAAACAGATTGGTGAATGAAGGGAAGAATCCACAGAATTTTGGGGTTTTTTTACTACTACAGAGCATTAAAATTATTTTTAAAGCACCACATTTTTTCAGGAGTTGAAAACAAAGTTTTAAAAATAAATGTTTTCATTTTGGCCATTTTTTTTTCAAGTAGCTCTCCTTAACTCGTGCTCAGAAATAAGACAACAGTGACCCCAAAGGGAAGTTGGTGATGATAGAGGACACCAGTTAAAATCCCACTGAATTTCAAAGCCTGTCCTGGTTATATCCCAGTGATCCATCCAGTGCAGCTCGAACTGTTAATATATGGGTATTGCTCTGAGATTGCTGGTTTGAGATCAGGCTTTTTAAGGCACATCATTTTTCAGGCAGACCTTGATGATCAGTCTCAGGGGCCTGATGCTGATGGTCCCTTCCCTCTGACAAGATAAATGTTCCTTTGTAATTCTTGTCATGGCGTTCAGCTGGCATCAGGAAATTAAGAGAAAACTTTTTTGCTGGCATTGCACTGTTATAGGGCTGCAGGACTAAACTCCTCACTGCTGGAAAAAGCCTGACTTTGGCAGGGATTTTGTGTTGGGCACAAACCTCACCAAATGGAGCTTGGAGGAACGATGCTGATGTTTCTGTATCTTGGGGAAAAGCATTAAAAATGGTCTGTTTATCTCCTATTGCTACAAAAAAGTTCAACCTCACAGGCTTGCTGATCAAAAAAAATTTATATCTAAACATAGAGTCTTAATTCCAATTTATTCTGAAGAGTTTGAATAAAGTGAAAAAGTCCCATGCTGGATTTCTTCATTAGATGAAGTCTTAGAAAATTAATTGTCTATCTCTGCTGGAGAAAAAGCTTCTGCTAACACCTGGGTTTGGTTCATGGAACCATAGAAGGACCTCTAAAGGTTATCTAGTCCAACCCTGGTCATTACCAGAAAGCTTTCCTGAGCAGAGATGCACAAAACACTCACACAGAGGGCATGGCAATAACGTTTTCCCACTGAACAGGTTTCTTAGTACCAGGTTGCAACAAACGGTTCTTGAATATTGTTTTTTCCATTGCAATGAGAGCTAGAGAAATTCTGGAAATACAAGTGAAGAAAATGATTGTACACTCAGGAGGATGACAAGCAAAAAACAAGTACTGCCATGGTCTGGGCTGTGATCCATGCCATACTCCATGGCTCCTGTCCATCCTGTAGCTGTCCTCTGGTATGAAAATACTGAGGGTTTCACAAGCAAAATCTTTCCAAATCATCTTCTTTCCCAAGTCCTGAATTTCTTGACAGCTTTTTAGACACACAGACTTAGAGCAAGAGTTTCTCCTTTTTGCATAACCACGGAAAAAAAGGCAGTTTCGGTGTCATCTGTCCCACAGGCCTTTTCATTGATGTATCTGGTTTTCTTCTACAACAAAACATAAGCTCCAGTCACACAAAGCTGGGCTGCATCTGGTGCCCACAACACAGATAATGCTGCCTAAACAGGGGGTTTAGCCCTGATAAAGAGAATTATAGACTGGCTTGGGTTGGAGGATACCATAAAGCTCATCCAGTCCCACCCTGTGCCATGGCAGGGACACCTTCCACTGCCCCAGGCTGCTCCAAGCCCCAATGTCCAGCCTGGCCTTGGACACTTCCACGGATCCAGGGGCAGCCACAGCTTCTCTGGGCACCCTGTGCCAGGGCCTGCCCACCCTCACAGGGAAGAACCACCTCCCTCCCCTGCTGCCCACGGTGCTTTGGATGGACCTGGCTGAGCTGCTGTGTGACCCCACCATCAAAACCTTTCTCCTTCCAGGTTATCCCATGACAGCAGGAGCTGCCTTTGGAATCCACCCTGCCTTTGGCATTGCAGGATGTTTACAGCAAGGCTGCAAGGTGGATAAGAAGGAATAAACAAGCCCAGCTTAAACCCTTGTTTTTGTCAGAGGAGTTAAAGGCCATTAAGCTCAGTCTTTTAAGCTGGCCAAGAGAAAGCCACGGTAGATTCTGCGAGATATACTGTGTATTAAAAGGTTCCTGATTTTTTCGAAATGATAACCTGCTGAAGGAAATGATGTCCTCTGCCACAGTACCTGCTTGTCTAATTGCAAACCATGCAACCTTATCCCCCCAGAGATTTACAGATAAAAAACCCCACTGTCATCACTTCCACCCTCCCTGTCTCCTCTCTCTCTGTACAGCAGGTAAGACAAGAAACAGGGGCTGGAGGATTTAAATAGAGGGAGTACATTTGAGAAACAGGACAATTACGGACACCAGCACGGACACGTGTGCAGCAGGAATGGTACAAGTTAGTGACAGCAGCCTTTTCAACTGAGTACCAGCAAAATAAATAACAAATGTTCTGGAGGGACACGGTAGCCCTGAGTACTTCAATTAAAGCAATCGATGAAAGTGCCCATCTGGATAAAGTTTCGAAAATGAGTTGTTTAAAAAATAAGCAAGGTCCAAAATTCAATGTTTCCCTGGCAGTTTGGATGACAGAGTTTAACAGTGTGAGGAGGAGGACCAGCATAACCATGGGCAAGAGCTCTTCTGTTTTCACATTTCTCCTGACACTGCAAGAGGTTATTTTGATCCCTCAGGAGGCTGAGTCAAACCCTGTCCTGGTGCTGATACTTCTTTGCTCAAAGCAGATGTAGGGAGTGAACCTGCTGAGCTGTGCAGCTTTCCTGTAGGCAATGCAAACCTCAGAAAAGGCTCTGAAAATGATGTGCACTAATGGTGGAGCTGTGACCCCGTGGGAAGCCCTCGCTGGAGCAGTCTGTTCCTAAAGGACTGCCCCTACAGAAGGGACCCACGCTGGAGCAGTCTGTTCCCAAAGGACTGCCCCTACAGAAGGGACCCACGCTGGAGCAGTCTGTTCCTAAAGGACTGCCCCTACAGAAGGGACCCATGCTGGAGCAGTTCATAAAGAACTTCCCATGAAAAGATTCACAGTGGAGAAGTCCACGGAGGATGGTTTTCCATGGGAGAGAGCCTACACTGCAGCAGGGGAGGAGTGTGAATAGCCCTCCCCTGAGGAGGAAGAAGCAGCAGGGACAAGAAGAGATGAACTGCCCACAGCCCCCACTCCCTGTTCCCCTGAGCCACTGAGGGTGAGGAGGTGGAGAAATCAGCAGTGAAGTTGAGCTCAGGAAGAAGGGAGGGAGTGGGAGAAGGTGTTTTCAAGAGTTAGTTTTATTTCTCATTACCCTACTCTGATCTGATTGGTAATAAATGAAATTAATTTCTCCAAGAGGAGTCTTGGGGAATGTTCTTCTCATGACAATAATCGAGGAATAATCTTTTCCTGTCCTTATCTTGACCCATGAGCCTCTCATTGCATTTGTTCTCCCCTGTCTAGCTGAGGAGGGGAGTGAGGGAGCAGCTTTGGTGGGAACCTGGTGTCCAGCCAGGATCAGCCCATCCCACGAGCACAGATTGCTCTGCCTCCCATCCCTCCCGGCCCTGCACCACCAGGGCAGTTTTACATCCATTCCCTGCTACCAGAAGAAGGATGCAGGAGCTGTATTAGGGAGTGAAGATCTTGCAGTCTCATGAAAGAGTGCATTAATTGAGCAAATTTTTATGGATGAGGAAGCCTAAATGACTTTCCTGCCTCTAGGCTTTCTGCACAGGATTGTATATTCAGGTGAATGAAATATACGAGTTAGGCTGGGTGAACATTTAGCAAAACTAAAATCTTTAGCTAAATTTGCCAGCCCTGACCTCTACACACATTTATTTGGTCTCATTTTAGAAAACCATCACTTTTCTGGGCCTAGCATCAGGTTAGGATGAAAGAGGGTGGAGAAAACTGGACAAGGGGAAAAAGGTGGATTTTTTTTCTGCTGCCTCTTGCTCTCCTCTCCCTTCCTGTAAAACCCTTTTACTTGGGTGATGAGCAAGGCAGTTGAGGACTTGGCAGGGCTGGGTAAATATATTTTCCTGAGAGTCAGCTATGCAGACACAAAGAGCGAAACTTTTCTCCACACACAGACCCTGAGGAAGCTATTTCCAGACACAGGCAGTGGGAAGGTGTCTAACAGGGTCATGGTTTAGTGGTGGACCTGCCAGTGCTGGATTAATGGTTGGACTTGATGATCTTAGAGGTTTTTTCCAACCTTAATTATTCTGGGATTCTACGGTATGTGACTTCACACTACTTAATTCATCCCTTTTTCCTTTCTCTTCTCAGGTTTTTAAAAAATGTAGTTTGAGACTGAGGATTTCTGTGACCCTGGGATTGTAACAAGTGTGGTCCTGACCCCAGACATGCAAATACCAACACACAGCTTATGAGCGTTTCTTCTTTAGTTTTGCCTGGGAATAAACCCACCTAATCCTTAAAGCTTTATCAGCTCGTTTTAGCTTTCTCCATATCACAAAGAAATCAGTCTCAGCACCCTGTAGGTGCTACCCTGGCAGGAAAAAAAAAAAAAAAAAAAAAGAGACATCTGCTCTGACCCATTTTCTGGAGAAAAAAGATTAAATATAGACAATTTCTCAGTGTGTTGCCCAAGAAGGTACAAATCCTGTCCAAGACCTGACTTCCCAGGCAAAAGGCTTGGAGGGTGAGCCACTAACATTTGCAGATGTGCACCTCCCTTGTTATCTCACAGCCAGGCTCTCTCAGTCTATTTAGTATCATTGGAGAGTTCACTGAGATGAAAATAATGACAAAAAATACTGTGACAAGATAAAGTACAGTGCTATAAAAATTCTCTACAGTGCTATAAAAATTAGATTCTTAGCAGAAAAGAGAATGAAGAGGTAATTTAGTAAAAGTGATGGATGAACCTCGGAAGGTTCAGAATTTTAGTTCAGTGCAGTTGCTTATTCAAACCGGGGAAATTCAGGAGAATTGTCACCCACTGTGAGAGCCAGTCCCCTCTGGTTCTCACCACCTTAAAGCTGGCAAAAAGAACACAAGAAACAAGAGGTGATTACAGTCTTTAATCCATCTGGATTCCTGGTGGTAATTAATCAACTATTATTTGACGTAAGCTGGCTCTCACTTTTCCTGCAGTATGTAGATTTCTGTCAGGGCAAACGGAGCCAGGTGCTGCAATGTGTGGCAGGACTTGCACAGCATCTACGATGGGCAAAATATCATTTTCTGTCTGTGTCTCATTTTATACAAAGCTATAATCATATAGTTTATATGATTAAAAAACCCTTTCTGACAGGTTAGCAGGTTAGTAGTTAAAACAGAATGCTTTGGTAGTGATATGATTGTCTGGCATTGGTAGATAAAAGCAATTTCTTTTGATCCTCAGAGTGCTGAGCACTAAATATCTTTATGGGCACTTTATAACTGGGGAAAAATTAATCCTAGAGAAATTAAATAATTAACCTTGGTCAACGTGAGAGTGGATGTTACAAACAGGAATAAAACTCAGATCTACCAAACCCAGGATTTCATTTCCACAAGGGATGCTGCACCTATTTTATTGCAGGATGGGCAATGTTTCCAACATGTGGCCATTTTTTCCCCAGGCACTTTGTATCAGCCAAAGAATTTGGAGTACAGACCTCGGAGCCACACAAGCCTTCACATCGATTGGCTCAACTACTCATGCCAAAAGTTACACAAATGCTGTGAAATGAAACTGCTTCAATACTTCACCCAGCTTTTGCCTGACTGAGGACTTTTGCCTCTAAGTAACTAAAACCTGACATTTATCTTCACAAGGCCAAATTTCCAGTGATACTGTTGC
Source organism: Monarcha castaneiventris obscurior (assembly GCA_026261815.1). Lineage (NCBI taxonomy): Eukaryota > Metazoa > Chordata > Aves > Passeriformes > Monarchidae > Monarcha > Monarcha castaneiventris. The sequence continues at coordinate 3,927,798 of JAMPIT010000886.1, forward strand.
TCAGAATTTCTTAATACCTTAAAAAACATACAGATATATCCAGCTGTATACATGTCTGTAGAGATAATCAGTCTGGTCATGTGGAAACCTGTTGGCTTGGGTATTTCTTGTACTCACCTGGCCACTGGGAGGCTTTACAGCTTCACAGTGAAGGGAGAAGGTGGGTTTTGTTTAGATATTGCATGTAACAGATGTGAAGCTGCAGAGCTGAACCCCAAACTGCAACACTCCTCACGTAGGATGGTTGTGGTTTGCTGTGAGCACCCAGCAGCACCCATGAAAAGCCTTTTTTTCTTTAGGTAAACACTTTGTGCTCTGCCCAGCTGGCTGAACAGGCAAAATAATACCTTTCTGTTTCTCAGAGAATCATTAAACCATGACTGTAATGAATTTTATTAGCGGTGGTCTTTAAAACACAACCCCTGACAGTGCTCATTAACCATATTTTGGTTTACCATGACTGAAGAAACGTTGTGTACATTACTCACTGCTGGATGTGCAGTGAGATTATCATTTTTGGAAGCAGATTAGGCAAGAACAGGGGATATCAGTGGCCGTGCCTCTCTCCATCCTGGGATTTGGCTCAGTAGAGGAGTTATTCAAGCCAGCTCTCCTCACCCCACCTCCTCACTGCCCCTTCAGAGAGTGTTCTCTCCTTTTGTCATTTTCCCCTCACACTTTTCTGATTGGACACGTTATTTATGGGATGTGATCTACTGTATTTTTGAATTGATTTTGTGTTCAGCTCTTGTAAAGCATTTTTGTGGACCAGTACCTCAGGGTGATATATTTTTTTTTCTTTACAGATGTTCTGACTTACCTTTTCCTCCCTGAGTTTCCTATTCTTTGCCTCTTGTTTTCCTATTTGTTCCACAGCGGAGTGGAACATCCAGACAATCTCCTCAGGAAATAAAACCTCATTAGAAAATGGTAAGAACTAAAGTGCTTTCATTTTAATGAGACAATTACATTAATTTGCTTATGGCTAGTAATAAAGAATGAAAAAACCTTTTCATTTTTTACTTCTCCTCTTTTATTTTCTCTCTTTGGTCTCACTAGCCTACAATTTCATTCCGAAACCCCCTGCCAAGAGCTCACAGGATTTCTGTGGACATGCTGCTGGTAACCACCAGGAAGGTGGAGAGGGATGGTTCTCCATCTGCACTTCTGCTGTTCTCCCCAGGAACAACTCCCATGACAAAGAGGTGGGGGTGAGCTGGATGGTGATTAATGTCCCACAGATTACAAATAATGCAAGAAAAAGCAATTTTAGGATCTATAATTTAAAAATCAAATGGTATTACATGTTTGAGAGATCGTCTTGATCCATTTCTTGTGGTCAGAACTGCCACTGACCTGTTACTCACAAGCTGGCAAGCCTTTACTAAGGGATTTAACAGATAGGAATTTCAGCTGTTGATGGATTCAGAAAACAGAATTACACTTCAGGAAACTCAAAATCTGCTTTAATTTGCACAGGAGCAACAGGAGGAGAGGCTGCTTCTACAGTGCTTTTTCAGCACCAGCATTAGTTCCTCTTCACACTTTGCATGTGTCATTAAAAGCATTATTAAAGACGATCAAACTGTACACTTTGCATTCAAACTGTACATTTTGCTCTAGCCAAGAGGCAAAGTCTCGGAGATTTGCTGTTAATGCCTTTAATTAATAAGGAATGGTGATGGTAAGTGGCCCATTCAGCAGGATGAAGGTGGGTAACTGCTGTCCCTGCCTCATCACAAGGACTTCTGGAAGGTGCTGGCTGCTCCTCTGCTTGTCAGGGAGCACAAATGAAGATGTGGAAAGTAAAAGAAAGAAAGGTGTAGACAGCCTTGTAGAAGGATCAAATATTTGAGAAGCAGAATTTACACACATCCTGATGCTCTCCAGTGAGGATCACACACCAGCTTGTGTGTGATCCTCTCTGTGGTTATTTTTCTCTGATCTTTTTTCGGCCTGACTCAGAGCTGCCTGGGGTGACTCTCCACAGCCCCGCTTGGGCCTATGCCGACAAAAGTAGAAACAGCAAATTTCTAGGTCACTTCTCTTTGGGTGCCTCGAGACTCTTTTGGATCCTTAATTGCAGCCACAAACAGACCTGACAAGTCTGTGAGTCATGTAGGAGCTGAGCTCTGGGGCTGGGCTGGCTGCTGCAATCCTTCTCCTCAGAGGGAAGCCCGCGGCCTCATCCACGAGGGCGATGGAGCTGATGTTGCAAAGCCTTTCTGCTCTTGGCCATCTGGAGATGAAGATCTGCAGTTAATCTGAACAGAAAATGTGGATTTTGTTACTCTTGTGGCTGTATGTTGCTGTTACTGAGGGGGCAGCTCTGCACAGGCCTTGTAGTTGTATATCCACTGTTCAGGTTTGGCCTGGGTGCGCAGCAGGCACTGAGAACAGAGGCCACACTCTCTATCCCAGGATTTTTATCATTTTATCAGGTCCTATTTATTTTCAAGCATCTGTTCAACCTTTCATGCAGGATGAAAACAATAGCTTCAGCTGCTTTCTACCTGAGCACTGGAGGAGTTCAAGCTGATACTCACATCAAAGCGCTCGGCATATTTATCATTCCTGATTCCGTAATAAGCAGCGGCGTCTGACAGATGCACAAAAGCACCACAGTTTCCACTTGGACCTTACAATGGCAGCAATGACTTCAAACTAGGATTAAAGACTCGCTCAGGAAATGCTGAGCATTTTCCTTGCTGAATAATTACGATCTCCTCACGACTTGGATTGCTGGCAGTGCCTCGCTGCACCCGGAGCTTGGGAGCACAGGGGATGCTTTGGGAGCTGCTGCTGCTGCAGAGCTCAGGTTGGCTTTAGTGGGAACAGGAATACACCTATAATTCTTCTCCAGCACTTTATCAAGTGACACATAATCAGTTTGGTTTAGAATTTTTCAGACATGATAAAGATGTATTTCCTTGCGGGCCTGCCCCAGTCTTATTCTAAGGAATAAGTCACTTTTTTCATTTACCAGAAAGCAAATCTTGCTCTGCAGTTAAAGCTTATGTTTAAGAGAAAAAAACATTCCATAAATAAAGAAAAAAAAAATCTGAATTCATCTATCGGGGTGCAATTCCTCCATAGTTTGTCTCAGGAATAACTTGTATCAGTGACAGCCTCAAAAGTAAGGAAGTGAGAATATGGAACAACCTGACATTATTCAATACAGGGAAAAAGCTGTTAGAAGAAAATTACTCAGCTTGCTGAGAGAGACACCTAATCACCCTCACAAGTGTGTCAGCTGCCATTATTTTTTTTCTTACCATTTTTGAGCCATCACATAAATTTTTTATTGAATGCACTGCCTTATGCTATATGAGAAATCAAGAGCATTGGCCATAAAACTCCAAACACAGCCAGTAACAAGAAAATTCAAAGCTTACTGAGAAATTGGAATTCCATTACAGAATATTTGCATGTAGGCAAAGACATTACATTTTACTCAGAGTAACAGAGTATAGGCACCTACTGATTTTAAAACACAATTAAAACCACTTTAATTAGCATTAACTAAGATTTTTTTGTGGTTTTAGTTAGCAATAATCTCATTTTGGGTTATCAGATTTAGGAAGAGATGCTTCATAAAGAAACTGGTTTGCTTAAAATATGTTTTTGACGTGATTATGGGAATTGGCTGAAATAAAATACTTGGCAAAATTTAAAGCATCTTTAATAGCGAGCAGTAATTTCTCCACCAGTGTGGAGTAGAAGCTTGCTTTGGATTGTAGTTTGGAAGCATCTACAAATCAGTAAAATGATAGAATAGAGTCTCTAAATTGATCCTTTTAAGACATAATTTGCATTATGGGCTCACGCCTGGCGAAATTTCACTCAAACAGTAGCATATCAGTATTAGCATGCTCAATTATAGATCTTCCCACAACACCACAGCTACTATGAGTCCCCAAGGGCTAAAATGGTTCTTTTCCAGAAAGCTGTATATTTTTATGTTTAAATAATCCATAAAGACTGTCCCTGTTGAGAAGTTCAGAAAGACTGTTCTGAATGCTTCATTGCAGGGCTTGGGGCTGTAGGACAGAATGCAAATCCTGGCAGTAGGTCCCTGTTTCAGCTCTGGGTGACCTATTTTGGGATTCACTTTGACTGCCAGGATGTGGCTCTAACTTACCTGTCATTTCATAACACAGCCTTGAGTCCCCAAGTCCAGCTTTAGCAAAGGACTTTAACTTCCTCAAGGAGCTGTGCTCAGGGAGACCTGGAGATCCAAGGGAGCAGTGAGCTGGTGGCAGAGCTGGGACAAGCAGTGCCAGATCCAGCAGAGACCAGCTCACACTTCAGTGATGATTTCCTGAGTTACTGGTGATGCTGTGCCCTGTGAAAAATGGGATATTGATAGAAACAGTGCTCTGGTTTGGGGCAGGAATGTGACACCTGGACAGCACCTGCATGTGGACACGAGTTTCACCACAGAAATACTCCTTTAACATTAAAGCATGTGCATGCAAAAATCATGGAAGTACAGACTGGTGTGGGCTGGAAGGGTCCTTAAAGATCATCTTATTCCACCCCCTTCCATGGGCAGGGACACCTTCCACTATTCCAGGTGGCTCCAAGCCCCGTCCAACCTGACCTTGGACACTGCCAGGGATGGGCAGCCACAGCTTTTCTGGGCACCCTGTGCCAGGGCCTCCCCACAGGCAACAATTCCTTCCCAAAATCCCATCCAACTGCCTGATCTAACTGTCTAATTTATCTATATCCAATTCCCTGGCAGTGGGAAGCCATTCCATGTGTCCTGTCCCTCCATCTCTTGTCCCAAGTCCCTCTCCAGCTCTCCTGGAGCCCATTTAGGCCCTGGAAGGGACTCTGAGGTCACCCTGGAGCCTTCTCTTCTCCAGGTGAGCACCCCCAACTCTCCCAGCTTGGCTCCAGAGCAGAGGGGCTCCAGCCCTTGGAGCATCTTCATGGTCTCTTCTGAACCACTCCAACATTTCCATGTCTTTCTGATGCTGGAAGCCAAGAGCTGGACACAGCCTTGCAGGAGGGGTCTCACCAGAGCAGAGCAGAGCAGAGCAGAGGGGAAGAATCCCCTCCCTCACCCTGCTGGTCCCACTGCTCGTGATACAGCCCAGGATATGGTACAAAATTAAAATTAAACACGTGCATTATAAATCTTCTATGGGGCAACATGTGCCCAAGTGCTTAAAATTAAGCACACACTGAAGTTTTTGCTGGCTTAGGTCATCCTGAGTTGCTCAAGGTTAAAGCACAATGTGACCCCAGGGTTCCAAAGGACCAGCAACAGTCCCCAGTCCTGTGTCCACCCTTTGCCTCCAACATGAAGCAGAGAGTCATCTGCTGCATTTGGTAAATATTCTCTCCATGTCTGGGGTATTTCTGATAGGCTTAAACAACAGAAGGGCTCATCCTGATAGATGCTGCCTGTTTTCTTTTCTATGAGTTCTTCCTAACTTGCTTAAATTTGCCGTTCTAAATAATTCTCTATCATGCTTCCAAATTCCAACCTGATATTAAATTATTAAGGAGGTGTTTTTGAAATATCTTATCTTGACATGTATCTCCTGAGCCAAATGACCTCAGGTACTGTTCCTGATTAATTTCTTAAAAAAAAAAAAAAGAAAAAAGAAAGCTGGCAAGAGGTACCGGCAGTGACCCTTCCCAAAGTCCTCCAGACTGTGCTGGGCTGCTCCCTGCTTGGGGCTGACATTTCCCCGTGGTTTCATCTCCTCCTGCCACCACTCACTGTGCCAGTGGCAGAGCATGGATGCTTCCCCCACCTGATGCCAGGAGCAGGAGCAAAACCACCATTCCCAAGCACCCACTGGGGCAATAACCAAACGTGAAATTCAAAGCTCCATTTTTAACATTAAAAGCCACCGAAACAAAGAGTCTTTTTTTTTTTTTTTTTAACTTTTAAACAATATATTCTGAGAGAATGAGAGATTAAGTTTGAGGAGTCACTTCCAATCAGAAAGCCACCATTTAATTACAACACACAGGAAATTACAGAGTGAATGGCTGGGACAGTGATAAGAGACTGACACCGGAGGATGACAGGTACTGAAATCCGACCACTTCATCACAAAGCTACTTATCACAAGAGCCTGTCTGGAAGGCTGACAATCTGATTGTACTGTCAACTCAATTCATAATTAATATATTTATCAAATTAATTACTGAAAAAATCTCACTGGTGCTCGCCATAAAACAGTGGCTAAATTCATTGCCTGTTGGCTTCGTTTACTGCTAATAACTGTGCTGTCAGTTTAATGAGGGCAGTGAGTGGGCCCTGTTTTAGCTGCATGACAGACAAATTGCCCTCTTATATAGAATGATACAGAGAATTTAAGAGAAGAAAAGAAATATGTCATTGTTTGGTGACAGCCACAATCGGAGCCTTGTCTCGGAAACTTAGCATCAGCTCAAACGTACATGAAAGGGAGGTTGGGAATTCCTTTGTCAGCTAAATAAATACTTTATGAAATCCTGACTGATCCCTTCGTCTGAAATGACCTCGCGGCACCGCGTGGAGCTCTCAATAATTCCCTGTTGATTCCAAAGACCTGACAGGAGTTTGTTGTTGGACAGGAGGCAGGAATTCTGGTGCACGCCTGAGCCGTGCAAACACAGCGTTGATTCCCGGCTGCCTGGGCAAGCAGGAGAGCCCAGGAATGGCAGGGATGGAGCTGGGGGTCTTGTACAGCTGGGTGCTGCATGGAAGGGGCACGATCCAACACTCATGGCCACCACTCTGCTATAAATGGGACAGAGACCCTATGGTGCTTAATTAACTGCACATGAGCTAATTGAGGTACCCAGCTCCAGTGAACAGCTAAAAGTTGTCCCATTTCACTGCCAAACAGGACTTTGGTGACAACAGAGGGGCCAATGCCTCCTAAAAGATGCTGCTTCCTTGGGTAAGAGGTGTTGGGGCTCAGCAGCGAAATTTCCAGTTGTTAAATCAGGATTTAAAACTGGTTATAATGGGATTTCACGCACATCATTTCAATTTGTTCAGCTTAGCTGTGCTGCAATGTAGCAGGGCAAATCCACCAAGAAATGAATATTTAATCACAAAATTCAGAAGAAAGTTGGGGGCATTTTTCTCTAATGGCTATTAAATCATGCTGTCAGTTCTGCAAGGTCAGAAAACACAGCTTAATCTGGGATGATCCTCTCTACAGGGTAAAAGAAGGCACCACCACAGAATGTGTGCATTTGCTCCCTACATCAAAATCCTGTGCCCTGAAAAGCATTTTGTTGACCCAGCAGCTTGATAAAAGCTGGTTTTGGGGTTTTTTTATTACAGCATATAAGCAGTATTAAATACAGACCAGATAATTTAGACAGTGTTTAGCCAGGTTTTAAGGCCTAGTGTTTCTTGTTTAATGAATAAAATGTGGACAAATGGAAACTCAGTGTGTTGCTACTGCACAGAGGTTAAGTGATAAAGTTAATGCTGTGAAAAATCTCTGTAACAAGAACTCACATTAAAATCTATTATGGGTTATAAAGAATGTAACCAGCCGTGATCACTGGGAAAAAAAATGTTTGAAGATGGTGAAAAATCCTTGCAAATTACTAATTATACCGGGTATTTTCAAATCTTTTGATTTGCTGCTTGCAAAAGAGATAAGATTCTTAAACCTAAAGAGAAGGAGCCTGAGATGATTGAAGAGTTATTTTATAGGGGGGGTGGGATTTCAGATTGTGCCCTAATTCTGTATGATTGGCTCAAACATAGCAATAAAACAGTGAAAAGAGTTGGCAATGAGAGCAAAAAAGAAATATTCAGCATTGCAAGCATGCTCGCTTTGTGCGTGTGCATGCATAGATACGTATATAAATATATTTTGTCCTGTTGCTATTTTCATGAGTCATCTGCCCATCCTGCAGTACTCTCCTTGCTGTTGCCACCTGCATTTTGGATTTTTTTACCTGGCTCCTGCCTGCCTTTGACTCCAGAGATTCCAATGAGGACCCTGCTCTGAACACGCAACAGCAAAACCGCTCCGTTTGAGCCGCACTGGGACAAAATTACAATATAAACCTCAGACCTGGTATTTTTCTTTCATCTGGGCCATACCTAGATCCCAGACTGAGATTACCCCTGCTGGCTGCTGGCTGCCTCCCTTCCCACTGCTCTGGTTTTTAATCCCAGCTCTCCCTCCCTGGTGTCTCTTCCCCCCCTGCCCCAGACATCACCTTGCCCGGCTGCTTCAATGCTCTCCCTTGTGCTTCGGTGCCAGCAGCAGCAGCAGCAGGGCACAAACACAGCCAGTAATTACACAGATATTCTCTGCTCTGCTTGACAGAAGGAGGATTCCATGCCCCAGCTCCAGGAGCTGCTGGCACCGATGGTTGGGAGCGTGGGGAGCTCCAGCTCTGGAGACACCACCCCAACCCCTTATCCCTGGCCACCTCTGTCACCTCCAGGATAAACCTCACCTTGTTGTGCTCACAAAATGAAAATCCCCCTCTTCCCCAGCCTGGGAGCTGATGCTCGGTGTCTTGCTTGGATTAATGTTTGCAAAGCCGTGGGAAGTGCTGCCTGATCTGCAGAAATGGGTGATTTCAGTTCATTTTAGCCCCTGATTTATCGGGGTAACTGCCCACCCTCTGAATTAATAAAGATAAAAGTGCAATTGTATCAGCAGCGGGCAACGCTTGAAAAATAAAAGGAAAGGCTCAGTTTGCAGCATTCATCCCTGAGGGATAAGAGTCTGTCTGCAGCGAATGAACTCAGCTAGAAAGGCTGTCCACAAATAATAAAAATTATCAACTCCTTAGAGTTATCTTATCCAGTCATCTCCTGTGAAACATTTGGATCAGATATCCCTTACCTGAGTTATTTTATTTGGCATATAGCACTTTAGGCAAGATTTTCAGGAGGCAAATAGGAAATGAGAGTTGGAAAACATTAATTAAATGTGAATACAACAGCTTAATGGGTTTTATCTTCAGATGAACTGGAGATGACTCTTTGCCATTCACTTCTTAAAACTGCAAGCAGAGATAAAGGAAATGTAGCAAGAAAAGGCGACCAGGGAAAAGATGAAAGATTTGGTAGATTGACAAGACCAAAGTAATTTGATTTGTATTCAGGCTGGACCATTTCACAAATTTCACATATTGCTGCTCTATGGCCGCATATCGAAGGCAAGTAAAAGGATATTTGGTTCTTGCACTAGCCACTTTTAAAAATAAATTATTCTGTTTAAATGCTCTTTTAGGAATAGTTTCTACGCTTAGTTGTATGGGGTCCCCTTTCATACTCAAGGTTTCTTCACGCCCCACTGAAATCACCAGTGTTACAATAATGTTAGTTTGGAATTGTTTATTCTGAAATTTTCCAGATACAGCCAGAAAGCAAAAAGAATTTTTCTGAAAAGTTCTAATTGGCTGAAAGTAAAGGTCACTAATTTGTTAGTACCAGATCATTCAAAATGTATTGCATTTACAATGCGCTTTTATTTAATTTTTTTTCTCTTTATAGTTCAAGCTGTTCTTGCCACTCCCAGCCAGCTTTTGTAGAGCTCAGTGTCCTGGGGAAAATCCTTTACTTGCCAACAATTCCAGAAAATGTTTCCACTTTATACAAGCAAACAGTCAAGCAAATACTAATTTTAAGCCATAATGTGTTTTGAAAATGGCAAATAACCATTTTTTGGACGTATGTGCACGTACAGATGCTCAGTGTTTTTGTGTGGATTTAACTATATTCCTTCCTTTTTTTTTTTTCCCCTTCTTTTCATGGAACAACTTACAACTTTGGAACAGTTCTTTCTGCTCGAGGATTACACCTGCAGATCATCTGAGACCCAGTGATATCCTACATGTTCAGCTTTTTGCTCTCTAAACTGGACAAGGCTGAGAAATGCCACTGATTTTGTTTTGTTTTGTTTTGCTTTCTTTTGGTTGTTTTTTTTTCACATTGTCTGCACAAGAAGAGAACACAAAAGAACACAAATAAATGGAAAGGAATATCAGAGTGTGTTTGCAGCTTACTTGAAATGTCCCTGGAGCGGCAACAATTACTGTCAGTGGTTTTGCATTACTAGCAAAAGGAAAAAAAAAAAGGAATTTCAATCATTTCCGTGTTTAAGCTGCCACTTTTTTACAGTGAATTAGAATTATTGGCACAAAGCTGTGTTCCCAGTGACATCCCAGCCCAGGAGGGCGCAGCACATCTCCCCCTCCCATCCCAGTCCTCCCCAGCTGACACAGGACGTGCAGTTGGGGACAGTTATCTATAGATGGCAATCTTCTTCTGGGCACAGAGCTGAGGTGGAGCCAGCTCTCCTTCCAGAACAAAAATAAAACACATCAGTATGCACATATTTACAAGTATTGAAAAGAAGTCTTTTATCCTGGTATCATACAGGATGCTTTTAACAGGGTTTCAGGCTTGATTTTGGTCCAGAGGGGCTGTTTTACCAGCAACTAATCTTACATAACAACAGGAAATTGTTAATGCCTGCTAAACTGCTCAGTTACAGCATCATGTGAAAAGCTGGACTGAATTGGGCAAGGCACTGTTGTTTCCACTCTGTGCCTTTCAACATTGCTGGGACTCACATTTAACACCTTTTGAAAATATTGCAACATTTTTCCTATTTTTTAATTGGTGTTGCTGCAGAAAAAAAGTGGTGCCATTTCTCTGGAAGGTGTGTGGGGGATTAAAGGCATTCATTCAACCTCCCCTGAGGTTAAACCTCTCCAACAGAGGATGGAGGGAAGGACACCGAACTCGCCCTTCCCTAAAAGAGAGATTTTGCACTTTTCTCTGGAGGAGAACACCATGGGATGGATGGAGAGCATCCCTCACCTTCCCCAGAGACTTGAGAAAAGTCTCTGAACACAAGAACCTGTCTACATAAGAAATCAAGTGTCTGTTAATAATGAGAGTGGGGTTCACAGTGGAAAACGTGGTTGTCCCTAAATCCCAAGCATCTTTCCACAGGTGGCTCTCAGGTACCTGAGAAGACACGGAGCCAGCCACTCCAGGTATCCAGAGCTGTATTTTCATGCTGAAATTAATTTTTATTTCAAAGAGTATGGCGCTAATGTGTTTAATAGACGTCGTACACACCTGAAAGAGATTTTGATGCGTGTTTGAGATTGTTATGGCCTTCATTTAGCTCTGGACCTGGCTAATCCTGATGGATATGAAATCACCAGCACAGAAAATATCACTAAGTTATTGCTGGAAGTGCTGTTAAATGAACCCCCTTCAGCTGGTTGGGTGGGGATACAAAATACTGATTCATCAAATTATCCAAAAACTGAGTAATTAAATGCACAAAGTATCATAGCATATGTGAAATTCTCACAGATCTGAAAGAGGTTAAAGCTGATAGTGGTAATATTCTCCAAATACAAAAAAAAAACCACCTTTGGAATGACCCTGAAGAGCATTTTAGACTCATTTCACAGAGACTGAGGAGCTGCTGCACTGTGTTTTGAAACAAGCCCCAGAGTAGCCCATTTATTTAGAATTCACGAGCACTTTCAGAGCCCACTTCTGATAACTTGCAAAATCTAAAACTCCTCATTAAATGCCAGATAAATTGACTGGCCTGAGGGCAGGATGGGTGAATGGGATATGTGAGCATGAGTCCAGTTTCCTGTAATTAATGAGATCTGAATAAGCAGAACCAATCCAGCTGAGCGAGAAGAAAATTACTGCACCTAGCAAAGTTCAAATAAGAAATATGTGAACTTTGAAGTAGTTGAACACAAATCAAGATGTTGAGTTTTTATAAAAACCTTTATGAGCTCCAAAATCTGATTTACAGTACATCTCTTCTTTTTTTCCCTGTGGGCTGGCAATTTAATATTAAGAGGATTCTTTCAGGGGCCCCAATTCAGAAGGGTTTTTGAAATGCTTTTTTTCAGTTACATAAATACCTCTACCTCTGTTCAGCAGATATTTAAATACAAACTCTTGCCCCACTCTATTCAGCCAGATGGAAGAACGCATTTCAGTTTAAGGTAAAACATTTTATTTATAACTCTACTTGAAAAATAATATTTTTGAGAATTAAGGTGTCTTAATCAAACCATTGAGTTTTTGTACCTTTACAGAAATTTTCAGAAATATTGTACACTGGAGTCAAGAAGTTCTTACGAAGTTCACTGTGATATTTCATTGTCCAAAAAGCCAGAAAAACATTCCTCTGCTGTACTCCAACCCAAATTATTCCCTGATTCTGTGATCCCCTGGCATGACCCTTATGGGTCTGAAGCATCAGGGCCGAGCTCCATGTCCAGGCAATGGAGGAGAATTGTTCTGAAGTCAAAAACTGAGCTTTCTATTTGCTTTCCTGATGTATTTTCCAGAGTTATCTATAATGTCTCTCTGTTTAATAAAATTCATTAAAATTTGCATTTGCTGGAAAGAGCACATCAGGAATCCATCCTCTGAAAAAGGAAGATGAGTGGCCTTATGTCGTGAAATACCAAAAATAAGGACAGAGGTGTTTCTTGCAACTGTTTGCTAAAATGCTTCCATTTTTCCAGCGACTTTAGGAACAGCAAATGGAGCTGAAGAAGTCCAGATAGGAACTATTGCATCACCTGGCCTTGTTTTCTTGATCTTTAAAATAGCAGTTGTAGCAAATATCTGTTTCCATAGCATGGAAAGGAGGATTTTTAAAATATCAAGTCAGGAAAACTGTTCAAAATATTGTTTCTCTTAGAGAGACAGTTGTATGAAACACAACCATTTCAGGTTAAAATACCTGGTGTGTTTTGTATACTGGTCAAGTTAAATTTCACTTCTTGCAGTGCCTTAGTTTTCTTCTTCATACTTAAGCACTGACATAAAGTATAATTGTAGCTCAGAGAAAGTTATGGCGTTGAACAGAGGATTTAAAAGGATTTTTCTTTTAGAGTTTTTCTTTTAAAGTAGCAATGAAATTCATGTGTTGGAGGAGAGCAGAAATACTGTCCGAGGCTTTGCTCAGGGGAAAACCCAAAAGTAACTTAAAGACAAATTTAAAGAAATCCTGTTTTCTCTGAAAAGCACTTTCTCAGGAGACTATGGTCAACTTCAAGGGTGCCTTTATCAGACATTCCAGGGGGGAAAAACAGGAAGAAGAGCTGCCTGCCCAAGGTAACACAATAGGAGTCTGCAGCAGTCACAGGAGTATCGGTTACCATAAAGCAAGCTGTGCAACAAGGAGATTAAGATGTGGATTACCCACCACTTACTATGTGTCATAAAGAAAAGAATAGTTTCAGATGCCAGCTTGACTTAATCTGGTACTGGCGGCCTTTCCTTGAAAGGATTAATGGGCACTTTTTTCTACCTAGGCATTTTTAAAGGGTTTGTCATAATAAAGATTGAGAGGAGCAACAAGTAATGACAGAAACTTCAGCATGAACTATTAAAGGATTTGATAATGAATTATCCATTTCTGAGTGCAAGCAAATCACCATTAGCTGTGTGCCTTGCTTCATTAAGGCAGCATTGTATTCCGATGAAATTCGCTGTGGCCACGATAGGGGCCCTTCAATCAGGTTCTGTAAACATGAAATCAGCTCAAAATGGGCATTGATTTGGAGTGCAAATCTAAGAGAGATTTGTTTCTTTAACAGAATGGGTTTTAGATGCCATCACCCCTTTTTTTTTTGCATTCCTCTATTTTCTTCCAAACCTTCCCTATGACACAATCTTGCTGCAGGTGCAAGAAGCAACTGAACACACCAAAATTATCTCCTCCTTTCCTTGCTGTGTAGTTTTCTAGTTTGCATTTGTGGCACAATTTGAAGGAAGGCATTTCCTGTTGAGAAATTAGAGTGAAAAAAGGGATATTCAGTGAAGTGAAGGAAATTCTCCTGAGAGAAAAAGAACTGCTTAAGAGTGGATGCTACAGATGACATTTTCCAGCAGAGACTGAAGAGCACAAGGGCTCTGAGTTTAGATGAAGGAAAGAGGAGACTCAAGGATACATTCAAAATGGAAGATACCACTCAGAGCAGCTTACTGCAGAGCTGACATCCAGGCAGGCACCTCCAGATCCGGATCAGAGCCCTAAGAGCAGTAGGAATACCTGTCCTTTGGAAAATGTTATCCCATTCCCATGTGTCTTCCTTCTTTAGTGGTTTAGTTGCTTTCTCTTCATAGAATCAAAAAGTTTCTGTTATTAAATGTTTGTTTCTCCATCACAGAGTATCAGACTGATCTGCTTAACATGGTCCTGCACCTTTCCAGGTCACGTTCCCAGAAACACCAAAATTTAGGAGTGCTGCCTACCCTTTTTTTTGTCCATTATGCCAGAAAGACCCAAAGACTCCCTGCCCCATCTGGTGCTGGTGATTTCTAACACATCCTAGTCCAGCAAATCAGAAATTCCAGAATTACAGTATTACAATCCATGGTGATTTATGGGTTCTGTTGTTTTATGTGCCTATGGTTCAGAAAAACACAGATATGAAAAATAGCAAATTGTCCAGTTTTGGTTGACAAGCCAGAGGAAGAAATGGCAAGTGAAATGCTGAAGGACAGCTTTCCTCTGCTTTAAAAACAGCAATAATAACTAAACCTTGTTAATCTTAACAAAAAGCATTGTTTAGATTAATCATAAATTGTACAAGACATTTGAATGAATCTATACTGTACTTTATGCACATGGAGATGATTTACTATTATAACTTTTATAGATTAAGTTTTTGAAGTTTTCCAGATTTCAAGTGTGCATCACCTATTAGTTTCTCCTCCTAAAATCACATAGAATATGTTTAAAGAAGTATTTTTTAAAGCTTTGTTTTATAACCTTCATGCTGTAAGGAGCTGTTTCGCCTGTTAGTTGTTTTGCCTATTAGTTGTGACATCGGATATTGGATTGTCAATTTCTTACTTAGTCCATTTACACAGCAAAACTGAGAGAAGAATCCAGGCAACATTTAAAGAATATCAGAAAATAATATATGTAATAATATGTGTAATAATATATGTGTGTACGTACGTCATGTGTATGCAGATACATACATTTATATACTCACTACAGCATCAGTTCAACAAAAGTGGTGAACTTCTTGTGTGCTGACAACTGAGTGGTACCTGATGGGAGCTGATGGAGGTGGAGGCAGCTGGAGCAGCTATTGCTGAACCTGGGAGTTTGGTATTGCTAAAGCTGGAATGGTTTTTGTACTGTAAGAGATTTTCCACTCACAGCCATGTCCCTGTAAGATTAGAAAATAACACAAATAAACACTGGATTTATTTTTTTATCACTCAGGCAGCTGGTTGGATCTTCTCCAGCCCGTTTATGATCAAAATTAAAGCCTTCTATTTGGTCAGTTAATAAATATGCTCTAACACACTCCACTCCGACCTTTGGAAATGCTAATGTTACCTGGAGCACTCGGGGACATCTGAAGGAGATTTGTTTTCATGGGTTGACTTGCAAAAGAGCTGCCCTTGGTTTTTAGCAGTTTCCCCAATATACACATGCAAACCAGCCCAGATCTCATCGCATGTCATTTCAAATGTACAGTTTTGTCCTTCCATGCTGAGGGGAACAAGCAAAACAACAAGCTCCTATTCAGAGGTAATTCCGAAGGCAGCTCCGCCGTGTCTCGCTGGCTGCTCCCTAACAAGCCTTTCATTCATTGCTGCTCCATGCAGCTGAGCTGTTTCTACCTGAGCCAGTGTTACAGACCTTTAATCAAACAAATGTACAAGGAAGCTCAACTACTTAACTGCCCTGCTTGTTCTGCGGGCTGAGATAGCCAAATGCAACAAAAAGAATTTTATTCCGCTCAGGACGAGTACATTTCCTTCCCGTTGTTCCCAACAAAGGGCAGCAGGTACAAATGGCCCCACTATCTGTGTCAGGGAGAAGTGGAGAGCAATTTGTTTCTATTAAACAGGATGGTTCTATGTTTTATTTTGTTGGCTTAGCCTCTCCGCAGCCTGTGCCAATCATGGTCTTTAATCTGAACTGCCCTTGACCGTTCCCGCTATGCCACAGAAGAATTCTCTCTTTTTTTCCTTTTTTTTTTTTCCTTTTTCCCCCCCTTCTTCTCGCACAGGTAATTGTGAGAAAGCAAGTGAAAGCCCCGGGGTATTGGATTCAAAACACAATCCCGCCATTCTCAGAACCGTACAAAGAATAAACTTGAATGCGACATTGAGTCCTCCCCGACTGCACCTGCTGGAGATCTCCCATCCCCTCCAGTTCATGGTGGGGTCACGGCAGGCTCTGCTCTGCTCTGCTCTGCTCTGGTGGCAGCAGAGCTCCTGTGTTTTCAGTTCACACTGAGATTAGATCGACAATGTTTGACCCGTCTAATTTCGTTTTTGTTTGCTGAGGCAAGGAGAGCCGGGCACTCGGTTAAATGCCTACTGAGCTGTTCCCCTGCAGAATGCTGCTGGGGTCTGTCAGGGACCATTGGCCTGCTGGCATTTTGAAAGGCTGCACGTTGGGGTTGCTATAATTTAATGTGACCTCAGAGAGGAGACAAAATTTTCTATCTGTTTATACCCTTCCCTGGGTGCTCCTTTCCCAGGGGTCCAAGAGGAAAACTCAGTATAACCTGCCCCATGTGCAAGTTCTGAATTTTGTTTGTTTTGTTTTGTTTTGTTTATTTTTTCTCTCTTTTTTTGTTGTTATTATTGTTGTTGTTGTTGTTGTTGTTGTTGTTGTTTTTGATGTTCCTTTGGATTCGAAACCTGTCCTGAAAGCACAGCTCAGAGTCATTTTGCTCACCCTGAATTTCACTGCCTCCTTTGACAAAAAGAGTTAAAGATGCCTGGTGTAAAATCAGAAGATCACAAGCTCAAATTGGTTCTTGCTGCACCAGCCTTCTTACATGAAATATTCCTACCAGGATTCATCCTGAATAGTCAGGGCAGAATCCCAAACATTTGATATTTCTGTAAGTTTTCAATACATCAATACATGCCTCAGTTTTCCAACATCTGCCTACATCTGGAAAGATCCTTTATTCCATTTTGTCCAGTTTGGACTTTTCCTGAATATTTTTTCTATTTCTTATTTTACAGCTGACAAAATGTTGGTTTGGGTCAACACAGAGTAGAAAAGCCGTTTTTTATAGTCCTGATGTTGCTACCAGGAATTACATATGCTGATGTCCCTCTAATGATGAACTTTTGGTCCCTTCCAGCCCAAGCCATTTCAGGATTCTCTGATTCCAATGATATTCCTTTTCTGAATGGAAACCTTGAAAATCCATTTGATATTCTCTAATCTGGTGCACAAAATTTGCAGCTGCGTCTACTGTTTTTTCTTGATCATATTGTCTCTGACGGTGAGATAAAAAACAGAGGCCCCTGACATAAAATATGGTTTCTTTGGAGGGGGAATAAAAGCTGGAGTTGAGCAAGCTTCTTAGCCTTAAAAATACTGCAAAAGGAGATGTCCTAGCTTAAATTTTTTAGATAAAAATTCAGGTTAGTTATAATTTTTTCTGAGTATTTTTATCTACCCCTAAGGCAAGAGATAAATGAAGTGTGATAGTACTTTGGAGAGCTTAGGAACTATTTGTAGTGAATAATTTATTCGACAAATTTTGCCCTTATTTCAGTTCATGAATTATCTGTGAACTGACTGGTACTTTTACGAATTTATTCATAATTCAGAATTATTCCAGAAATGCTTCTGTCCAAACACATTTTGCTGCAGAGTTTGCCTATGAGCAGATTATTGATTTAGCTATTTGTTATCTGCAATGTATTACTTGGGGGGCGAGGGGGAAGAGTCCTTTTCAAAGGCTTAGAAACTCATCCTTAAACTACATTTGAAAGGTTTCAGGAGAGCTAATCGTGCTGTTTGCTGCCTTCCTGGGGTCTGAGTTAATTCCTCTTTATTTTTGTCATAGTTCTTTATTGGTGTGTTTGAAATTGACTTAAATAAACTGTCTTTAGGATCTAATTTGTGACTTTAACCAAAACAAACATTAAATTTGTTAAAGAAAAGCAAATATTCTGTTCTGTAGATAAGACAACTCACAGAGTAGGTATAGTCCTCTGTCTCAGTATGATTTACATATGATTTACATATCTACAAATGTCTGTTATAATGTCTTCTTAACCTGTAGCACTGTCCATGTATTTGGGCTTGTTTTAAGGAGAAAAAATGTATTAAAAGGAAAATAGAAGGAAATTTAGTGCAACTATCCTCCTGTAACTTCAACTTAGTTTTCTGTGGTTCTAATGCCCTGATTTAATTTGATACAATTACAATAAAAGCTGCAATCTAAGGCGAGTAAATGAATTTTGTGTCAAGAGTGAAATACAATCTGTTAAAATTGGTTTGAAAATACAATTTTAGGTCTAGTACAGCAAGTCCTGACATTTCAGATTAATCTGTCCTATAACAAAATTAATGACACTCAAAGTTGTTTAAGAATGGCTGTTAACTATACTTACCCTATTCATCACATCATCAGTCTAATCCAAGAAGTCACCAGGCTATTAAGTACAGTACATCAGTTCACTTTAAGGACATTTGGATGGGGATTGTTTGAGGGATCAAATGCCTGCTCATAGAAATAAGAGGTAAATAACAAGAGAAATAAATATTGCTGATACTGCTGATGTGATGCCTGTAGGTCTGCATGTCACTGTAGCAGACCTCTCTGCTGAAAAACACAATAAAGTGAAAAACTAGAGGCACATCTGGGTGGATTTCTCTGGGTGATCCAAACTTTCAGGACTTCTCATGGGGCAGCAGATCTCAGGATGATGCCTTAGGTTTTAACTTTTATATTTTTCAGATTCTGTACTGCTTAGAGTGTAACTCTGCAGTTCCTTGTAGCCTGGAATTTCTGCTCTCTCGTGCTGGGCAGACACAACAAAGCCTCTCCAGGCTTTGCCTTCAAGGACAGCCAGGCTCTTCTAGGCCCAAAATGTGTAACCCAAAGCCTCTAAGGGGGGAGCAAGCTGAGGGGAATTCCATCATTGAACTGGGGCTTTAATTGGAGAATTAACCGTGGTATGCAAATGAACCAAACCTATAAAGGTGTGAAGAACTCGTGACCTGGGGTCCATCTTGGGGTCCATTTTATGGAGGCAGCCTCTGGCTCCCCAGGGTGTGCCTTGAAGGCTTTCAAATAAACACCGACCTTTATTCCCTTCCTCTTGTCTAGTCTCTGTTTCTAGGTGGCTGGAGAAGGCATCAAGGAACGTGGCTCCTCCTGCTTCACACCTCGGAGCTGCTGCCTGTCCCCTTGCAAAATCCGTGTCACAGTGAGGTTCCCCCTGCTGCTGTCCCACTTCTGTCCCAGCTGGAGCCTGCAAGGAGATAAGCTCAGGCTTCATCCTGCACATCAGATGGGAGGGTCACAGTGCTGTCCATTGCTCTCGGCTTTGTTCCTCGTGTTAGCCTCAAGCCTGAAGCGATAATTGCAATTTGGGGTCCAAACTGGCCATAAAAAGCTTTGCAAGCAATTAAGGCACTGCAGAAAGCAGATGGGTTTGGGCTGATTTGCAGAACTAGAGCTGAGAAGAGCCACAGCAGGCATTGTTCTCTCCGTTCCACTCTTTTTCCTACTTAAAAGAATAAAAGAAGATATATTCTGGTTTTATGTAAAGTGAAAATGTTTACTTGAGCCACGATGATTTTGATATGACTGTATTATAGGGGTTTTTTTAAAGAAAAAAGGAAAACTAGAGTTTTTCACTGAAGATACAGGGCTTGCTATCCTCCTATGAACAAATATTTTAGATCTGTGAGACCAAGATGAAGTTTTCCCTCTGCTTCATTGAATTTGAACCCCATTCCCTCACAGAGGAGGACCTGAACTGGGTGGTTCAGTGCATGCCTGAATAATGCCATGCAGAAAGGAACAGCACCAATGTTTTGATCAGTGAAGACAGTGCAGATTCACTAGAACAAGTCTGTGAAAGGTGGAAGATGTTTCAAAGACTAGAATATAAATTTTCTCTCCACAGGGAAAGCTAGAGGCAGCTCATCTGCTTTTCCCAGGAGTGCCTTGGGATAAAAAATTATGTTGTTTTTACTCCACCCATTTAGTGACTCTGTCCTTGCCACCCTATTTGAGAAAAGCCACCTGAACCTGTTAATTGTCATAGATTAATTATGTAGATTAATTGAAACTCTTTTCTTCAGAAAGAGGAGTGTTCACTTTACCTGAACAGACACCCAGTGCCACAATTCTTATTTTTAATCTAAAGAACTGGTTCATTATGAAACACATCCCATTTGGTGATGAAAATGGCGCTCATGTTTCATTTGGCTTTGTACCTCTTTTGATCAGCATTACTTGGGTTCATGTAAGTTATGGATTCTCTTTTCCTGTTGTTGGGAATGTGGAAAAACTTCCCCAGGATGGCTGAAGTCAATGGATTTCACTGTCTCTGAAGGTGTATTTTGTGCTGAGCACATGCCAGGCTCAGACAGCATCTTCCCTTCCCTCCCTCCAGAGTGAGACCATTCCAGGATTTCCCACTGCAAACTTTCACAGCTCACAAAGCTGAATTGATTCTCCTTTACTTTTGACACCGAAGGTGATCTCCTCTCCTCCAGGATAAAGTGCTACATTTGCTCACCTAATAGCCATACTTTTTGCCCAAATGTTGCCATTAAAAACTCAGCTCTGGCCATTAGGCTCTTCCTAGAGTAAGGCAGAAGAAAATTCAGGACTAAACCTGAGCGGTAATTACCTCACTGAATGTTCATCCACTCACACATTTTTCATCCACTTTAAAATTGCATTCCCCTATACATTTCCTGTATTCTAATGCCTCTCCTGCAGCTTTTAGCTGGAATCACCAGAGTAATCGGTGTCCTTCGTTACAGTCCAGGCAAGACTAAATGCAGAGCTAACACCCTACACTGAAGTGATGTGAATCACATCACCACAAAAAGCCTCACATCTGGGTTTACCACATAGGCATGTGGGAATGAAAAATTGCTTTTGATGCCTCTCTTTCTCTGTTATTTTTTTTTTTTTTTTTTAAAGGAGGAAAAAAATAAAAAGGTGAGGCTATGACCATTACAGAGATTTTCTTTTAAAATCTAGAGGGAAGAAATGCCAGCCTGGTGCCTGCCTGGGTCCGACACACAGAAGCAAATGCAAGCTCTCAAAGGGCAAGTGTGAATTTTGATGCTGTGGAAAATGGGGAGAAATTATGACACCTCTTTTCTAAGTGGACAGTGTAATTGCCCTTGGAAGAGCACAGCAATGCAGAGCATGTGGATATCCAGTGGAGATGTTTTCCTCCTGTTTTAATAAATACAGAACACAAACATGCATCTCTAATTCAGGAACAAGATGGAGAGACCATGTGGGTGTAATGTGCTCAAACCCCTTTTGTGCCATACCAGGATGTAAGAAAGGAGCAGTACAGGCCAAAACCTGCACCACTGAAGGGTTCACTGGCAGGAATTTGTCTTTACAAGCAATAATTATGATAATTGCCTCTACAGTAAGGAATCATCCTTTACTGTACTGACAAGCAGAAGCTCTGATGTTCCCATGATGTTCCTGTTCCTGTACAAGCTTGGGGTTCACCTCTGGACCTAAACACCTTTTATAAACACAAACCAGCCCATAACAAATGAGTATTTGTTTCCACTTCAGATAATCTATCCAGCAACAGTTTTAGGACAACAACAGTGATGATTTAAATGGTAGAAAATAAATAAATCCCATTTATTCGTGGCTGAATTTTTCATGGCCATGTTGGTATTAAATATTAACTGTATGGAAAGTTTCTGTAGCAGTTTCTAAAAGAGCATGGAAATAGGTTTGTAAGAGAATTGTTCTTAGTTACACACACTCCTAAGACACAGAGATTTCAGGATCTTTTATTTACCATTTGAAAGCGAAGATGCATGGAGATAAATTTACCTGAAAGGCAAGCATGCACCAAAGGAAAGGGCAAAAGAAATATTTATTGGCATAGTAAAATCCTATTTTCTGTCAGGCCTGTGTCAAACTAAATAGACATTTACAGGTTGGGTTTTTTAAAATTTTATTTATAATTTAAAAAGAAGTAAACATGATTAACAGTCAAGGCAATTCCTATTGCTTTTCCCACACATAACTTGTAGCCTTAGTGACTGCACACACCAAGCAACATTCAGCATCAAGATTAGGATCCAGCTTCCAGGGGAGCTTCTCAAACTTCCCTAACTGCTGCCCTAGTGCAGAGGTGACACTGAGTTAGGCAAAAGATGAGGACTGGCATCACATTAAGCAAAACATTCCAATGCAAAAGAAAACTCCTGTTATCAGCTTTTGGTGCCAGTCATCATCAGGGCATCTCTAGGCCAGAGGAGATCTCCATTCCTTGCAGAAATGTGAATAATTTGGTTCTATGTTCTCCTGCAAGTTCCCACTGAGATTTTTCATTAGACAGTACATGAACCTTGTGAGCTGTAAATTAGGCATGAGAACAGCTTGGCTGGCAACGTGCAAAGTGATCTTGGGACAGCCAGGGCCAGGCCTGTGCCCTCAGATAAAACCAGGTATAATTTCTCTGCTGTCACAAGGCTTCTGCCATTGTTTTCCTCCCAGTGTAAATCCCACCTGCCTGCTTGCTCATCCTTTTACAGTCCTCAGCCACTGCCAGATTTGCATTTTTGTCTTTCAACAGAAGAGACAAATAGAGCTGATGATGTAAGTTTTGGTAACGCCCTCTGCTTGAACCCTTCCACAATCATTTCCCCTAGGCAAGTGCATTCTCCAAAGTAAGAAAAGCATAGACATGTTTTTCTAGATCAGTGCATCACAACTGGATGTGGCTTTTTATTTTCCAGTGGATGAGATTGGTGGCTGTGACCACAGGGCTGGGGATACCAGGCAAGCACCTTGGTGGCATTCACAGGAGCCTTTTGATGGTGAGGAGCTCTGCCAGCAAACACCACCTCAGGAAGAAGCCTTTGGACTTAATTCATGATCCATTTCTCTGGATTCCTGCCAGTCTGATGCACCCATGCAAGAGTGCCAGAGGCAGGGAACAGCATATCACCCTTCTGCACAAGGCAGGCCTTTGCTGCTGAGTGTTGTCCCATGATATGAAATTCCATCTTGCTCTATCCTTAATGTCAAATTTATGAGTTTAGCTGTGCCTGGTAAATTTTGAGATTTGGGGCTTTCTCTGGACAGGAGCCAAGCTGAGTTCTTTAACTGGTAAAAGCGGACAAGCATAAAATATTTTGTGTGGCTGTAACTTGGACACAGCTCTGGTTCTGGATTTCCTGCTGCAGCTCAGGTTAGGAGCTAAAATCCATTCCACTAAAATCTTAAATGGTTTCAATGAAGCCTTTAAGAACTGCATGTTCTAATTTTAACAGCTGTGAGGATGGTCAAAAAAGCTGACCCCGATATCAGAAGAAATGGGAGTTCAATAGAAATCCATTTTCAGGAAAGCTCATAGAAATACAGTGAACATTGAAAACATTGGAAATGTAGCTTTGTGATCACCTTGGCGACAGGGAGCTTCTCACAATAATTCAAATCTGCAAACACAAAATCACACAAACTCACAACAGAAAACCCCAAAATTAACTCAAGGAATCACAGTGGCAGTGCCTGAGCCCAGATTTTAGAATGCAAGTATTGATGTAAGCCACACAGGAATGGCACTGGGCTATTGCGAACCCATAAGAAAAATACAATTTAAGCCAGGCTTAAAACAGGCTCGTTTGAACAGTGTTCTTATTCCAGGATCAGGTTTCACAGGCAATGACTTTGATGTGTCGTTTTTCTTACTCCACAGAAATGTTCTGTTACTTAAGGAGGAAACAAAGGCCTTTGCTTTGCCAAGTTATCCACATCAAAAATATCGAAACTTCATAAAACATCTGGTTCTCTCTGTTTCGCAGGATTCTTATTTGGTCACTGACTGAACTCTTATGGTCCAATTAATTAAATTAATGGCTATCTCATAAATTTAAAAAATATATACCCCATGTCCTTAAACCTCTGAATCCCAGCTGGGAACCTGAAAGGCATGAAATACAAAGTAATCATCTCACATCAACAGAAACTGATCTTAAAGCTGTAATTACATGATAAATGTCTTTATGACACATGGCCACTATTTGGTCATGCCCTAGAGACAAATGCTAAGAGCCAAGAGGATGGGGAGGGGGGAGGAAAGGTACCTGGTAGCCAATCCCTTCAGCCTGTTTGCAATTTCATTGGCTTTCTTTCAATGACCTGAGACTTCCAAGAGCATGATAGATATTTCCTAAATATTTTACATTCAGGTAATTACAGTAGTATATGGATTTGCTAGTCAGCTTAGAGGAGACCAATTAATTGCTGCAAATCATGGTGTAGGAGATGAGCTTGCAGCAGGAGAAGGGTCACATCTTAATAAAAGAGGCAGAGCTGGGTGCACTTGACTAAAGTCTGTCTCATGCAAGTTCACCACAGACTGGAAACCTCTGCAGTATTTGCTTAGGTAAAATCTTGGTATATTTGAGTGTTTACCTGAGTTACAGCCATTGACTTAGGCCTTAAATTTTGGCAGTTTGCTGCTGGCCAAGCAGCAGAGCAGAAAAAAATTTACATCATATTTTATTTCAGCACAACATCCTCTACTTCATTAGCTTTTCACAGGATATCAATAGCATATGACTCAATGTTGAGTTTAATTTTTTATCTGCTCCGCTCTGGAGATTTTCTCTCCCAAGGCACTAAATTGACACACCCCTTTAAAAACACCAACCAAGGCAATTTTAGGACCATATTCTCTGTCCTAAATGGTGCAGAACTCCCCACAAAAGCCAGTTTTGTGCTTCCCAAAAAGTACTAAAAGACTCATTCAAAAAGACTCGAATTACTGGTGTTTTACCTACTGGAGGAGCACCATGTATAGTTTTAAGAACTGATGAGGATATGGGCAGCTGAAATTCCTAAGGCTTGCAAATTCCTTTCAACCCAAAAAGTGGGATGGAAATCTCCTTCAAAGAATGTTTTTCTATCTCCCAAGCCCACAGAAAACACGTGTGTATTTATTTTCCCCTGTCAGGTTGTAAGCATAAGGTCACATTTTCAAACACACCTGAGTTACAGAGGAGTAAGGTGAATAGTGCAGCATTCAAATGATCCTGTTAGAGCATCAGCATTGCACTCACATGCCTCTCTACTTCTATTAATTTCTGCATCATAGGCAGATGCTAATTTTGATTGGAAAACAAGGCAACATGGGGACTTTTCCCTCCTTTATCATCCCAGTAAATCTAGCTGAACCGCATCACAAAGCAATTCTGAGTTAGCTGTACCAAATCATATCAATGCTGTATTTTTGTAGCTTCATCTAACTCGTTTTCAAATATGCCTTGAAAATTGTTTTTGAAGCAGTTGTTTCTCTGAAGCCATTAGATCTTACTTAGTGCCAGTAATCGATGGTGCTTCTCAAGGTTAATGACAAAGATAACTTCTGGTTTTTGACGTTCACATGACTTCTCCTATTGACTCCAGAGGAAGTCTATCTCAGGACTGAAGCTGGCATTCAGAAAGGAATAATAAAGAACCAGGTTAATCATTAATCAGCCCAGAGATGTAATTATTTGGATGTGAAATGCTATTCCATATAAAACTCCATCAAGAGATCCCACCTCCTGCATTACCTGAATTCTAGCTCTTTTTTTTTAAACTTGTCTCACTTAAAAGTAAATCTGCTGCTTGTTTAAAAGAAATACATGCTTGTGCAGCTTTTAAAGCAATTTTTAAAAAGGTTTGAAAAACAATTGGCTTTTGCACCATGTTTATTAACACCGAGCAGACAATAAAATTGGAGAGAACCTCGGCACGCTGATCGCATTTTATAGTTTTATGGTGTGACAAATACAGATATAAAAAGGCATGCAAAGCATCCAGGATAATCACCCTGGTTTTCAACAACCCCTTGGGTATTTGCATTCATCTCGGAGGGAAAGCAAGGACAGAACAATTGTGACAGGCCCTGGCTGCCCTGTGCAGGTGGGAGCCCATCTTGTCTCTGGTGGGAGCATCCCAGTGTAAAATGTGCTCTGGGGACTTATTGCCCAAACTGCCCTTAGAAAAGCTTAAAGCACAACTTTAAACTGAAAGAAAGAAGTTTTGGATGGGATTTTAGGAAGGAATTCCTCCCTGTGAGGGTGAGCAGGCCCTGGCACAGGGTGCCCAGAGAAGCTGTGGCTGCCCCTGGATCCCTGGCAGTGCCCAAGGCCAGGTTGGACACTGGGGCTTGGAGCAGCCTGGGACAGTGGGAGGTGTCCCTGCCATGGCAGGGGGTGGGAATGGATGAGCTTTAATGTCCCTTTCAAACCCAAACCATTCTGTGATCCTGCGATGACAGCAATTTAACAGACTTGAGCAAATAAAAATGTATTCAGTTTAAAATGTATCCACATCAATTTTGTTTTTTAGTTTCTGAAAGGAATCTCATGACCTTAAGGATGACAACAAAAAGGTTTTTCCAGAGCCAAAGATCAGGGAGGTACTGGAGATGATGCAAAAGAGTTTCAGGTACTGAGGCAACACTGACTGAATGCATTAAATGTCTCTTCACGTAAGCTCTTGCTTAATTTTAAGCCTGTGAGGAGTTTTGCATGCTCAAGGTTAAAATAAGTGACAGATAGCTTTGTGGAATAGCAGCTGGAATTCAGGAAAGAAACCAAGTGTGACGATAGGATCTATAATACAGTTATAAAAATACATAGGTGCAATAAAATGCAAATTTGAGGTATACAACAAACGGAGCACCCGAACCGTTCATCTCAGCTTCGTGCTCTTTGTGGAGAGACGAGGAGGTGGAGTGGAATCAGCTTTTATATAACCTTAATCTCAAAGAGCCTTCCTAATATTAAATGCATAAATTAGGGTGGGTTTTTTTTCACTAACGTTCTCTGGGAAAGCTGCAGTTTTAATGCAAATGAGTCCCAAAGAGACAAAGAGAAAATAAATATTTGTTTTTCATTCAATGATCCTGTTAGGTGTTATCTGCTGTGACCCTCCCCATGCCTTACCATCAGATATCCATGCAAACAGGGCCATTAGAAATGAGCAGCTTTTCTTTGAAATTAAATATAGATTTGCTTGAAAATTTCCTTATCTCTTTGCATTTACATTTCTAACAATACCCATGTATTATTGCTGGGCTCACCAGTAAAATTCAAACAGGTCATTAATGAAAGCTTCTTCTCATATAAAGGATTTTAGTGAATTGTTTTGTGAAGAAAATTCTGCTTGTTTAGTACACAGTGTAATTGCTTCCTTTGGCCATCTGCTCAGCAGGAGAAAACCTGCAGTTCACAAAGGTATTTTTTTATTTACAAACTATTGGAAGCACTAAAGGAGAGTGTCCACATCTTGTCTGTATTGTCTGTGCCTCCCTCAGAGGTGAAGATGCAATATGTGCTTATCTGCATTTTTCTGGAATTCCCTTAAGTACTGAAGCTCATTCTCTGTCCTGCTGATGTTTTCTGTGACCACAGCTCTCTGTACCTGCTCTGCTGCACATCCCCTTTGCCCTGAGCAGCTGGGAAATTACAAACTCCCTTCTGACTTCCTGCCAATCCTCTCAGGTGGCAGAACATTTTGGGTGTATGGAGGGTGGCGAGTGGGTCCTCAAAGCAACGGGGAAATTGGATGCCACCTCCAAGTGACCTGCAAACATTTATTTATTTCTCAACATTTATGGATGTTTAATTTCCAATGTGTTCAAGATCAGGTATGAAGTCCCATTTATAGAGCTTTTGTCTGGGAGTATGTGCATGAATGTGAGTTAAAGGTGTTCTTGTGACTGTGAATACTAATGAAGAGTGAGTGGGTGGTGAAAACCTTCCAAGGGATGTTGCAAGCAGTCCAAACGCCTGAAATGCAGAACTTGGGTTAAAAGAAACCAATAATCCAAAATTAGAGATAACAAAGTGATTGAGTATCAGCTAGTAGTTTTCTGTGGGGCAATTTAATAGTCCATAGTTTTTTATCACCTGTGAACAGGATCCCAGTGAGCTGGAAATTTAGACACATAATGGTTGCAAGAGTGAGCTAATGGAGGGACTAGAAAGACCTGACAACAGGTACAGAAATTGTTTAAAATCCAATTTTAAGACAGATTATAAACTAATTAAATTACACCCGTGAATTCCCATGTATTCCCTTTAGGCTCAGGGAGATGTAGCTTCCCAGACAGCCCATTGTGTCTTTTCACAGGTGAAGTGGCTGAATCCCAGCCCGCTCACACCAGGTGAGAAAGCCCTGGAGATTTTCCCTGTTTACAGCCCTGTGGCGTGCTCAGCCGCCTGCCAAAGGCTCCTCTGCTCCCAAGGGCTCTGCCATCCTCACAGCACTTTTCCATTGGGAGCCTGAGAGCGTTAAAGGAAAGATTGCCATTTCTTTTAGTGGGCTTTTGGAGGGCCCACAGAAGCGACAAAACGTTTTCAAGCCACTGCCAACTTTGAGGAGTGTCCTTTCCAAGCACAAGGCAAGCGCTTCCGAAAGGGCTGCGGACTATTCTGGGATTTGACCTTTCGCTGCGAGGAGAAATTTGGCTGCTGCAGCAGAGCCAGAAGCATCTCTTTGTTGAGCACTAGACAGGCTGCCTGTGTGCCTGTCACCTTGCAGGCTCCAGGCTTTCACAAGTAAAGCATCCCTCGGGTTTTATATCCACCTCCTGAGATGTTAAGGAAGGAGAGCCTGCTCCTGCCCCCATGGAAGCAGAGAAAGAAACTCCTTGACTGGTTTGGGAATACATTCAAGTAATGAATCAGGTGGTTTTGGTGGAAATTTGCAATTCAAAGGCTGCCATTAGAAAAGTAGCATTTGAAACTGTGTTGCTGTGTTATGCCTCATGTAGATCAGTATCAAATTAAATTTCCCTATTGTACCTCTTATGTTGTTAACACAAAGCAGGGAGTGTTGTTTGCCTCATCTCCATCCTTCTAACTGCAACATCCTTTTCAGTTTAAACTATACAGAAGTGAATCATTATTGAGGCCTTCTGTTTACCATCTTTAGAAGATTTAATTTATCCCAATAAACATTGTGAAGCAGACCTTTTGCATTTGCAATGACATATAATTTACTTGGAACAAATGCTTTGGGTTCCGTATAAAGACCATTCATCAGGCAAATCTGAATCAGAGGCAGCTTAGAAAAAGAATCCTTTGTCTAATTGTTTTCCATCACAAACAACATGTGGGAAGGAGATTTAGGCAATATTTTCAAACATTATAAGCTACATAATTATTGTCCTCGGCAAACCTGGTGATAGTTTTTGCAGTCACAATTGCACTTTATCTGTCTAATCACCTATTCACTGTGACCAATTACAGACTTGGCATTGATGAGGAGGCATTTAATAATATTAAATACAAAACCCCAGATTTGAATAATGTTGAGTTTATGACACAAACTAACAAAAGCCAGGAAATTCAAAGGCGAGGTTTGTGCTCCATCCTTAATTCATGGCATTCTGCCGAGGCGTAAGAGCACATATGAGCACTGCAGAGCCCTCCACCACACAAAGATTGTTGCAGCCCTGAGTTACAAAGGAATAATAAAGTCTTGAGATTAATTTTTAATGCTTAAGTCTTTTGCAGATTTACCATGTAGCTGCAATGATCTTCTTGTTACGTGTTATGTTTGTAGAGCTTTTAAACTCTATGAACTTTTGTGGGGGAAAGGAGTTAGAGCTTGGTGTTTTCCACATCTATTTAATACCACTGTCCTGGTACAAAAGAAAAGGTCAATAAAATTGGGAGTTTCCCTCATTTTTCCCCCAGTTGCTTGTATCGATGCAAGTTCCTCTCTGCAAAAGTGCAGTCCTCTGTAAGAGAAAAGACTGAAACTGATCCACAGGAAGTCCTCGTGGCCATAAATTATAGGAATTTGAGGCTGCTCTGAATTTAACCAAGCTGAAATTAATTTCTGGGTACCTTGAGCAAAGAGATTGAAGGAGAAGGTACAGTAGCATCTCCTCTACATCCTCCTGCCTCTGATTCAATCCAGTTTGGTTACACCTGGAAATAGGTCACATTTCCCTAGGTCCCTACCATGACAAAATAATGTAGAAAATACATTTTTGTCTCTTTTATTATCAATAAAGGTGCATCTCATTCATAGCTTATCATGTGCACAGACTGCCTTGCTCTAAGTTTTCAGCTTCTTTGCAAGAAATACAGTGGATGTCAGAGAGATATTTTGTGAAATCAAGTAAATAACCTATTATGATCCTGTTAAGATCCTGTTACTAATTTTATACCATTTATTTGTGCTGTAACTTAGAATGGCATCTTCACAGGCAGCAAAACCTGCCTATCACCATAGTTTTAAAGCCAGATCCTGCCTTGATAAAATGGCTCCAAATCAGCTGTTATGGTCTATCATGTAAATCCTTCTTGGTTTGTGGATTATTGACCCACTGGACTCTAATGGGAGTTCTTTGGAGATGTTCAATCTATTGTATCCATCCAGCTGCATCTCGTGTGCCTCTTATTTGCCCTTTGCAGCTTTAGGGCTATTACGTGAGTCCAGCGGCTGACTATAAATGCAAATAATTCTTATAAATTATCAGATGCATAAATAGGAGCGTTAACCCCTTGTCTGCTTTTAGACCTGCGGTTTTGTGACTTTTTCCCCCTCTAGCCATGATCATGATTGTTTCTGACAGACATTTTGGCAGAAAGGAGGGAGAAAAGGCAGGAGCAGTTATGGATTTTTGTCAGACTCCAGCTTGGGAAGCATGAAATGGGAGGCGCTTCCTGGAAGGAAGGAGGTGAATGAAGCCACAAAGAAGCCAGTCCTTGTCTACCTCCTGCAGCTCCTCTGGGGATGGCAGCAAAGGGAAATCATTTTGTGTTCTTTGGCACCGTAAAAGTGGATCAGTTATTACAGAAACAGAGGTAGATGGGTCAGCAGAGAGGCAGAGAGAAGAAATTCTGGTGATAAAGTTGCTGGCCCACACCAAAGCAGTTGAGGGTTACTGAGCCCCCAAAGAAGCAGCCAACCACCCATCCCTTGTCCTGGTCCCCTGGGTGTCCCCAGCTCCACTGCTCAGAGGAGTTGGGAGCCACTCATTCCTGTTTTGGTCCTAAAGCACAGGAACAGGGGGGAATCACTAAAAAAAAGAGTAATGTTTGGGCCACGAAATCATTGAAAACTGCATAAAGCAAAAAACTTCCCAAGTCGCTTCTCAACAATCAAGGGGAGAGAGGAGGGAGGCACCTCTGGGTTCATGGTGGGAGGTGATCGTTTTTATACCCAGAAAGGAAATTTAATTACATTTTTAAACAATTACTGGGAATAGCTCTAGCTAAAATATTTTTTTCTTGAGGCTTATTTATAGAGCATCCTCTCTGTCTGATGCAGCCTAAATTCTAGATGTCAACAGAGCTTGAGTGTCACAAATATGCACGTACTGGAATGGTTCATATTTATGCCTATATATGTTAAAGAAGCCTTTATTTTCTTCTGATTATTACCCTCATTTTAAAGACAGACCAAAAAAACCCCAGAGAAATCACAGATGACTTCTCATTCATGAGGCATGATTTACCATGGCTGTAATTCTTGACCTACAATTTCTGCAGGACATTTTAGAGCTATCAAGCAACAGAAAAAAAAAAGCAGTCCTGCACTTCTGGGGAATCAGTAGCAAAAGGGGTTTCCTCTAGAAATAAAGATCAAAACACAAATCACCACACTGCATAAGAAATACAATTAAATTAACAATTATAATCGATCTTTAAAAAATACATTCAAACATTTAATTTGCATAGAAACAGGCAGTGCTATTCATTTTGAGACAAGAAAATCAAAAGTCATAGCTAGCAGCCACTCTTCTAAACCAGATTTTGAGCACAACCCCCCCAGGGCTGTTTCTACCAATTTTCCAATAAATCATGTAATGACTTTTAGAAAAGACAGATATTTAATTCTTGAATTAGAACTATAGGACCATAACCAAAGACTGACAGCTCTCTTATTCTGCCACACTCCCATACAAACCCTTTCAGCCAATTGGCTGTGAAATAATGCAATAATTAGGCAATTAGATATTTGGGAGAATGTAGAATGAAGCACTGAGAGCTGACCTTTATTACATAGATCAAAGTACACTGCAGGAATTGCCAAATATATCTTGTTTACAAGCCCTTCTCAATTTTTTTCAGCATTTCAAAATTAAGAATTAGAGGCCATGCCTCCACAGCTACATATATATTTGCAGTTGGTATTGGATACAGAGGAGAAAAATCATATTTTTTGTGCATAAAAAGCTGCAGTTGTTTAATTGCTGGTTCTTCACTTGCACATATTGATTTAGACCTATAACATATATTGTGTAGCAGTGTGATAAACATTATAAACCAAATGTTCCCAAATAACTTTTCCATTACCGTTAATGGGGCTACTTGGAAGAGTAGGGAAAAAAATTAAAATTAATTATAGATAAAATCAGCAAGTTACAGAGATCATCTCTTCCTTGAGTCCTGGCACAGGGGAGTCCCCAGTCAGTAGAGGGGAATATCTCTGGGCATCCAAACTTACAAAGGTGTTTTGGGGTGCTTTTTTTACTCTTAATGGTGGAAAATGTAAGTTTTACATGAGGCTGCTGAGGTGGGCTTGGCCTCCAGGTGAAAAGTAACCCTGCTCATGGCAGGTTGGAAGTAAATGATCTTTAAGGTCCCTTCCAACTCAAACCATCCTACTCATAAATCTGAATAAATAATTTGAAATGAGGCTGCAAGAACATCCAGGGAGAAGGAACATCTTAACAGGTAAATTTACTCAAGTTCATGCATTTCAGCCATGGGAGAGCTGAGGACTCTCTCAGGTGACCAAAACCTCAACCATATCCCAGGGAGAGGTTTTTTAGAGGGATTCAGATGTGTGTTTGATTGTAGAGTGATGCTTCTGGAGCATCTGCTGATGTCCATGGACCATACGATGGATGGCTCCCATTTTTGTGGCCACACCTGTGTTATGGAGCTCATGGAGAATGAGTCTGGGCACAACATTTCCATGGTTTCTATATCAGCATCAAGCCAGGAAAGGCAGATTTTTGTAGGAAACCACAGGCACTGGATCTTAGTTAGGGAAATCTTCAGAGTGTAGGGACATGAGCTGTCAAAGGAGGAAAGAAAAGCACTGCAAAACTTTTCTTTACTTCCACAGTGGTTGGAATTTGTGTATTTAACTTTTGCCCTGAGTGGAAGGAGAAGAATTTGTACATTTTTCATTTAGCTGGTGAGGAGTTTCAGATTATCCCCACTGGTGGCATTTTGCTCGTCATCAGGGACCAAGAGCTAATTAGAAGGTGTTAGACAGAGCTTGCTCTTTAGTGGCAGTTCCCTTAAACGATTGAAACTGTGGAGAAAGTCCTTCCTAGTCTGTAAAAGTTATGGCATAAAATTTTTATGTCTTGCACAGCTGGAATCTGTGAACGTGGAGGTTCCCTCTGAGCAAGACATATAGTGAGATACAAAGTCTCTTTAATGCATAATTTGTAAGTGAAGCCAATTTTCTACTTTAAGTTGCATATTGTCTCTTTGGGGTTTTAAAAGAATATTCTGGCTCTAAAAGGAAGGAATGTGATTATCTGTGTGTAACTCTGAGGAAGACAAGGAGAAAGGCTGGAAGGAGCAGATGCACTTCAAATATAACTATTTAAAATATAAACCTGGCATCAGGAATTACTCACAGCCCTTTCCACCTCCTTCCTCCCACCCCTAAATAAAAATGCAGTTACATTTGCAGTTAAGGAACATCCTCCTAATTGAAGGTAGTGCTACTGGAGCCTCCATGGTGCTACAGCAGCCTTTAGGAAATTAATCCCCTCGTGCAGAGGTGAATTTACAGGCTTGCATTAGTTAGAGATAACTGGGATGTAAATAACAATAGTCAGATATAATTTGTGTAAATTTGTATCCTATGCTGCCTTTGTATAATAATCAACAAGTAGCTGGAAGTAGCCAGTGGCATTCACGTGGCCAATTGCAATTTAAGAATTTCATTTCAAAATATCACATTCTGCCTTTTGTCCTTCAAGACTTTTAAAATTAACACACTCCAGCATTTAAACAGCCAAGAATATATATATGTCTCTACATCTTTTCAGAGGTTAGGATTTGTATGACTATATAACAAAAATATTTTATGTATTTATATAAATCTAAACTCAAAGCAGACCTTCCATAGTGTCCTCCCTGATCCCAAGATTCTAAAGCCAAGAGGAGCTTGATGGGATTTGAATTGGGTTTTAAAACTTTCTTAAGAAGAAGAAATATGTGAGGTGTGAACAGCTCTGTAGGAAATGCAAAATATTTACAAATGAAACTTTGCTTTTTTTCAGGCTCATCTGAGCTGCATCACTCTCCCCTGGGCATTTGTCTCATCTGGGTGTCAAAGGACCTGAAAGTCTCCCATCTTTTTGTGTCATGGATGTGGGTTTTAAAAAGTGTATCCCTCCAGATAACCCATTTGAAGGTAGTGTTTAGATCAGTTTGAACAGTTTTGCTCACTTAAATTCACATTAGAGCACAAAATGAGTGAAGACCAAATGTAAAAATACTCACTTATAAAAATCTTTCCCTTGTTAACCTTCCAGGAGTAAAACCATGGCCCTACACCATGGTGTTGTCACCAGATGTGTTGGTTCAGAGTAAATTCCAGTTGTAGATGAAATGTGCACAGAGTCTTTTTGTTTTGATATCTGGCCAAAGAACTTTTTAAAACAAACTGAATAGAAGAGAAATGCTCAATATCCCATTTTTTTTGTTTGTTTGTTTCTGGGAGCAGACAGAATGGAAATCTCCAGGTATGCTCTAAGGGGAGAAGTTTTCATGGAGTTTTATTTACAGAGTCAGGATTTGAGCTTTATGTCCAAACGTGAATGTAGTTCAAATTTAAGAAGGTGAATTAAAAAGTTAACCCAATATATCTCCGTACCTCGCATAGGCAGAGGCTGAGCTACCAAAAATACTTTCATTTTTTATTAATATCAGGATCACCATAAAATTAAATAAATCAAGTGAATAAGTCAGGAGAATGTATGCCCAGTTTAAGCTAAACCTGCCATAAAAGCCCTTTTCCAGTATAGTACAAACAGCAAAATTATTGATTAACTTGTATTGCTCCACAAGAAGAACAAATTATTGCTGATTAAAGCCATGCAGGTGATAAAGGAACTTAACCAACAAAAGCTGGCAGCTTTAGGTTAGGAAACAGCTGTGTCCCTAATTATGCAGTCTGATTTATACTCTATTAAATCAGTATATAAGTAACCCATTTCTCTGAAAGCATTTAAACCTCTAATATTCCACCAAACGCGGCAATTTTATTTGAAATAAATGTATCCAGCTCTTTTGGGAACATATGGTATATTTCTCTCTTATTAATAATTCAGTTCAAATGAGCAAAAATTAGTTGGTGCAGTTACAGCTGATTTTGTCCTGAAAAGATCTGCATTAATTTTAGACGTTTTGTAAATTGGGCTATTAAATAAAAGCATTATATGTGAATTACCCTTTAAATTTTAAGCAAGTTGGTAGTTTAATGGTATTTTCTAGTCAGATTCATTTTCGATCTCTAAAAAATTATAGTCATTACAGTAAGACAAATTTTTGAAACCTGCTACTTCCATCCAATTACGTATAGTGCTAATAAGTAAACTAGAAAACTTTTGTGCCTCATTCTCTCCATTTTGTGTTTTCTGTCAGGAGGCAATTTCTCTCTTCACTTTCTCTTGTGTAAATAAGGAGCTGACCTCCAGCTTCCTCACAGATAAGGTCCACCTCCAAATTACTGTGATTTCTGCTTCTCATCACCAAAATTCTGCCAGTTGCTGTTCCCACACATCATTCCTGGTCCGTGGGTGTGAGTTCCTGGGCTGGCAGGGATATGCATCAGGGAATCAGGAGGGAAGCAATGAGGGAAATTTCGCATGAGGGAAATTTCAACGAGCTGCTGTGTGAGTCTGAGGTGATCACCAGCTCTCTGTGATGGATTCTCCTCTCCATGCCAGTGCATGACTTCTACCAGAGTTAATGGGGGTTCATGAATCAGGAGGATGCACCCCCATAGCTCCCAGTTCTGCTTCCACTGCCATGGCCAAGTTGGTTTAAAGATGTGCAGGTAAAGTGGGATGTGATGAGATGCAATGATATTCCCAGCTAACCACTTACTGAGCAGAAAGTCTTTACCTTTTCAAAGGACATCCAGAGCCACAAACACATGTAGAGGGTACAAATTAACCCAGAAGTGTGAAACCTGAGTCCATCTCTTGGCAGCTATTTTTAGTGGAGCCTTTTGATCCCTTCAGAAGGTCTGTGGTCTATGACGTGCAGCCACCAATGAATTCATTGCTGAACATCCTTATGTTCCTGTTTTGCATGTGAGTCTAAGACAAGGAAACTTAACTCTTGGATTTTATTAACAAATTTTGACGTTGGAGCCCATGGCATCTTCCAGCACGCTGTGGAGTATCAAAGAGCAGCCTTTTCTTTCCTGTTGCCCTGTGTTTATTTGTGTAGTTTGGGTTAGTTTACCTACTAATTGCCCCCCAATTAGCAGCTGTAAATGCATATTAAAGAACAGCCTCTTAGATCTCCACATGTAGGATATAATAGCATCAGTCATTCTAATTTTAATAAGTGCTTTGCTCACATATCTTCATCCACGTCTGCACATTTTTTGTTATATTATCTGCCATTTTAGAAAGCTATCTAGCTTACTTACAGAGTTAAATTCAAATAGTCTAAAGGTTAATGTGAAACACTGGCAAGACATTATGAGCACAGCAGTATATTTTAGAGGCATTCAGCTGTTGGAATTACTGAGAGCCAATGCACAGCATGAGTCCACATGTCTGCACCCACAAAATTTACCAAAAAAATCCCTTCTTCTGCTTGACCATGATGTTCTTTATGCCTGTCTCACTGGTGTTGAGGTTGTGACGGTGACCAGTCTCAAATATAAATCTCTGGGATTCTTTGCTTCATATGAACCCTCCCTAAACCAGATTCACATCTTGTTTGACCTCCAAGGTTATGCTGGTTTTTATTTAGGTACAGACCTCAGAGTTGTGAGTTCAGGCACTCAGGGGTGGCTTTGGCTGGGCGCCCCTGGATCCTGCAGCCCTCTGACAGCCCAGTCCAGGTGTCCTTCTGCCAGAGGACAATCCTGGAAGGGGCTGCTCAGGGGCTGCTTTCAGTGGGGGAAGTGGCAATGAAGGAGGTAAAGAAGGAAAATTGTCCAATCTGTAACAGGTACATTCATGTCCTGGTGGTCTCCTGTCACAGGACATGGCCCCACCTTGGTCCCACCCAGCAGGTCTGCCCTGTAAAAATCTGTATTATCAATGAGGGAGAGCCAGTGAAGAGACTGAGTCTGATGTCCCATGTGGTTTCTGCTGTTTTATCTAAACTTGCTCCCACTGAGAAAGCCCTACTTTTACAGCATTCTGAATATGACAACAAAAATTGTCTTTGCTGGATGTTTCCACTCGTGAAGCAGCTAATTAAATAAAAAAGTTTCAGAAATTTTTTGAGTGCAATGAAGAAAATCCTTGTCATGGGCAAGAACAACAGCTCTGCCTCTACTGCCAAGTTCATAGATCAAGGGGAATAATTCCAAGCTCCAATTTAGGAGTTATATTTTTTCTTGAAAAAAAAATAAAGCAGGAAGATTTCCATAAAATGCAGGGAGAATGCACATATTTATCTTATTCTGGAAAACTTACAACCCTTGAATGAAAGAAAGACATCTGGCATGCAATTCCACCCAAACCAGCTGCACTGGGTGTTGAAATCCACTGACGGGTACTTTTTCCTTTTTTTTTTGCCTTAAACCGAGCAGGCTGTATTTTTCCACTCTGCACTAAAAGCTCCTTGCAGTGTTCTGGATTTATTTTGCATGGCACAGCCCCTCCTCACACTGCAAGGCAAAGGCAAGTGGACAGATAACATCAGGCTGTGCTGTTTGATTCCCTCTCAGGTCACAGCCAGCACCATTGGTTGTGCAGATGCCACCATTTGCTGTTTTTCTCCAAGAGGACTTGCAGCTCTGTAAGACTTTTATCGGGATATTTATATGAGCACCTGCAGTGTGTGTGGGTGAGAGGGAAGAACACATCATCTTATCTCTTCCACACCTTAGCTGTCCTCCTCCTGCCACTGCTTCCCCCTGATATCCCCTGCCTCTATAGCCCACTCAGACAGAAATCCTCAGGTTAATAATGGCAAGTGCTGATAAGATGAAAAAGGCAATAAAGTGTGTTCAAAGGGGCACTCTTTGATCTTTCAGCAATATTCCACTTCCACTGATCCCCAGCACTGTCAATACTTTAATGACACAAACAACCTGGCCCAGAGGGTGCAAAGCTGGTAGAGCTCCATCACTTTAACTCTCAGCCTGACCATTGCAAACAAAACCCAAATAAACGTGGCACTTTCACCTCTGCTGAGTTTGGTGAGCAATAGATCAAGATCCACGCTCTTTTCAGTAAATGATTTATTTGGTTCAAGTCAAATATCCTCAGTGTCTTCCTAGTCCTTTGGCAGAAAAATTGTGTTTTAACTGTATTTTGGTTTCTCTTGTATTTTAACCTTTATTGCACTGGAAAGACAATTCAATAATGAAACATATTATTGCAAATATTTAATAAAAAATATATTCCTGCAAATAAGAGAGAAGTTGATCCCATGGGCTGGGCATGTGTAGCTGGGCAAGTCTTCCCTTTGTTAGGCTGCTTCTCCAAGATCTTTCCAGTGCTGGGGGGTGTGGGATGTGTCTGACCCCACACAAGGAGAGGTTGAACCTGACTGGATTGGTGGCAGTCCCCAGGCAGTGGGACCTGGTGGGGGAACCTCTCACCTGCACCTCCATCCCCACCCACACAACCCCCAGTAAGAAATTCTCACAAGACCTTCCACTTTCCCTTCTTTGTGTTTCACTTTCCAAGGCAAGAATTTTCTCGTAACGTCACATTTTCCATTGTGAGGATGTGCCAGGTCTGGGGAGAGTCTAATTGCCTCATTCTTAATTATCCTACACTCACCCTTTCCTCTGCCTGCTTCTCTCAGAAGAGCAAACCCAGCTGAAGTGGGTGAGAAGGAGGAGAGCAAGATTTTCCCCAGAAAGAGAGATTTGTCTTCTGAAATAAAGATATCAGGCACTCGCTTTTATAGGAGTTAGATTATTAAGACCATTAAATCATTAAGACTTTGAAATAATAAATCCTCAAAAATGTTAAGATATGCATGAGAAGAGTAACCTTCCTCACATTCCCCATCATGCCCAGAAATTAGCTGTATTATTCCCTTACAAGTTACTTTTTCCACAGCCTTTCTACCATTTACTTTGCAAGGCCTCACATTTGTTTCATCTGACTCACTGTCCCATCAATGTGAGTTCATTGTGGAAATATAAATAAATCTGTAACCAGTCCAAGCCTGTCCCTGGCAAAGGAGATTCCACTTTTATGGTCATGGCATCACCATAACTAGCGCCGAGTTTTAGCGTAATAATTGAGAAAATAAAATATATATTAGTATATTTTTAAATTGGACAAATATTTTAAAATGTTGTTAATGGTACCTAATTGCTAGATATTTCCCCAATGTTTTGCACCTACGAACAAACTGCCCCAAATGTAACTTAAGCTAATTAATAGTGAGAAATATGAAATATTTTTTAGAAAGATTTAAAAGGAAGTGAGAGGAGTATCAGTAAACAATTAAACTGCAGTTTTATGATGACACAGAATTTAGCAATGAGGATTCATATTTGTCTCCAACATGCAATAGATTTGAAATAAACCCCATTCCATGTCAGGAAAAAAGCAAAGCCTGAATTGACAGTGCAGCAGAGAATTTATTTTTTGCCTTTTCTCCTTAGCTGAAGTTATTATCACAACTGCTAGAGAATTTGTGAGATTGGGAGATAAGAATCATTATGATCCATTGGGGACTCGTCAATCACAGCAAACTGCTACCAGAATCGAAATTGCATCTGCATTTGAATTAGCAACATTACTCGCCAATTTAGTTCAGAGTGAACATTTTTCCATTGAAGATGGAATTAAATTAGAAAATGAGTGAGTCTTTAATTTCCAGATTATAAATCACTGAAAATAATTCAACTCCTGTACCTTAAGGCCAATTACATTATCCTAAGCGACATTTTATCTCACAACCTTCCAAGTGATTTCGTGATGGGGAACCATCACACAAATCAGTTTTGCTCTAGTAGCAAGAAATATATCTACCCACAGAGTTACACATAAAATACCAGGAACAGTTTTAATGCTGGAGCTTATTTTACATGAAATTTGATCGTCTGTTTGATAGCATATTTTCCTCTATTAATGAACTGATGCATACACCAGAAATGGTCAGCTTAGGTGTCCAAATTAGATAAAAAATGTTAAAAGTTAGTAGTATATTTAATTTTTGCTGCTATGATGTCTCAAATAACCTTAAAAATAGTGTACAGTGGTACTTTGAGTATAAATAACAAAGATTCAAAGTCACAGGGTTAAAAAAGCATTTTAATTTTTCTCCTAAGACCGCAAATGTATCAATATCAAGAGAAAAAATGGAAATAAGAATTATTTAATTGTGGCAAAAGTAGACAGCTTGTTCATTGTTCTTATAGGAGAAATAAATTGTTCCTAAGTGCTATGTTTTTCTCTCTATTTTTTTTCCTCAACAAGCACAGAAGGCAGGACAGCAGCCTGCTGCTTTCAGTGTCCTAGGTTTCCATTAAAAAAGGATGCAGCATTAAATCAGAGTGTCTGAGTGAAAGTGGGCACCTCTGCACGTGAGTGTTTGGGGTGTGTGTGTTTGCTGAGCCCACGCCCACTGTGAGCTCCCACTCCCCACATTTCCAGCTCTGCCCTGTCAAGTCCAACAAATCCAATTTCAAAACATAAAAACCTTGGTTGCTCATCCTTGGGACATCCAAAATTTCCTGGTGGGGTCATGGTATCTTCCCACTGCTGACTCAGCAGCTTGAGGGTGTTGAACCCAAACTCGAGCACAGGTTATGTCCTTGACCATCCCAGGGCTCCTTTTCTGCTCCCAAACCAGGAGGATTCCACCTGGTTTGATCAGTTACCATTCAGGGCTGCTCAGAGTGAATAGGATTGTAAATGAGCAATTGCTCTTTCTATCTATGTGTTGATGGGGCACATTTTGGCAATTGCACCATTTCCTAGACAGAAACCTACTGGTAGGTGATGCTCCTTCAAAGAGCACATTAATTCTGGCTGTTGAACTGTCCCAGGAAAATTGTCTTGAGGACTCACAGGGGTAGAAGCTGCTTTTTTAGGTATTGTGTGGGCCAAAGGAAAACCCAGCCATGACATTGCTCAGAGAATTTTCCTTCCCTTTTCTCTGAAGACTCTGATAAGAAAAACTTAATTTTCTCACCACTCTTTGATTTTGCTCCTCCTTGATCTCCTGAAACACTTCTGCATCTTGTCCATGGCTGGACCTTGCCATGCTGGGCACTGGTCATTCTCCTCTCTCATTTGCTCTTCCTTCTGCATTCTCTTCAATGGACTGTTTCATCTCTTCCTGCCATAGCTGATCATTTTCTTCTGCCTTTCCTTTTCTGTATTCACATTTCATTTTTGCCAGGATGCCAGAGAGAACCAGCTTAAATAATAGTCTGTGAAGAGTCATGAATAAAAAATACGATACTCATTTTTAGATATGTAAAATACATTTTATAGAGACCTAAATTAAATATATAAAATTGCAAATTCACTTTTTTTTAATTAGCCATCTGAGTGAAATTTCGCTTATTCTCATTGCTGATTACTAACTCTTAAACAGCTTTATTCATTCCATCTAATTGTTCACTTCATGGAGTTGTTGCATTTTATTAACCTCTGTTCCAAATATATGAATCTGTCCTTAAATTTCTTAAAATAGAAAATCATTTGTATGCCCTAGCATAAAATATAATAATATATACCATAAAATACCAAAAATATATGCGGTGCTTATATTTTATAATGTAATTTTTCTTGCTGGATGCTGCCTGGCCACTCTTTGCCCAGTCAAGGACACCTACAATTTGTATTTTCAAATCACCATTATACAGTACAGAAACGCTACTCTGTTTTTCCTAGTGACAACTTCTATGATTCTTTTTGCCATGTCCTGGAACAAAAAGAGATAAACAAAGTCTAGAGATAGGCCCCTAATTAGGACCTCTGAATTAACCCTTTAATTAGCAAAGTTGGATATTTAGCCAGCTAGACTTAGCCTGTGAAAGGTGATAAGTTGCAGGTGACAGATTGCACTGTCTGTCTGATCTTTGTTAGGTAGCATCAGTATCAGACTTCATGATATTAAATGGATAAATAGCCTACATTTCTCATTTTTCAATTCATGTCAGCCATCCCCAGGCCACTATTGATGTCCAAAGTATTCAAACCAGACCCCATCTGCAAAATCCTCCTGACGCTGCCATCAAGAGGACCCAGAGCTGTGCATGAGGCACCAGCCAGGCTTTCTGTACAAAAACAACTCAAACTCCTGCTCCACTTCCAAGACCTTGCCCTCAACGTCAACATTTGCATTTAAGTCCTCCTAAAAGGCTCAGTGGGTGGATAAAGATCTTTCTGTTATCCAGGGAGACACAGACTGGTGTCTTCCCAGCAATGGGGTGTTTTTTCACATGCATGGGAGTGAACACGTTGCCACCATCACCATTTTGGAGCTGGGATGGTGAAAATTTAGGGGTTTGACATTATCTCCTACCTCTCCCCTTTGAGTCTAGAGTCCTTCAAGGCCATTTCAAGCCTGTTCTGAAGCACTGAGAAGTGGACCCCTGCAATTTGTACCCCAGAGTCCACTGAAGAGAAAAGTCCATCCACTTGATGGATTAAACCTTTTCTTTGAATCACAGAACCACACAGAATCACAGAACCACACAGAATCACAGAACCACCAGGTTGGAAGAGACCTTCAAGATCACCGAGTCCAACCCATGCCCTAACACCACCTCAACTAAACCATGGCACTGAGTGCCACATCCGATCTTTTTTTAAACACAACCAGGGATGGTGGTTCCACCACCTCCCTGGGCAGAGGATTCTAGAACTTTATCCCTCTTTCAGTAAAAAGCTGTAAAAAATTCTTTGTAAATGAAGATATAGTCCCTTGGACAGATAATTTTCTGACAAAATGAATTGAACCATCTTTCTGTTATATTTAGCCTCTAATCCCCTATAAATGCATTTTTGACCAATCTTCTTCTCGTTTTGTCATGGTCTACAGATTGTGCTCAGAATTTAGCAATGCCACAGTAACTGAAAACTGAATAAAATTTCCCACCTGGATTTATTTGAGTTCTGTCCTGCAATATTTTATTTGAGTTCTGTCCTGCAACTTTCTATTATTCTATTAATTTAACTTCTGCAAGGTAGCAAAATAACAATAAATATGTAATTGTTGCATTTAATTGAACATATAACAAAAAGTTGCTGTTTCTCAAGGCATTTGGTACCCTTTGCTTCCAGCGCATTTAATTATGTATGAACTCTTCAAAAAAACCCTCTCAAATAATGTGAGTCGTCTTCTAGGAGAGAAGATTTAAAGATGATAAATGTTATTTAGAATCACTATGATATGATTCATATTGTGATGCGATTGGGAACAATATTAAAACCCACCAAGGCTATTATACCTAAATTTTTGTTTCAATTCATGCAATATTGCTGCTGCTTAATATGATTTCTATTTACTTCTTTCCATTGTTAGTGTTTTATTGAGGTTGTGTCGGCTTTATCAGGCTGATCTCTGCTGCAAACGGAGGTCAGCAGAGCCAAAGCACTGGCAAAAAACCTGTCTCCATTATATTCTACTTGCTATGAATGTACTCAAAAATCCTCCCTCTAATATAAACTCTTTCTTCACCATTCTTTGATTATAATATTTCTACCTGCACAAGCCCTGACAGCTTGATATTTAAAAGCTATATAAACTCTCATAATCTAATTTTATATCCTTTTTATATAAAGAGGGACTGTGCCTCATGTAAAGTAACAGTGAATGTATTCATCAAAAGGTTTAAAATGGAGCAATCGTGGCCATCAATAAAAGCTTGGATTTCAGGTATTTAAAATTACAACTTAAAAACGTGCACGGCTCCTCTTAATGACAGTGACAATGAGTCATTAATTTGTGTTCTTCTGGTGTCAAGGGTGAGGCGAATAATCCTGTCGTGCCCTTGCTAGAATACAATTTGGCAAAACAGGATATTGTGGAAGCTTTATAAATCTTATATCTCTATTTCTCCTTGTACTGGTCTAGGGAATAATGAAAAAGAGCGACACATAAATTTACCTACCAAACGGGGTGTGCTCTCTCTCCTGAATCTCCACACATAACTCCCATTAACATTAGTATAAAATATACATGCACAGCAGGAGGAAGGATAGCCTGCCCGATATCCAGAGGTCTGGAATAGGAGCTGAACTATATTCCCTTTAGTAGCTGCCAATCCATCCCAGAACACAGGGATTCGTTTCTTTTTTCCAGTTTGAGTTAAGCACCCAACCAAAATAATTTGCATAAAAATAAGTAGAGCCAAACTGAAAATAAACTGGACTTTAGAGACCATCTGAAATCCTTTATGCTTTAAGATGTAAAGTTTACTTAGTTCTAGTCACAGTTTAAAATCAAACAAACCTGACAAAAAAGACAAAAAAAACCCCCAAACAACCAACCCTCAAAGATATTTTTTGTAGTAAGTTTCTAAATATGTTATTGGAGAGCTGATTGAAATCTGACAAAAACCACAACGTTTTATAATAATGTCCTGCAGCAAAAGTATGGCACCAATAACTAAACAATACTTTATCACCTTTGCCACTCTCAACAGCTCCCATTAATACCGAGATCATAGTGTTAGGCCTTCTATTCCCCAGCTGACCACGTTAGTGACAGCCAGGGCTTAGGCAATGACATTGAAAAATATTTGCGGTGACACAGCCACAAATCACTGCGAG
Organism: Monarcha castaneiventris obscurior; assembly: GCA_026261815.1. Taxonomy (NCBI): domain Eukaryota; kingdom Metazoa; phylum Chordata; class Aves; order Passeriformes; family Monarchidae; genus Monarcha; species Monarcha castaneiventris. The sequence continues at coordinate 3,972,751 of JAMPIT010000886.1, forward strand.
ACGAGTTTAAAACTCAATATTCACTAAACTTGCATCTGTTCTTTTCTTGTTAGAGCATCTACAAGGCATTTGTTATAGGCTGAATTCCTCAAAGAACCCAAACATTGATGGAAAGTGATAAAAATTATTGGTTGGGAGAACTCAATAGGCAGAGGGGCCTTTGTCAAGTCATTTATTCATATGAGGTTATTGTCTGAGAAGGAATCACCTGCAACACCTGAGGAAGAGATGTCCTAAGATTAGTGGGTTTTCACATAAAATGCACCCAGTCAAGGAGCACAAGTACCTTTAACTCCAATTTTCTAAACAGTCTCATCATACACGTATTGATTTTTATTTTCATCTCTCCCAGGGAACCTAAGGAGACATTTGGCTACTTATGATCACCACGGGACATTGTCTGTTCCATGTGGTTCAGATCCTCTCCAAATTAGCTGTTTCCTGGGTATGGTGATTGGCAGATGGCCCAGATGCACATCCCTTCCCATATTTCAGCTTCAAACGTCCTGCCTCTTCCTGAGAGCATGCAGGACACATTTTCCCTGCTTTTCTTTTCACAGACCTGTGTTACTAAATCCCTTAAGCAGGACACACAAGCTCCTGAAGGTAGCAATGGACATCTGCACATCTTTAAACTGGTTGATCTGTTTAAATTAAATCCAAGGTGGTGGCCTGCAGTTGGTAGTGACCTTCTGTCATTCCTCCCTTCAGGAAACTGAGAAGAAGGAGAGCACCAGTGTTGGAATCCTGGGTTTTAGGTTTATGGGATATAGTAATGTATATTGTAATGTAATGTATATGCATGTAACAAAATGGAGGATTTGGGGTGTGGGTTAGTCCTTCTTTCTTCTTCTTCTTCTTCTTCTTCTTCTTCTTCTTCTTCTTCTTCTTCTTCTTCTTCTTCTTCTTCTTCTTCACAAATTTAGGTGCTATGGTATTGGTTCAAAAAACCTGCAATGTGGATAATAAATGAATACTTACTGGTTTATAAGTAAAAATAAATTAGCTGGCAATTCATAATTGGGCAGATTGGATTATAAGTGGCCTTGGAAGTTAGAACTCGGGGCCATTTTCCACCTTGCTAACTTAGAGGCACATCCTGTGCAGGAATGCCATAGATAAGAATATAATAAACAATCAAATTAGAAGAACTGCATGTCTCCTGCCTTTTAATCCAAACTCTGAGTACAAGAACTCATGAGAGGCAGAAACAAAGCGAAAATAAAGAATTTTAACACGCCAGCAGGGTCAGGAAGGCAGTAGGCAAATATTGGTGAACAACAACCTTGTGAATGAGCACTAAGAAAAGTTGCCTGTGCTGTTATCATGTGATATCCCAAAGCCAGAGGGTACAAAACAGGGAAATAGGAGAGCCCTGAGCTGCAGAAACTGTCCCAGCCTCCACAGTCTGCCTTGAGGAACATCTCCTACTGCTGCCATCTGAATTCCAGGCAAAATGGACCACTGGTCGGAGTCTTCTAAGTTGTTAAGTGGAAAAAGTCATTTCTAAACTCTACTGTTGCTAAATCCTCTATTAAAATCCCATCATTAGTTTTCTTCTGGCCCACACCCGAGGAGAGTAGATGATTTTCCTGCCTGGGAATATGTTCAGAAATGGCAACTTTTTGGAGTGCATTGAAGAGACTGTTGGGGGGTGTTTTTTTGGTTTTGGTTTGTGTTTTTTTGTTGTTTTGGTTTGTGTGTGGTTTTTGGTGTTTTGTTGGTGGTGGGGGTTTGGTTTTTGTTGTTTTTTTGGTTTTTTTATGGATACATAAAGTTAATTCAGTGCTTCTCAGTGCTTCTCAGTCCCTTCACTAAGATCAAGTGCAGTGTCATTTCCCAACTGGAAACTATATCCTGCCTTGCCTGCAGGGTGATCCAGACGTCTAATTGGCATTTCCACCAATTTCACAAAAGCCTCCAGCCCTTCCAAGCCTTTGTGAAATTTCTATAGGAACTACCTGAAAAGTTCAGCCTTCTGTTAGCTTTACAATGAAACAGCCCAAATATTTTCAGTTGCCTATTTTGAGAAGCAAATCTTCAGGTTTTCTCAGCTCGGTAATAAAGCATTTGTTCCTTTGGCTTTCATCTAAAATCAAGAAAAAAGACACATTTTCAGAGATGATATGAAATGAAATTCAAATGAGTGAGTACTTTTGGGAAAGAAGACCTTTAGTGCTTGAAATGCTTTGTTACAACTGAATAAACTAAATATGCTTAATATGAAAGGTAATGATGCGACTGATTGAATAGTTTGACATTACAGCACATGAAATATCATTAGCAGGTTCACGGTGGTTTTATATCAATACCAAATCTCAGAATAAAATAAATGGAAATATGAAACTACAATGATTTGTCACTGGAGCCTTTCAGTGTCATTTAAGAAAATATTTTCAGTGAAAGACTACTCAGCATGAGCTGGTGCAGCATAAGAAATTGCAGCCTTGTGTAAATTTGAGATTAATCTCAGTTAAAAAATTTAGGATTTCTGCAGCTCCTCTGTACCTGTGAGAGGACATGTCCCTGTCAGCTCAGGCACCTTTGACTTCACTGGGCATCACCAATTCATACCTGCAGTGACCACTGCTGCCACATTTCAGGATGTGACTTCTTAACATAACAAGCAGGAGATGACTGTGAGCCCCCTGAGCCTCCTTTTCTCCAGGCTGAGCCCCCACAGCTCCCTCAGCTGCTCCTGGTGCTCCAGACCCTTCCCCAGCTCTGCTGCCCTTCTTTGGATCTCCTGGCCAAGCAATCCATGGAGAGTCACCATGAGGATTGGCCCACAGGATAAAACCCCTCTGGAACTGGCATGGGCTGGTTCTCTCTCTCCCCTCACAGAGATGACAGAGGCAGAACTTCTGTTTTCACCCAGGGGACACAGATGCTCAAACCATCTCCACCAGCACCTTTGCCTGCGTGGGACCACACAACACTGAAAGTCAGCAAGCTGTCAGCCCATTTAATTCCACTTTCTCTCAGGAAATCTCTTTCTGACAGCTCTGTGTCATACTGTGAGCACTCACATGCCCTTTATATAACTTCCAGGTCCTGTTACCCCTCATCCTTCACAGGGATTTGGTCTCAAAGTGGACCCAAACACAGGAACATGCTATAAAATATTTTTAGTCATCCAAGTCAGTCACTTCCATCTTCTGTTTGATCTTGATGGCCAGGTGCAGGTGCTCCCTTCCACGGCTTCACTATCACAGTTTTGCTGCCATCTTCGAATTTATGCTATTAGTAAATGACTACTGAAACACAATGTTTTTCTGATTGAGAAAACCACTGATAAAATCTGAGGCTGGTAAGAAGACAGAGAATATGTAGATAACATTCCCAGCTTCTTGTGTTTTAATTTAGGGAGTTAATTTGATTGGATCTCATTATGACTGAAGAATATTTTCATTTACTCACATGGTAAATAAAGTGGTCACCATTTGGAGCATTAGAGGATTTCATTTGGTCTTTTCAGAAACCAAAATCAAAAATAAAAAAGAAAACGCAACAATACATAAATAAATTTAAATAAATGAACTATTGAGCAATGCAAGCCTGGTTTTGCAAGCATTGGGGAAAAGTACCCCCTGGTTATATGTACTTTTTATAAAATTTCAATATATAGCACTGACTGCCTTCTCTATTTGTATTTCTTATATTTGCAAGGATGAAAAAGAACAAGAATTAGGACAAACATCTCAAAATACCAACAGTCTACCCATTCTTAAATGTTTTTGCAAGTATCCAAATGGAAAGGTAGATTTTCTCACATTTTAAAGTAACACCACAAATTTGCATGAAAATAAAAGGGGGCAGAGGAAAAGCTATAAATGCTCATAATAGTGTATTTAATACAGATACACACTGTCGTGTGTTTGACAGCTGAGGCTTCTTTTTGGTAGGAAATTGCATAACATTGAGCATAATGTTATTGCCAAGCCATAAAATGTGTATGAAAACATCAGGATTTGAAGACAAAAACATCACCAAGTTTTTTAATTTCAACCCTTCTCTCCCCAGGTGGAAGATTTTTTTAAAAATATTTCATTTTCATGGTTTCCATATCAAAGGTTTTGGTTTCAAAATGGCATACTTCTTAATTGAAGTTATAGCGTGACAGAGATGTAAAATAAAAAACGAAATTGATTTCATGGCCCTTATTTGGTTTTTTATTGTTCATCTTACTGAAAACTTGAGGACCAAAGACTTTGTCTTTTCTTCTTCCAAAGCAAAATGTTTTTCCCAGCTATTTTCATGCATATGCTATTTTGAGGCACTTGAAACATTCTTCTTTTTGCTAAATCATGAGAAGTTGCAGTTTCTGTTTAATTAAAACTCAGAAGCCCTAATGTCATTCCACTGGGGAAAAAAAAAGTAACAAGTTGTCACACGTGCACAGGATTAATGTGAAAAAGAGGTTGACTCTGTGTGTATTTTTTTTTTTTTGCTATTGTTACCTCTTTTCTTCACTTTCTTTGGTAATTCTTGAAACTTTATAAGCTGCATTTATGTTAAGCTGTTCCTGATATGCTCCAATAAGTGTGCTTTAGACACATTGTTAACATAAGGCCAAATCTGTAATACAGCATGGACAATTAAGTGCACAATTTTTGTATAAATGCAAAATCCCTCACTGTGAATTATTTAATTAATGCTCTACAGTTCATTTAATAGCGCTCTTTCAAAGGCCATTTCACTCACAGAAAACTAATTTCATTCTTGGGGTTGATTTAATTAGATTGTATGATATATGGTATTGCTAATTCAGTGGCTCTCTTTGCAGTGTCTAGCCCGTTGCTCCTATTGTCGGCAATCTGTCAGCCCCATTTTTAACAGTATTGAAAAATTCAAGCTTTATTATTGCTCGCTCACTCTTTCTCTCCCATCAGGAGGAAAGTAATGAGCTTTTCTTCTTATGAGAGCAAGCAGAGAGTGTGGTGCCCTTAGCGCTTCAGGCAGCGAGCAGTATTAACAGCCTGATTCATGAGTTAAGTTTCTAACTGCCCGTGGCTATTAGCACTCAGTCCTTTGGCTGTCATTTAGTTAAAAAGACTCTTCGGTTAATTCACTCTTTTAATGAGACTGTGCTATTCAACTAATGTATTTTACTGTATGAAAGGTCACACCAGGAAGCAAAACAGATTGGAGGGAATGTAGCGGGAAGCCTGGCTGTCAAGAAACAGTTCAAGCCTCGCAGGCATTTCGCCGCCGCGGCGCCCGTAATAGGCCACGGAACTGATGGGCCAGCGCTCACCTCAACAGTTGAGCACCATAAATCACGGCTAAATAGAAAGCAGATTAATCAGAGCCACAGACAAAAAGAGCACGTGTTTCATTACCCATATAATCACTAACATGATTGCCAGACAAGCCAGGGGAGCCGTGCGCGGGGCTGACAAAACGCGGCGCGGCAGCGGCCGCGGCCGAGGGACTGGGCTCCGTGGAGCTGTGGCCACTAAATCTTTTCATTAAGGAGCTGCTCCCCGAGACCTTCTTGCCCAAGGGCCGCCTGCTCGGAGGGTGGCGTGGGGGGAGTGGGAGAAAGGCAGAAATATAAAGGGTTGTGTTTGAGTGAGCAGGGTCAGAGGGGGCAGTGCAGGCTTTTCCCGGCCATAGCTCGGTTTGGACTTAATTCTCTGTGTCACCAGGGCTGGGAGAAGCACGTGGGAGATGGGATGACCCTCTCCTCTTCCTCCCATCTTTATATAAACCCCCAGCAAGCCAAACTCCGTCTACTCCCCACATTTTCTGGTTCAACGCACCACCCCTTTAGCTGAGCGGCACACGCCAAGTCCCAATGGATGAGGGAACATCTCATTTTAATTTATTCCGAGTTTCTCCAACGTCATTTCCTTACTGAACTCCCCCTCCTCGCTCGCACACTTTACGTCATCGGGAATGGTGTGTGAGACACGTGTCCACATCCCACAGCTTCTCCCAGCTGGGCTCCAGCAGGAAGGTATGGTTGGAAATCTGGTTTGCTTCGGCATCTCTGCTTGGGACGTCCAATTGAAAATGTTTTTCTGAATATCGCTCATTAATTTACGGAAGGAGAAAATGAGAAGAACCTCTGTTTTTAATGGCTTTGCATCTGTCGGCCAAGGCGTTAAACCTCTGAATTACCGTGAGGGTATGTGTGTGTTTTGCTCATTTTTAATTAGTATCATTGGGGGGAAAACTCCAGCACTTTAGGGGCAAAAGTATATTATTTTTTTAGAAACTGTAATTCCCTCAAACTACGGTAAACAAATCATTCTGATTTAAATTTCCCAGGCAACTTCCAAACAGGGAAACCGTATGTTTAATTACTAAACATCTGTTGCAAAGAATACCCCTCGCTTTTGCAGCACTAATATCGCTGTATGAATTTTAAAATCTGTCAGCAAGGGATCACGAAAGCTTTGGGAGCAAAGAGCTGCTCACTTTAACCCCTGAACCAGATAATCTAACAGTAATCCATTCAAAACTAATCAAACATTTACAGAAACGCACCAGCACTGAGGAAAACAATTCATCATCTTCATGTGCTCATTACACTTCCAACATCTCAATCTACCTATGTAAATGAGACCGGGGATCTGACATCAGGTCCATGTACAGAAATTATAAACAAATATTCATCCATTATGCTGCTGGAATTTAACAGCTGGAGCACTAACAGTAGCTGAACTCCAAGCCCCGAGTATCAATTATTTATGAACCTAAAACTGACAAGACTGTCTAGGTGAATTAGCTGCATATGTCAAGCTTTGTTATAAATCCCAGCCTACTGTAAAACTCATTTTCATAGAATGTATGTACAAGGCTGACAATATATCAACAGTACGGCATTAATAATTTAGAAGAATGGTACCATAAGGGAGCACCTAGAAACTCTGCTCTGCAATATAGTTGATATTACAAATAAAAAAGTCAAATAAAATGAATTTCCCATAAACAGAGAATCAAATAAAGCATTTTTCTATGATTTTATATTCAATTTTCAAAAAACTTACCAGTTGATACTTGCATTTTTAGGAACCATAAGCATCACCTGAAGTTATTCAATATTTTTTTGCCATTGCTAAAAATGCCTTTGAATTTCTAGGCCTGTTGATGTTGGTTGCATTGCATTTATTTTATTCTCAGAGAGTGAGAACTAAAAGTGAGGTGAAGGTAAGGGAAGGAAGGAAAACATTGCTTGCAGCAAGCACTGCTGCACATTGTGTCCCATGTCCCACTGTCCCAGGCTGCTCCAAGCCCTGTCCAGCCTGGCCTTGGGCACTGCCAGAGATCCAGGGGCAGCCACAGCTTCTCTGGGCACCCTGTGCCAGGGCCTGCCCACCCTCCCAGGGCACAATTTCTAATATCCAGGCAAAACCTGCCCTCTGTCAGTTTAAAGCCATTCCCCCTTTTCCTGTCATGGCATAGGGAAAACTAAAATACAAGGTCTAAACCAGAATGTCTACAGTGAGATCTGAGAAAAGGAGATATCAAAGCTTTGCCCACTGTCTGTGAAATTTAAGACAGATCTGAATTTCGCTGTTGTGTCCCATCTCCACTGAAGAATAACCATCTGCTGCTTTGATGGAGCAGTGGACACATTTCCTCAAAATCCAGATTTGGTTCAGAAACTGCTGGATTATTCCTGTGTATAATTTTACCTATGCCCATGAAGATGTGTCTGGTTGCAGCAGCTTTTTGCTATTCAGAAAGGATGTCCACAAAAAAAAAAGAATAAATGCACATGTGAGAATCTGTGCCTATCAAATAAAAAAGATTTTATCTTATTGACAGAAGTAGCCCAGTTTTTGAGCAACTGTGAACATCAGCTGTCCTTGTCTCCACAACACAACTTTCAGATTATTATGAAAAATGGAAGGGGGAGGGAAAAAAGAGGGGAAGAGGGAGAATCAGTCCTGGTCTTGAGTACAGATAGACACCAAAACTGAGGGGTGGTCAAAGGGAATATCGAATAATAAACTTATGACCCACAAAGATTGCCCCTACACTTAAACTCAGCATTAGTTTTGGACACCCCTTATCTGGCATTCACATTGACAACATTTCATGAGGAATCAAGGATTCCATAAGGACATCTTCTAAGGCAGAAAATAAATCCCTAGACTCTAAAAACTGAGGAGCACAGAGTTTCTGGAAATATTTTATCAGTACAAAAGGCAAAAACACACGTGCATTTTGAAAGAAACAGTAACGGTTCACAAGAGCTTGACAAAGAAGTTAAAAGAGCATTTTTGAGTCAGGAGAAAATTCAGAGGAGGTAATATGTCCTTGGTGATGCACACTTATACAAAAAAGCAGAAAAAAGCAGATGACTTTATGAGTGAAGTGTGGAAAATGCTGCAATGCCGTCTCCTCATCTCCAGAATGCTGCCACTTCTGACACAGGAAGCACTGGAAAGAGACTGGGAAAATTTAATAAATATACTGTATTAGATAAAGGAAAAAACAGAGCTAGACATGCCTGGTTAATGCCTGATGCCTGATACAGCAGGGATTTATGAAAGAAAAGTTCTTTCAGGAAGCTGCTGGTGGTGGGATCAGGAAGGATCCATGAGCCATCCAGTGTGTCCTTCTGTAGTGCAGAATCAGGGTTTATACAGCCATTCCTGTGTAATTCTTCAGGACTTTCCATTCCTCATTGCTTTGGTATTACCTGTGTGGGTTGCTTGCTTTAGCTTTTCTAAAGTAGACTTTAATAACAGCAACACCAATAATAGTAATAATAATAATAATGATAATTTCACTAAGTGTGAAATTTACTCTCAAACAGAAAGGCCATGGCAAGGCCTTTGCATCACTCAGATCATGTTAAAGTGCTTAAAATAGGACTTAATTTGGATTTAAATGACACAGAGATCTGCTGGCTCTCTAGATACAAATGGACTCCACCTTGAATGCCCCTCGATGTCAAGGTGCTGCCTCAGGCTCATGAAAAGGTGTTTTCTGTTGAAATCCCTAAGAATTTTCCCCACAGACTTCAAATGCAGAATGAAGATTGTGCTGTCTGCTCAAAACAACAAGCAAAGCGTTATAGAATTTCCACAGAAGAGTTACCCAGGCTTAATTTTTGAACCTAATTAACTGACTTGGTGTCTGATGACAACCCTCAGTCTACAGGCGGCTCTTCTTGCAAACTGATACTTTTATTAATACTTCCAGTGTCTTGTTCACATGTGTGACACCTATGGAACCTTCCCCATTAGCTCTGTAGTTAATATCCTAAATCCTGCTTGGATGCATTCCCTTTCCCAAAAACCATTCCTTTCCAGGTTTGCAGTGCAGTGGAGCTACAGGCTGGCGCTCCTGTTCCTGCTGCCACTCATCACACCAAGGCAGGGGTAGAGTTACCTGAGCTCCCCAGGCCCTTGGCAGAGCTCCCTGTGCTCCACACCTGCCACAGGCACTGCTCAGGGGCACAGTGCCCAGCAGGATCCCTTTGGGATCTCCCTGCCTTCCGTGGGAACCCAGGAGCCAGGACTTTTACTCTCTAAAGATGGATTCAAGTTTCCTTTTCTAATTCCGTCAGCCACCGGGGCTATTCAAAGTCATGGCTGTGTCTTGAAATTGTCTAACAAATATTCTGGTTATTTATTACAAAATGTCACAGTAATTATGTAAATTTTTTTACCCGGTTAAGAAAACATTTAGCAAAATCTATAGCTGGCTCTTCAAAGTGCTCTGCAGCTGTGTCCCAACACCATCCAAACCATTCCACACCAGCGAGGCAGAGGGATGAACAAACCCACCTGCCAATCACCAAAGCCTTGCCAAGTGCAGTTATCATTTTCTATTGCACAATAATCTCTATTTACCGAAAAAGAAGTGATGCAGTCACTCCTATTTGAAGATTGGTTTCGTTGAGTTAGGGTAGAAAGGTACATGAACAACCAGACTCCAAATACAACTCCTTTGGGCTTTTGCAAGTGTGGGTTAAGCTTAAAAGACACAGGTCAGCAACAAACTGAGAGTGATTTGAGTATTTGTGTGAGTTTGAGCTAACATTTCATGGGAGACCCGTTTTATGAGGGCTACAAGGTGCATTTCCAAGGCATCAGTTCAACAGCTGTATGTTTTCCTTTAATTTCTGAAAGGGTTTTCAACACAATAGTTCTGTGATTTCTTGAAATTTTTTAGTTAGAACTGAGCCTAGAGCTGGGAGTCTCATAACCGTAACTCAGAAACTGGATTTGGAGCTGAAAAATAATTCAAGATGAAAAAAATTATTTTTTTTTGAATTGGCTATACTTGGTGATAACTCTTGACTTATTCTTCTGTGCTGCTGCAATAAGCTATATTCTGGGGACCTGCTTTTGTGACTAAAAAGATAAGTCTCTTGTTGGGAAGAAAATTGCCTCTCTGACATAAATCTTTGGAATAGGAGTTTACAGAAAAGTGGTAAATATATAAAAAGAAAGAAAAAAAAAAAAAGATCAACTATCCCAAGCAAAACAAGCACAAGAGAAGATGAGGAAAGATTTGCATTTCATCAACCAGAAAGATTATAAAATAATAATAACAGACCTCATTTCTGACTGCCATTTTGGGTTTTATCTAGACTTTGCAATGCATGGCTTCCCAATTTTTTTTGCCAGCAGAAAGCCCCCAGGTTAGCACCTCTCCACACTCTGAACAGAGATAAGAATGAATTAGAATAATCTAAAGTCCCAGAGTTTTTTTCTCTTTCTTTTCTAATTCCTGACTATATTTAATGAATCCTACATAAATACCTGTGGATTAAAATGATCTAATTATAAGACTTGAGTTCCTCTAAATGTCAGATGTAGGCTGTAGCGCTATATGACAGCATTTAATGAGCCACCTAAATTACAACAGCCACAAAGTATAAAAAAAGCCACTGGCAGGAGGTTTTAGGCCTTGATTTGTAGCACTACCTAACATAAGTACCTGCCCACCAACAGCAACTATCCCAGGATTCTCCTTTTCCCTCTCCTGAGGCACTGAGGTACCAACAACAGGTACCTCAGTTAAGTAATTTCTCCCCAAAGTTTAACTGGTGGGACTGACAGCCCAAAATCACTTCCATTTCTGACCTACTCCAAACATACTCACTGCACTGAGTCTCACCCTACCTGACTGCTGGGTTTAAAATGCCTCAGGGTGTATTTTGCTCCCAATAAAGCACATTAGACCTGCTTAGCTAAGAAATAGAGCTGCTAATCCTGGCAACGCTGCTGATTGTGCACGGCCTGTGCACACTTCATACATGGTCAATTAAATTTACAAACCATTTCAAAATTACCTACAGCCAGCAACAAAAACGAGCTTGGCAACATCTGGATGGCTGAACTTGATGCCTGATAAATCCATCCTTTCTGCTTTCTTTCCAGCTCGTTCAGAGGGTGCAACGCATATTTCAGAAGACAGGAGTTCACTTATCACCTTTTATGTGCTTGAAAATTGGAAGGTCCTTGCAGTTGTAGTGATTCTGATTTTTTTTTTTTTAATGATGGCATCACAGATGATGCTTAAAATAAGCAAAGCTTTTGCATTACTCTCATTACTGGTCTTTCTTTATTAGGAATTAAAATAGAGAAACACCAGACTGGTTCAAGTGAACAAAATTAAAAATAAACCAAAAAACCCTCAAACAAACAAACAAAAAAGGAAAAAAATAAAACAACAAAAAAACCCCAAACCTGACAGAAAGTGAGGACCATGTTTGTGGTTGGCTGCTAAATCAAGCCATGAATTTTAAATCTATCTACAATCTACTGACTTCTGTGATTTTTTCCCTGTCTCGCCATTTAATAAAGAATGGACAGAGAAAAGAGAAACGTTATGAGTGTGCTGAGAACTGCTGTTTCATTCCAGTGTAGTTTTCAGATCTGGCACAAGCTCTTGCTCTAAATGTGTATAAATACTTGTGACAGCCTTGGCCTTGTGCTATGAAAACTTTTGGGTATCGTCTGTTGATTTGATTCCTGGAAACTTTTTCTGCAAGTTATTTTAATTCAGTGAAACTTATCTCAGGAAGCAAGTGAGGAAGGAAACGGACTGGTAAATATTTAAAAGGTTTTGGAGGATGGGCTTTGAAGAGAGAAGCTGTGGGTGCTCCATGCCTGGAAGTGTCCAAGGTCAGGTTGGACGGGGCTTGGAGCAACCTGGGATAGTTGGAGGTGTCCCTGCCTTGGACATAGAATGATAGAATCGTTCTATGATTCTATCACTGTACTTCTACAACACTTGTTTAGCTCAGAACACAAAGAAAGCCCATCACAACCATTCCTCACTGTGGCCAGGCTGAGCAAATACCCCCCCACATTCCCACAGAGCAGAGCAGAGCATTTAATGGCAGAGGAACAGACTGAGTCATTGCCGTTGAATTTAATGGTGGCATTTCCAAATGTAAAGGCTGCAGGGTGAGGAATTAAGAAATATTCTTCTGCAAGGAAGGTTTTGTGTGTTTGCCTGCCTAAATACGTGTAACAGCAGTGTGTTCTCTAATGTAATGCAAGTGAGCAGCAAGGAAACTTTCTAATGGTGTGCAATGCCTATTAATGTGGGTAAAAGCAAGAAATGTGACTTATAAAACAGCTACTGTCTGCACAAAGAACTGACGAGGTCCTTTGCTGGTATTTGTCCAGTTATTGAACCATCAGGTGTGACTGTACAACACGAAATATGGAAGTCCAACAAATGTCATACTAAGTACTTTTCAAAGATGTAATTGATCATCAAATTCCAATAACAGTTTAGGTACTTAGTTGATATTGAGATTAATATACAGCTTGCTGCAGCAAGAACCTCTTTGGTTCCTGACCTTGGCTGGTAGTAAAATCCAATCGATATTTAGACCAAGCAAGACTTCCAGAGAGGATACATTGAAGACATTAGTTTTCTAAAAAAATACTGTCATCAGCTAGAAAATCTAATCCTCTGTGAGGAATATGGGGGAACAGAATTGAGTAGCAAGCCAAAAAAATGTGACTATTCTCCTGAACACCAACAGGGTTTACTCCTGTTTTTCCTGGCTTCCCTCCTCTGGCTTCCTGATTTTCTACTCCCACTTCCCTCCCATGGAGAAAACTTTTAGCTCCTGGGTAAAGGCAGGAGTTTGCTTTGCAAACCTGGCTAGAGGACACTGAATCAGCAATCTCATGTAGCAGAAATGTCCAGTCAAAATTAACCAGTGCATCTTAAATTTCAAGTTACCAGGTGCTCCCTACAGGCAAACATTTCGTGGGCCAGGAATTATTCCTGGGAATACTCTGTGGGAAAAATAAGAGATTCACAAATTCTCCATTATTTCTTGCCCAAATTTCTCAATAACAGGTCTGCTGACAATGTAAGGTAAATGCAATGAAGTAATTCGTATTGCATAAGTGGAATAGTGTTTTTATCAGACAGCTTATATCTTTTTTCCTTCTATTTCAGGTATATCTACATAAAAATATAAAATATATTGCTAAAATATATAATGTTTTACTGAGTTTTATTTAATTAGTCTTTCCTATGTCTTTGGGATCTTAGAGCTAATTACCCCAAGCACATGCTAGGCTGGAGGAAGATTAAATTTCTAAAAGGCTTCAATCTAATCTGATTTTGTGCAGATTTTATGTACATTATTATGCCTGGCATGCAAAGCCACGTCTGCAAAATACCTGTGATATCCTTTTCCAAGCACATGATGGAGGTCATATGGAAAAAAACCACTGTCCCAAACGGCTTTTTCAACAAGGTTGTTTTCCACCAATAGGATAAAGAAAGCTATTTTATAAAAATTACTTTTTATTTTATATATGCATACATACATATATCTATTAGGGTTTGTTTGACTGTAGGGTTCCCGTGAATATAATGATTTATTAAATCTTGTCCAATGTCTTGACAGAAAAATCAATCCTTGAGAAGCCGTTTGGAATTTTGAAAGCCATTTATAAAATCATAATAATTTTATCAGACTTAGTCCTTTCCCCAGCCTCACCTTGCCTGTACCACAGTTGCTAAAACCAATTGCAAGGTGTTTGGGGGTTTTTTGTCTATAATTCTCTGATACATCTGGGATTTGGTGCTGGATGTGCAGCTTCACCACTTACCCACCAAGCAAGGCTCAGTCAGGTAACGTCACCTCCCCATCCCAAACAGAGCAGAACCTCACACAGGCACGGGATCCTCAAATTAAGTTCTTCAGTGGTGAAATTGTTTCTTTTTATGTGATGTTCTGCCAAAACCTGGACTGACAGCCCTGCGAGCATCCCAATTTCTCCAGGCTGCCTCAAGGAAGGGGAAGAAGGGGCGGTTCAAGACACTCACATAAAGTTATGAGCACAGATAAAAAGATTTTTTTGAGAGCAGCTCGTTCTGCTCTCCTGGCATTGCTTAGCTCAGGTTTGTAGGACAAACACAACGTTTGCATTTCCTCCCTTCCATGGACTGTCAGCGGGTGAGGTTTATTTTCACATCCAGTGGGTGAGGTTTATTTTCACATCCAGCTGCCTTCTGACACATGGCAAGGATTTTAAGGAGCTGTTCCTGTAAAAGGCTGTGTATGCCCCATTCCCACAGGGAGGATACTGAAAGGGGCCTTCTGCCAGTCCTGTCCTCCCCTGCCCTCACAAACCTCCTTGTGGCACCTCCCTGTTGGCCAAGGGGGCATCAAGAAAAAGAAGGAAAATATGAAAGGAGTTCACAGAAAACTGTAATTTTGTTTTTCTTTGGACACATGAATCTAAAAATAACTTTGAATAAGGACTTTTATATATAGGTAGATTTTTATAAATAATCACCTAATGCGTCTGGCCAGAAAAATGGATGAAACCCCAGCACTTGCACACCTTTCCTTAATGGAATGCAGGTTTCCCTGCACTGCTGGGCAGTGAAAGGTCTGACCCATATCCGACACACACTGGAGTAAAAGTGAGTCAAAATAAGTGCAGCAAACACAGCTGCTAAATCGCCACCTTTTTCCATCCCATTCCCTTCAGTGGAGAGCATCAATTATGGGTAAGCACAAGATTAGTTCAAGAAGAGCAGTGGAGGGTTGGAGGTTGGAGCTGTGCTGTGCCTTGGAGGACATGGGGATTGTGCTCAGCACACATCTGCAAGGCTCCCCCTCTTAAATCAAACCCTGCTCCACTGCACCATCTTAATTGTTCCAGGTGTTGTAGTCAGTAAACATTTGCTCAGGATTTTATGTGTGCTATACTTGAAGATTTGTTTTCTATTCGAAATACTTGAATTTCCTTCTCTCTTTGTAACAGGAAGAAAAATTAACTCTGATTAACCTACTCGGGCTCACAAGTTGTTTGTTAACCTGCTTGTTTACCCATGCTGGTAGGGGTATATTTTTCCATATAATTCGATTTTGTGATGTTCTCACACCAGTGATAACTCCCTGCTAGCAAAGAAAACCAGAAAGGTACACAAAGAGTCAAGTAGAGCTGCATGGACACCACTGCAAGGTTCTGGTTATTTAAAAAAAAAAAAAAGAAAAAAAAAAGGTAAATGTTGGATGGCAAATGACAAGAATACTATTAAATTTAAAAATTCTTTACATAGATCGTTCCTGAGCTAAGCTTTTTTACATTGCAGTACAGATATGAAATAAAATGGAGTCTAACAGCAAGGATAGTACCAGTAATTCCTCTGCAGAAAATGCACAGAAAGTTAATCTCTATTCTGCCATAGAGCTTGTGTTCAATCAGAATTTTTAGTTTTATTTTCATTGATTGTGTAACAAATAGAACAGCAATAGCCAATACACGCAGATGGTCAGCTATGTCCAACACATCTGCTGTGGTTTATCCAAAATGTTGTTTTTTATGATCAGTTCATCTCTCCCCTCCACAAAGAGTCAGGAAAAGGGGAGATACCAGAAGCTCATTCCCAGAAAAATCTTTTTTCACCTTCAAAGATTCGAAGAAGATACAAATAAAGGATAAATGAGCCCTATCCAAAACTGGACAGAATTTGGGAATTTTGCAGACACACATTTGTGTGGTCCAACCACAACCCAGCACTGCCATATCCCCCACTAAATGAGGTCCCCAGGTGCCACATCTACATGTTTTTTGAACTCTTCCAGGGATGGTGACTCCACCCCTTCCATGGGCAGCTTGATCCAGTGCTTGACAACCCTTTCAGTGAAAAAAATTTCCCTCCTATCCCATCTAAACCTCCCATGGTGCAACTTGAGGCCATTTCCTCCTGTCCTATCTCTTGTTCCCTGGGAGCAGAGCCCGACCCCCACCTGGTTGCACTCTCCTTTTGGGGAGTCAGACACAGCCAGAAGGTCCCCACCGTTTGTCACACACTTTGTCTGGCAGGTACCAGCCCCAAGCCCCACACGTGGGGAGGAAGGACAAATCCCCCTGGAGCTTTGGGGTAAAAACCTGGCAGAACTCCTCCTTGCTGTCCACGCAAAGCCACGCTGATGGCAGCTCTCAGCCCATTCCCACTCCAGAGGGGTGTGCCAGTTTTGGCCAAAATCTAGCAATATATCCTCTGGGAGAAAGGCAGGTTACAACCACCCTTCCCCCCACCAGGTTCAGGAAAGGAATTCCTCGAAGGAAAGTGAAAGAGATAAAACCTATTTATTAACAAACACACAGGAAAAAGACAACAATACTAAATAGCAAAACCCCTCACTATAACGAGAAAACCTGGGAAGAAATTAAAGTCCTCTTGTAGGTGTGGTCCCTCCTCGGAGCTGCCGTGGGGGGTGGCCTTAGGCCCCCTCCGGGCCTGAAGAGAAGTTCTCCTGATGTGTTCTGATGTTGTTGAAACAATCCAGAAGAGAAAAAAAGAAATAAAAAAACGTCACCAAAGTCCTAGGAAACACGCCGGAGGAAAAAAAGAGGAAAAAAACCCCAAAAACTGGCTGAAGAGAAAGGCAGGGAGCTCCCCCCGTGCTCCTGCAGCCGCTGGAGAATGCAGAGCTGTCTCTATCTCCATGTCCTTGGGAACTTGCTTTGAAAAGTTCATTTGGGGTTTTTTTTTTCCCCTCCCTTCTCAAGCTCAGTTTAAAGGCACAAAATTAAGTTTTTGGCATAGAGCCGTGATAGGGGATACACATCATAGAGTCACCCCAAGACAAGGGGGAAGGCTCACCCTGGCAGCCTCTGAGCCCCTCACAGCTCTCCAGGCATGGATGTTTGGGGTTTTACAGCTCCATCCCTCCCCAGCTGGGAAATCCCACTGCCTCAAGGGTGTCCTCTGTGGCTGAGCCATCTGCCAGCCCCTCCAGCGTGGTTTTGCATCAGGCCACCACTGCCTGGCCTTCTGGGGAGCAGGAGTCATAAACCCCCAGCAGCTCGATGACTGTAATGACTCCTCCGAAGCTTTTTATAGGCGATCAGCTCCTGGAAAGGTCTGCTGGTAATTTGTGGAGAGGGTACATTACCGTTATCCTTGAGGAATTCCTGCCTCCTTTTTTTATGCCTTTTTTCTCTTGGCGGGGCTGGGAAATGAACGGGAGGTGTTAGTCAGGAGCCTCTCGCTGAGCACAGGCTGCATTTATTTCTCTGCAGGCACGGAGAGAGCTGCAGCCTGCTGATTCAGGGCTGGATGGCTCCCTCCACCCCTCTGCAGTTCAGAGGATGTCAAAGGGGCAGGAAAGGGAATTGAAATTTCCTGGAAATGGTATAAAAGGAAGGGACGAGATTCTAAATAGCATAAACCAGCAAAGAGCTTTAATGGTCAGGTATCATCACAAACCCCTCTGAACCAAGCAGGGGAGAAAATGTAGGAGGTTACTTGGTTTGTGAACTGCCCACATCAGTGAAATGCCCCTGGTGACACCTGGGAGGAAGACTGGGTGAAGCGAGTCATTTCTCCATACAAAGCAAGCTGCAGTCCTAGATTTGGGACAGCTCTTCCCATGAAACTCAGCCCAAATTGACAAAGATTGAGTAATTTACCCAGTAATGATAAAGCTCAAGTAAGTGTCCCCAGTGCAGTTTTTCTGGGCTGTGGCTGCCATGCCACTGCTTTTCCAGCAAATGCTTTCCACTGCAGACAGCATTGCTACCAACAAAACAATCTTCCAGAGATCATAAAATGTTAAGGAGTTCATTTGTTTAAAGCATTATGAAATAGTTCCCTTGCAGATCTCACTCTTTAATTTCCTGCACTGGGGCTGAGGTGTGGGACACCAATACTGATAGATCAGATTAACACCTCTGACGTTCAGGCTCTTCCAGCTGCAAAACACATCATCACTGTTGCAAAATGAGCTCTGGGGTCTGGACCTGTTGCTCCCAGGGGACTTGAATGGACTAACATAAAGCAAAAATTACAAGCAATTCATTCCAACAAGTAAACCAAGCCCCCTGGGTTGCTAATTTACCATTTGGGGGAAAAAAGTTAAAGGAGATGACTTTTTCTTCTTTATCTTCTCAATAAATCCACTTTCTTCAACTCAAGGTTTCCTTCAAATCTTATAAGAGCAACAAAAATGTGTGAATAGAGTGGCTAAAATTAATCACAAGTTGGAGACTGTCTTGCTGTGATTTGACAACCAGGGTCTAAGGCCCAGTAAAAGCAATTTGTGTCATTATCAAGCAAAGAATTTTTGGCACATTATTTGATATGTTACACACAGAGTGGTGCTGTGTAAATGGGCTTTTATTTAGGGTGAAACAACAGAGAGACATTGGGGGGGAAGGATTGGCAGGGCAGATATTCCACATATCACGACAGAACCTTCCAGTTCTCAGACCTGGGGTGCCTGAAGGGGCTCCAGGAGAGCTGGAGAGGGACATTGGACAAGGGCCTGGAGTGACAGGACACAGGGAATGGCTTCCCACTGCCAGAAGGGAGGGATGGATGGGATATTAGAAAGAAATTCTTCCCTCTGAGGGTGGGCAGGCCCTGGCACAGGGTGCCCAGAAAAGCTGTGGCTGCCCCTGGATCCCTGGCAGTGTCCAAGGCTGGGTTGGAAGGGGCTTGGAGCAGCCTGGGACAGTGGAAGGTGTCCCTGCCCATGGCAGGGGGAGGACTAGATGAGCTCTAAAAGTCTCTTCCAATGCAAACTCTTCTATGATCCTGTGCCTTGAAGATCTTTTTTGGTAAATGCAGTGTCATTTCATGAGAGTCCTTCCCAACACACACATGGTGGTGGAGCAGCAATCACCTGCCTTGCCAAAACCTTGTGTTCCCTCAGAATTATGGCTGTGTCCTCTTCATGTTCACATCAGCCTTAAAAACAGTGACTTCAGCCACTTTGTTACATAAACGTTGAATTTTCTGAAATGTGATTGATGTGAAAATATTCCTGCTTCAAAGAGCTTCATTAAAAAGGCCTGGGGAGTCCAGGCACTCTCCAGGGTGAGCAGAGGGAACTGAGTGGGACAGACCTATTTAAAGCTGTCAGGGGAAGAGTAAGGGACGTTGTCCCAAATCAAGGGGAGCAAATGCCTAAGAAGAGCTTGTGAAATGGCAATTGGATTTATTCAGTGAACTGGAACTAAGACTTTTTGTAAAGGGTTTCAGTTAATCTTGTGTGAAAAGCTCCACGTTTCATTATAAATGACTTCTGGAAGGAGCTACAAGCAAAAAGTGCTTTACACCAGTGCAATTCCATGAGAGCACCACTAATGGCCTTGGAACACCCACAGCCCAGAGCCAGAGATGCAGCTACAGAAACCCTGCAAGAGGAGGAAAGGGACCCTTAAACAAAGCACCAAATCCCCTTCCTTCATCCCAATCCTTCCAAAATCCTAGAGCAGAAGATTGTCCATGGGCAGAGCCAAAAATGTTCACTCCCTGCCAGAATACTGACTTCTATTTCTAATGAAATAGCAGCAAATAAAACTGGGAATTATACAAAAAGTGTCTCTCAACATCAATGTGTTGATACTGTTCTATCAGTTGGGGTTTTTTTGTTAAAACCACTGGTGTTCTCTCAATATTATTTTCTCTCTAAACACTCCATGAAGGAACCTCATGTAGAGAGATATTTGGTGTGAGGACTTTCTTTGCTTTACTTCATTTTTGTCAGTGCTGCAGCTTCATTCTCATAAAATCAAGTTAATTGATCGTTCCAAGTCAAGTTTTGTGCCAAAACAAAGTCCACTGCACTAAAGCACGGTCCAAAGAAATGCCCTTCCAACTGGGCTGTCCCTCCTCATCATCAATACCTTTTTTTTTCATTATGACCTTTTGGGGAGTCCATGCATGAGTAAAGACTTAGATCCAACACTCACTGAAAATGTTAGGAGCTGATTTCCCCATTTTCTCCCAGAAAGAGGAAAGCCAGTCATGACCACCAGCTACTTCGTGTTATTTTTACAGGACAGCAATTAGTCTCTGTAATGGAAAAGAAAAATGCCATTAATACAACCAATGT
Organism: Monarcha castaneiventris obscurior; assembly: GCA_026261815.1. Taxonomy (NCBI): domain Eukaryota; kingdom Metazoa; phylum Chordata; class Aves; order Passeriformes; family Monarchidae; genus Monarcha; species Monarcha castaneiventris. Next base: position 3,993,065 of record JAMPIT010000886.1, read on the forward strand.
ATTACATATTAATTACCAAAATTATTGAAATAAACTTTTTAAATAATATCAAGGAAGTAATTAAAAAAGTTGCTCCGCACATAACACTTTCAGATCCAGAATGAGAAATGTATGTGACTACTAGGGGCCAAAACATGGCACATTTAATTTAAACCCTGGCAGCAAGGGGCAGGTTCCATTGCAGCTGTAATAAATTACATACAAGTGCTACAGAACAATAACAAAAACTGTGAGCCATCCATTTCAGTACCATTTACAAGAAATCAATATCAATACTTAATGCAATACTGGTGAAAAATGAGCAAAGATACAGAAAGCATAATAAACCAGTAATGAAAGACCTTGCAGTGTTTCACTTTGGAAGAAAAAACTAACTGTCTATATTTTCATGTAGAGGGATATTTCACTGAGGCAATGTGCTGGAGGTATGAGTGTTTTGCAGATCTAAGTTTAAAATAACCTCTTTATTAAATTTAAAAAAAAAACTTCTTTAAACTGTGGATTACTAGCTTAGTAAAGCTCATACATATGGAAGGAGGCATTTTGTCTTCCCATGGTCCTGAATATTTTTCATGGGATTGCCTCAGATCAAGCATCATTCCTTTACACACCTCTCTGAAGGCACAGGCAAGGCCACTTTCTTCTCACAAATGTAGATGTTCCATTTTGGAGGTGCTGGGTTTAAACATTCTACCACCGGTGAACTAAGCAGGATATTTCATCAGGTAGCCCCATTTCCTCCAGTGGCTTCAGTCTCCTCTGAGAAAAATGTGTTATAATACCTTTCAGAAAGGATCTATTGCCAGGTGGAACGTGGGACAAAATAATCCTGAAAATAACAAGTGTGAAGTCCCTGTCGGGCGAGGCGGCCAAACGTGAGTGAATTGCCATTTGTCACCACAGGTACCATCCTCATCCACACAATCTCCTCAGCCCTTTGCTCTCCATCAAGCTAAAAAGCCTTTCAGGAAAGCTTCAGCTCTCCCAGATTTTCCTTCAGCTCTCCCAGATTTTCCTTCAGCTCTCCCGGATTTTCCTTTGGCTCTCCCAGATTTTCCTTCAGCTCTCCCGGATTTTCCTTCAGCTCCCCGTATGCCTCAGAGGACAGCAAGAATTAAAAAGTTAGGAGAATTGTTGTAACACTAGATGAATTCTAATACTAAATATAAATATTACATGATTTAAAAATAGCAAGAAAAAGAGTAAGAAATGAATTGCAGTGAATCTATGGGTGAGTAGATCATGGATAAATAGACAGGCAGACAAAAACTCCTTTTGCCATCACTTTTTATCATGCTGTACTTCCTTTGTATTCCTCCTGGGGTTACTCCATTGTCTGCTGCAGCAGACTACCAAAAAGCAAAGGACATCTAAACATTTTTTTTTGGCCAGAAAAAGCTCTCCTTTCCTATGGTCAAAGTGAAATTAAGAATTTGCTTCCAAACTGGCTCATAAGCCTTTTGGAGCAGATGGACTTCAGAAAGATCCTGCAATACAGCCTTCAGTCTCTAGCACCAAATAACAAAATATGCTGATATTAACTAAAAGAAACAAATTTCTGCAATTTAGTACCCCAAACCAAAGTCCTGCTGCACCACTGCCCTATCCAGTAGACAACTCCACTAATTATATGTGCAGGGAAAAAAAACCCTTACTAATAAAAAAAAGAGAAAATTAATGATATTCAGACGATGTCTCAACAATGAGTAGCTTGGTCCAACTGCTGAGTTCATACTTGTGCAAATATAAAATGTTTTTCACTGGAAAATGTCAAGGATTTGTTTGTGAACATTTTCAAAACTTGAAGCTTGATGTTCCAGTTTCTCCCTCATGAGCACAACCACAAAACGCTTGGATTAAGGCTGAGTTCATCCTTCATTCACACCAAAACAATCTTGCATGAGCTATTAGATCATCTTATGCAAATAATACAATTTCACATGGGATTTTCACCAGAGTGAAAACACAGAAATTCCGAGGACCAAGCAGAAATATTTAACAGCCTTCAGACATGTTGAAGCCTTTCACAGAAAAACAGGAAGATGAGAAACTTGACGTGAAATAAAGACTAAATACTTGATGTGTGTAGTGAAATAATAAACGGGTTTAACTGCAGAAATTAAGGTTTAGAGATCTGGTGAAATTTTCTGGTAGAAACTGAGGGAGGTCTGGAGTCCTGTTCAGTCAAAGGAGGGGCCTTGGATGCTTTGCCAGGAGTGCACTCAGCTGAGACAGTAGGAATCCTACTGCTAGCCTTGGATTTGGTGAGAGGTAAGGATTTGGTGAGAGGTAAGGATTTGGTGAGAGGCAAGGGCATCTTGCAGCTCCTCCCGCTGCCACCCAGCATCAGGTGCTGAGGGAAAGGTGACAACGCTGAGGATGCTGCTTGGGCCACCTTTCCCAGCTGTTCTTTGGCTCAGACGACTGGCAGAGCTATTCCTGGCTGTTCTGATATGAACAAAAACAATCCCACCTATGATGTAGCAGTGAGAGCTCATTCCAAACAACCACATGTGAGGCTTTGCCATTTACTGCACAGTGAGCAGGATTTCGTTCTCTTACCTGGACAGGATTTTGTATTTACCCACATCAGTGTGATTTCAAAGTGGAATTTAGTTTATTTCTGCTTTTTTTTTGTTTTTTCCATTAGGAAGTGGGAACTTGTCTTCCAACACCACAGAATAGCTCAAGGAAGAATTAATCAAGTGCCAGTGTATGAAAAGGGCAAGCGAGCTGCCCTTTTGGACTCAGACAACCTTTTGGGGTTTGTTCATGCAGTTCCACAGCCCCAGTTTAAAAGTGGCACCTGACTCGATGAGATGGAGAACAAGGTCACTCAGGAGGGGACTTTTTGTTCTTGTTCATCAATCACAGCACAGCACAGTGCCATGGCCAGTGTTTATACGGAACAGCAATTGGGAACGGAGAGCAGAAGGGCTGTGGGGTGCCTTTGGATGCCACACCTGCCACCCAGGTGGTTCAAAAAACCAAATTTTGCCCCAAGGACCAAGGCTCCAGCAGGAAGGAACTTCAGGATCAGCCCTTACTTTTGCCAGCTCCACTAGTAACAGCTGTATGTCATTCTTTCCCCAAAATTTCCCAGATAAAGGGTACAAGAAATCCGTTCATGGGCACAAAATAAGAGTGCCATCTACTACAGAAGGTTTTGCATCAGAGGCTTGTGTTGAGCAGCACCCCCTGAGCAGTTACCACAGAAGGACCATGGTACTGACAGATGGCATCCAGCACTCCTCAGATGATAGCAGGGCTCTGTCCAGAGCACTCACAGCTGTGTGAAAGTCAGTGGGAGTCTGGATTATGTGCAAAATTAACAATCATTGGGGAATGCAAATATTCTAAACACTACTTCCACTAATCAGCTTTTGAACATATCCCTCTCCGGGAGGAAATCAATTTTTTTGCAAGTAATACAAGGGATTCTTATTACGTGTTATGAGTTAAGTCTAACTGATTAATCCCTTAAGTAAAATTCCTTTCTTTAAATTAATTCAGTGCTTTCTGCTGCCATTCAGTGGTTTGCCTGAGGACATCCCATTTATTTGCTCACTCCTACCTTCCTAGGCACACCCACTCAGTGCTATAACTCCCTTGTTAAATGCAAGATCCCTTTTTATAATTATAAGAAATGTATTGAGGCAAACGTGCTGTGTCGCTCTTTAGATCTGTTTTTCATCACCGAGTCCAAGATGGTGATTTAAATATGACTCTAGGTGAGCATCACCAGAAAGAGCTGAATCCCACTGAAGCTAATGAGTCTTGGTACTGATTTCAAGAGCCTTCGAGTTTAGACCTTAATGAGATGACTTCTTTTTCCCTTGAATCGCCTTGTGAAAGTGATTCTTGACTTTTACTGCAAAGGAGAGGCTTTGGGGGAAGGAGAAGTTCCATACCCAGTAGATGGTGCTGTAATCAAATCCTAAAACCTGTTACGCCAGAGCCACTCTGCTACAGTGTCACGGCAAATGTCTGCAATTAATAAAGAAAGCGTGTTTATTTTAGACACGTGTCGCTGTGTTTAAAACACACTTATTAATCTGGAGCAGTAATTGTCCAGGCAGTCTGCTGAAACGATCCCACGAAACGTGTGGTGTGGATTTTACATCTCTTGCAGAAAAGGCTTTGGGGATCTTTCCTGGCGTCACTCGGGCTCTCTGGTCCAGGGCTGTGGGATCATTTGGCTGCAGCACAGGGAGGGCACGTCTCTCATTTTGGGGAAGCAAAGCAAAATCCCTCCATCTGCACTATCCTGTGCCTTCCAGCTCGAGGTCAGATTTCACAGGAGCAGAAATGTGATCGGTTGATAAGACAGGAAAGGAATATCATTTCCCAAGTGAATAAATTATAAGTATTTTGTTCTAAAAAAAAAAATCTTTGGATTTCTTTCAAACTCTTTGACTGTGTTGCTACAGTCCTCCACCACCTGCACTTGCATATCTGATCCTCAAATTCCCCTGTTTTGTAACTGGAACTGAATACAATTGCCGAGTCCTGAAATCAGCCTTTACTTTTCTCCTCTACAATCTTCATTAAAGCTCGCTGCTGTTGATAACCTTTGATCTCCTCTCCATTTCTGCTTAACTTTTGAATGCTGCACACCTATCTGATATTGCCAGTTCTCCCAGGGAGGGAAGGCATCCCCTTTGTAGGCATGCCTAGGAGAATAATCTCTCCCGAGGAGCTGGAGAAAATTCAGCACTGGGGAGACAGGTCCCTGGATGACACAGACAGAGACACTGCAGAGAGCCAGGCACCAGAGGGGACTGACAGAAAACCCTGATGGCAGTTGCTGGGCCTATTTGAGAATTTAGTTCAATGTATAGATTTTTTAGTTTGACCTGAAAGCCAGTTTGGACAGATGTCCTTTCTAATGGCAGCAGCACCTATGCACAGCTTTCCTGGACAAGAGCTTGATTTTAGACAATATTCCAAACACAGAAACAGATTTTTGTATGATAAAATACCAAACAGGCTCTTTTACTATTCATTGCCCCTCTGAACCATCTGGAAGTCATGGGCAGGAAAAGCTGCATGATTTATAGGAATTTTTTGATCATCCCTGGGATCAGCTCTGGAACTCTGCACCCCACAGAAGCCAAAGCACTCCTGAACAGAGTCCTCACTCACTCCAGAGGCAAATTTAATAAGACACTTGGCTAAGCAATATGCTCATGGATGTTACATGCCTTCATATGTGGACAGCTGAAGTCTAAGAAACCTGAATCAAAACAAATCAAAAAATAAATCATGTTTCCTGTAGTTTTCACTTATGCAGAGGTTTGCAGCAAAGATTCCTTGGGCTACAGAATTTCATTTAACACACAGCATGGTTTTTAAATAAGAAATACAGCAGGAGGAATTTATATACTTCTTAGAGCATGGAAGCCCCTTCCCAGAATTATTAATGTGACAATACCCACACACTCAGGGCCACGTTCCAGCCTTGAGTACACACGTGTGTCTGCACTGAAGTTAGCAAAAGCTCCACAAATATATCCAAGGAAAGACTTTCCCCCATCATAAATTTTTCAGAAAATGTAATTATTATGTATGATAATTTTAGCTAATGAATACATTTGTATGACTCATTCATTATGTATCAGTCATTTATAAGGTATTCACAGCATGTTTTATTAATTATTATTAAAACCTTGTATTTGTTTTAATTCATATTTCATCAGGGTTACCTCTTTGAAATGCCACAGACTTTCTTTTGAACTAATCTCAGGCTTGATTTCTGCTTCTGTATGGCTCCAGTCCAGTTTATACAGAAAACAAGAGGAGTCTTTCCAAATATTTCAGTGGTCTCTAGATCAGGCTGGCTGTACACAGGAGGATATTATGAGGCCTTTGGCCTGTACCAGGTATATAAATAATTTGTAACATAAAAAGTAGGGGTGAAATCACTCAGGAATCACTGAGCTTTTCCCTCTTCATGTCCATGGAAATGACCCAAGCTGGTCCCTGGGATGGGATATGGGGCAGGAACCATCACTTCTGCTCTGCACTGCTCCAAGCCCTGGAGGAGGAGGATCCTTATCCAGGATTATGACTATTATTGGGTCACTGTCTTCTTTAATTGTTTAACTCTACACAAGGATCTGCTGCAGCTCCCTGCTTTCTCTCATGTTTTTACTGCTGGTTATTTTGCTGCAACATTCTGCTGCTGTAATGAAAGTAAACACCGTTGCCTGTAAGATTTGCATTTTCCCTTGGGAGCTTTTATGGAATGCAGGCATTGCAAAAAAAACCAAAAAAAAACCAAAAAAAAAAAACCACCTACTTTTAATAAACGTTTTTTTTCTTTACGAATACTACATGGATACAGTCTCATTCCTCCCTATCACCAATTTTGGACCAGATCAAGACAAAAATCTAAGACATGAGGTAAAAGGAAACCCCAAGTCTTTGGCATCAGGAGCATCTGTCTTTGACCATAAGCAGCATGAACAGTTTTCATATAAATCAGTAATATAAAATTACATATTGGGGGGAAAAAAAGTAGACAGGACTCGCAAAGGGATGAAGCAAGGCTTTGGGAGTGCAACCCCAAACCTGGGGACATAACCAGAAAGGGCAGGAATTAGAAAGAAATCTAGAGGAGAAAAATTATTTTAATTTTCAGAGACTTAAAAAAACCCCCCACTATTGAGGTACTGCAAAAAAAAGGAGACACACAGAGACTGAATTTGGCCATCTGCAAAGCAGACTGCAGGAACAGGCTGCCCTTTTAGCCATTGCCCCTACAAAAAGAAAGGATAAAGGATGCTGGAGTGGTAGAAGTCCCAGAGCTGGGAAAGAACACAAGAAGCAACATAGATCAGATTGTTTTTCCTGATTTACTTGATTTCTTCCAGACATGCCATTGCAGGGCTCACAGGGCCTGGCCCAGAGAGAGGCCTTTAAAAACGGAGAGGTTTCCATCCATTCCAGTAAACTTTCAGATAAATTCTTAAGGCCCACTTTCCATGTCAGTGTGTGGTGCTGCCTGTGCAGAATCACAGCTGTAATGGGGAGGAGCTCCAGACAGTTGTCAGCATCCACAAACAACTTGCAAAATACACCTTGCAAAAAGATCAGCTCATTATTAAAGTTATTTTCCTTTCAACACCCTGATTTCCAACAAATGTTGAAAAATGTTACAGATGTTCTTCATTTTTTACACTTAAGCCACTTCAAAAAAACCCAAACTGATCTTGGAGGTAAAACGAGCATTTGCTCACCACATGAGCACATTTATGTGCTGAAATTCAAATCAAGCTGAATTTTTACAGATAAATTACAAATTTTGGAGGAAAAGAGGTTTTCTGTTGGGAGCCCTAATCCAGTTTTCATAAGAGTGGCCCAACAGTATTGCTGTGCCTTCAACCCATTATTCCTGAGGTGCAGAAATGCCTGGTTCCAAATGTAGCAAAATGAAAAATTACAGAGCCTGTCTAACAAATCAAAAATAAATGAAGTAACAACATAAAGGTAAATTTACTGTTATTTATAATTTACCATTTTTACCTTGTTTTCAATTGTCTCTTAGTCCTCTTCATTCGAGGAGCCCATTACATTTTATTATGCTAAACCCTATCTTCTGTCACATAAATTACAGTTAAAGATCTTAATATTAAAGCCTCTTAGCTCCCAGACCATATTTCAGGCTTTGTTCAAACCAGACATTAATGCTGAAATTGAACACAGATCACTTTGTCATCATTACCTATGATCTCAAAAGTATAATACAATCTTTGCTATATATGGCACAAAAATGCTTCTTTGTACAACACTGAATTATGGAGATATATTGATATTCTTAATATTTTGACAAAACAATAAAACTAAATATGTTAGCTCTTTAGCAGATACCAGCATACCAGCCCAGCTATTAGAAGAATAGGTACTGAGGTAAAGGATTGTTTATTCCGGGTGAAATAGGAAATTAATCATATAGTTATTTTAATCCTAATTTTTCCCTGGTATAATTTAGCCTTCCTGCTGGCTGATACAGGAACTCTCTTGCCAATGTTCATCATCATCTGCTTGGGTTCACAATATCCACCTTTGTTACAGGAACAATATTCTCTTTTCAGTGGTCGTGGCTCCAGCAAGGAGAAACACCGGTGCAGACTGTCTTTCATCTTATTATGTGCTTTTTACTTCTGCCCTGGAATTACCCTAAAAGATGTGTCCAGGAGCCTGGGCAAGGCTCTGGGCTCTGCACAGGGATGGAGGAGGGAGCACAGCCACAATTCACTCCTGGTTTGTGCCTGGAACCTGTGCTTTATTATTTTTTTTATTATTTATTTATTTCATACAAGCAGAGCCCCATGTTTGGTGCTTACCCACCACTCTCAGACCTTTACAGACTCACACACCGTGGCCCAAATTCTGTTTCTAGCTATTATCACCTCCTTCAGGAGAAACCCAACTGAATTTGCATGGGGCTGAGGGCAAAATTTTGCATTTTGCAAGAGTTAGTTCTACTTCCAGCGTAGTCATGAGAGTGAGTATCTTCTGCAGGGTATTTTTACAAGGCCTACCCTGCATAATATGAGAAGTCTTGGATGATTTCTTCTTGCCTGGACAATTAAAACTCCCCTGCTGTTTGTAGCACCCAGCCAGGATCTCCCCCCATCCTGCCACTGCAGCAGTGAGAGAGGCAGCCCTCAAAAAGTTCCCCCCAAGAGAAAACTTCATCTCTGCTTTTTCTCCATCTTTTGGACTGCCCACAGCCTGCCCCATTTATCCAGTTCCTCCTGATTAGTGACTCTGAGAGGGCAGGGAAGCCATGAGGTATTTTTTTCCCGCTGCCTGGTTGGGACTGAGAAAGAAGAGATGATTCTCATTAATGACTGCTTTTGCTTGCTCACAAATTATACAAAAAGCGAGGATCTGTGTTAAAAAGGTCAGGCTGATGTGTCTCAGTACAAATGCACAGAAAAGTTGAATTCACAGCTGCCCAAATGTAAGGAAACTCCCCCAAAAACTGTGCAGGGGCTCTTTGGTACATACAGACTGGCTGATGAATATTTCTCCAATGGAATACATCCTGCAATGCTTCAAAATATCTCTGTCCACTTGTATTAGAGTTTGGGGTATTGCAACGTCTTTCATTATAAAGAGAGGGTTATTTTTTTAATATATACCTTTTCATTACATCTAGGAGTAAGGTCATGAGTTCTTCTCATGATGGAGGTATAAATATTACATTGTATGGCTGAAATAGTCTGCCTCCGTTCCTGGAGAATACCCTTGGGTAAAATAGTGTGTCACGGCAGCTGATTGCCTGCTCATTTCAGTTTGCTTACTTTTTACAAATAAATTACTAGACAAATGAATAAAAAGGGAGCGTTAACTTCAGACAATCAGATTCATAATGCAGCCCCATTATGGCTTCAGAGCCTTTAAGCCTAAATTAGAGTTATTTCTGAAATTAGCTAATCGGGGTTGCGGCTCATTTCTTTCCTCCCAGAAAAAGTGGAGGAATCTTACAGCGACAGCCAGAACAGAGGTGCAGGAGAAATGGGTTTTGCTCTCAGTTTTCCTGCATGAAGCTGGACAAGCTACACATGCCCAGGTCAGAATTCCTCTCGGCTGCCCTGGGGTGTGGGGAGTGATCCCCGGTGGCTCTGGAGGGAAGATGCTGTGTCACTGTGTCACCTGTGCACACAAACTTCTGGGCACCCACAGCTAGGCACAGTCAAATCCCTTTTCTTCCTTCATTATCTTTTTAATTTGTGTCCCCTTTTTGGCACAAGAGATGGTTACTCTCTGCATACAGCACCAAATACCATCAAGTCATTTCAAGCATGAACAAAGCTGCAGACACTCTGGAGTTTTGCATGTTTACAATTTTTTCTCTTTCTCTCTTTCTATTTTTCACATTTGTTTTACTCTGGAGGTGCTACTTTCCGGTAGATTTTCAAGTATTCCCTTTTTTGATAGTTTCTACACCCAGTTATTATCCTGTAAGTGCTAAATGATAATGATTCATCTGTTCATTTCAGTAGATACACATTTGTTTGCAGAATGGTTATTAACCAGGAGCTGTTAATTATATAAGATAATTTTGTGTAAGTGTTGGCCTTAAAAAATAAACTGTCTCTCCGGGTTTTCCCCCACAAGCAAGTATTTGGATTTGATTTTTTTTTTTTAATGAACTTTTGTTTTGTTTTGTTACTTCTTGTTACACGAGTGAAGCAAGTGATTGATTCATTTGAGTGAATGAAAAATGCATCATAATCGCTGCAGTCTGTCCAGCCTGAATTATGTGCTGCTGGCACAGGCACAAGTAAATAATACCTCATCTGTTTACTGCTCTGCTCAACCCTGCCAGTGGAACCAGTGGCTGACAAAAGAGAGAGGAAATCTGCAGTTTGCAGGCAGTGGGAGCCAGGAGGTGGCAAACAGCAATTACGTGCCCAAAAAAGGAACTCAGGCAAATTTTGCCTGGCTGATAAAAGCAGAGTTTTCCTTCTCAGCCTGATTTAAAATTGTCCCTTTGGGAAGGCTCTGTGTATGAGAGAGAGAGAGAGGGTTATGCCTGCACTGTGAGGAATGAGGTGTCTTTTCCTGCTGGGATCCTTTAACCTGCAGTGCTCAAATGAGGAAAGGAGCAAAGCACAAGGGGAGCTTCAGGCTTGGAGACATGGGGCCTCCTTGGGAACCAGCCCCAGAATGGTTGTCCCTTGCTTGTCTCCTTCCCAGGGCTGGGGATCCTTGGTCTGTGGTGCATGAAACGCTCCCATGCCTTGTGAGGAGGTTGTTTTTCTTTTGATTTAGTTTTTTAGCCTGAACAATGGTGATTCTCAGGTTTATATGGATAAGACCACAAACCTGTACAGAACATCTTCACAGTTTTTGTGAATATTTATGGCACAGCACCTCTTTGTGTCCCTTGGTCTTTTGAGTGGGTTGGTGCAGTCCTTCTTCCACAGTGGCAGCATCTTTTTACCATGAGTCTGGGCTTAAGAAAAGCTGGGGTTTATCACAGAATCATAGATTGGTTAAGGAACCTTAAATCTCATCCAGTCCCACCCTCTTCCATGGGCAGGGACACCTTCCACTATCCCAGGTTGCTCCCAAATCCCAACCAACCTGGCCTTGGACATTTCCAGGCATCCAGGGGCAGCCACAGCTTCTCTAGGCACCCTGTGCCACTGTCTCACCACCCTCACAGTCATGAATTTCTTAACATTTAATCTAAAGATACACCCTGTCAGTTAAACAAGTGACATTTTCCATCTAGAAATGAACCATCTCTCAAAATCCTTCAGCAAGTGGCCACTGTCCTTCATTCCCATCTGCAAGTGACTTCCCAGTGTCCTGTTGCTATTTATCCTTTAAAAAAACAAGCTGATTAAAGGAACATAAATATAAGTAATTGCAAACTCCTTCCTTTCCCATCTGTGTTTCTGTTCCTGCCCCAGGTAGTCTCACTGGCAAAACCCCACGGCTGTGCATAGAAGTAAAAGATACATAAAACTCACAAAGCCATTTGCTGACAGCTAAAATCATGGACAGAAGGACCAGAGAGCTCTAAAATAAGCATTTGACCTCAGTGGTGGCAACCCCCAAATTTCTGACAGTGTCAGCAGGTTGGGCTCCAACACAGACTTCCAGAGCTCCACATGGCTTTTCCCCTTTAAATCACATCAGCATTAGATTTAAAACTTCAGCTGAAACCCACAGTAAGCAATGTGAGCTGGAAACCTGCTCAGTGTGGTTCTGAGTCTTTCACATCCATGCTACAAGGAAAAAAATTGCTTTCCTGTTTTTCTCCCACATTTGAACATTGATTTTTTTAAAATTCTCAGCTTTAAAATTCAGATCAAGCTTTTACGATTTTTGCTGCTGACCTTCAATTACACCTTTTCTTTTGCAGCTGTCAAATGAAAGCGATTTATATTTCCTAAAGTTAAAGCATATTTCTGATGATTGGGATAATTATCTCCCAGATAAGAGTCCATCATGTTTAAGACATTTTGTGGCCGGGGCAGTGTAATGGCAGCCCCAAGTCACATGAGGACTCATCTCTTGGGGATTACCTTGGTGGATACCCAGAGAAAAATGCCCTGATGGGCCCTCAGCTCCCACACAGAGCCAGCAGTACCAAAATTTCTGCCTTTGACCTGCTTCAACACACAATCTTGCCAGTATGAATATTATTGTCACAATATTATTTAAAATTAGCCTTACACTGACCTTTATTTTGCAACGCAAACATGGCAGATGTCATTCCCATGCCAGACAGCTCTTCTTTTATTTGTTCCTCCCCTCAACAGAATTTTATTTGGCAATTAAATAAATACCTGCATAATTTCACACACTGAAGAATGTTGGCTTTTCTATTTTGCATTGCATAATTACATTCACAGAGAGAATATTTTAATGCCCTATGTTTTCAGTATAATTTCTTTTTTTCATATAAAAGGAAAATTTAATTTTACTTTGCAAATATAAATTAGATCCAGTAAAATGCAATGAACTGTAAAGTAGATGAAAGGTTCTTTTATATGGAAAATATTCTTTCTATGAAAATTAATTGGTCCTTACTTTAAAATTTTTTCACTGGCAAATATGTGTTCTTTATGTATAAAGTGTTACCTGGCAGTAAAACTTATTACCACCTGAACTATTCCTCCCCATATTTCAGGACACTGAATATCATAAAGATTGTTCCCTTTTGCTGAGGTGAATGCTTGCTCAAAGCACAATCATTTCAATTTCAAAATGATGAAAGACAGTAAGTGGAACTGCATGAGAAGTTTCAAGAACTGTGGAAAAAAAATCACCTTTTGAACTGTTGAATCCTAGCAGCCACATAATAACCTATTTGCTGATTTCAAAGGTGAATTTTCACAGATAATACTGTGTGGGACACAAATCTGATTTTCCAAGGTACAGGGTATACATGAAGAAGGTCCCCAAGAGCTACATCCTTGTGTGGTACAAAGGGCTGTGGGCTGATTTCTTAGCAGCTAAAGGATTTTTAAGCCATGCAACTTCACCCCTTGAGAGACCTTAAACAATGAACTTTCTTGATGAATAATTACTGTTTTGGGGTTTTTTCTTGTTGAGTTTTACTGGATTCACCAAAGTTGGTGGTTTCCTGCTCAGAAATCTTCCAGGTGGTGAAGGGCAAAGCAATAGAAAACTGCTCCATCAGTCCTTATCACTCCCCAGGTAAATCCCCCATCCCTCTGCCAACACTTTTCCATGTGAGCCATGCTTTCCCTCCTTGGAGCTCCTCTTGCTCCCTTAAATAAAGGCAGGCAGCCTCGTTTTGGCTCAATTCCTCTGTATAATTGCAGAACGTGTGGAGTGCAATTGGGAAACCAGCACAGGGCTGTAAAAATGGAGCTGTGGTAGCAGCCACTGTGGGAAGAATAAATCCTCTTTGAAGAGGGAATCCCCTCTGGGACATCTTCCAACACTGCAGTCATTTTTTTCCCCCCATAGCTGTGTTTTGGCCTCACTGCAGCTTATGTATCACGTTGGAAAGCAGTGAGATGTGAAGAAATGAAGTTCCTTGTGCTGCTTTTCTTTAAGGCACTGGCTGTTTGTACACGAGGTTTGGGTTATAATTATGGTGTGAAGGACAGAAGAGAAGGGAGGCAGCTATTTCACAGGCCTGGCCTTCCATCTGAAGATGGAGAAGAATTTCTTGGGAACAGTTTAGCTTCCAACACAGAACGCTGCCTTTAAAGTACAAATATTCTGATTATACATCATCTTGGCAACCATTTCACAATTACTACGAGAAGCCAGAAGTACAGGTTGGTAATCCACAGGACCTGGCAAACTTTGAAGAGATTTGAGGATGTGGCTGGATGAGATTCATAGATAAACCCATCCTTGTGACAAAACTCTTTCATTATGCTCAATAGAAAGATTGCAGTGCCACACAGATCACAGAAATGCAAAGTATTTTCATGGAAGAAAGGCCTAGGCTGAAGCTGGTGTGAGTCATCTTTTGGGAATTTGAATTAACTGGACAGAGTGGATTTCTGTTCTCTGCAGTTGTTGCTACACGATGACCCTCTTGTGATATTTTTGTGGAGATTTCCTTTTTCCTGAGAACTCAAGTCAATGTCAAGATGATCCCAGAAGATGCAAAGCAAAAGTCAGGTAAGCATGTGCTGTGAAACGTTTCTGGAAAATGAGCATCACCATCTTTGTTTGCATCATCTTTGATTAGTAACCTCTCCAAATAATTGCTGCAAGGGTAATTATTGGTAATTGGAGTTATTCCAGTGTCAGACAGTTACCATCCTTATCACAAATAAGCCCCATTTTTAATGGACTCAGTGAAAAGTACAAACATTCAGTTGATGAGCAATACATGTTTTTACTGTTTTGGGTACATTTCTCTCCTCACTCTCTCTTTTTGTATCCCAGCTTCACCTTTCTCCTGGAGGCTGGAAGCCTTTCCTCAGTTCTACCACAGACTGGCACTGCTAAAGAAACCAAGAATAAATCTCTGCTTTTTCCAACAGAAATGCCTCAGGTGTGGATATTTTTTTGAAGGGAAGACAGAAAAATGAAATCTCAGATCAGCAAAGGACAGCAACTGCTGCAGTGTGTCCTTTTATCAGCAAATCTCATGAACAGCATCAAAGAAAGAGGAGAACAGAGAATAGCCTGGTTGGTGCCTTTTCTGTGTTCTCCTGTGCCAGAACTGTGAAGTCAGACCACTCTGTGAAGTCAGACTGTGTGGAAATGTGGATTTGTCCTTCACAGACTTGGCCACAGGTGTTCATCTGCTCAGTGCTGTCAGTGCTTGGATGATGTGAACCAATCCAGAAGCAAACACTGAGGGTTCTCCAGCAGAAATAAAATTATTTGGAAAATAATATGGGGAGGAGTTTCTGCAGAAGAATCTTGATGTACACTTTATAATAATCCCTGTGTATTTTTCGTCATGTCACGTTCCATGTCTAGGTACAGTTTCTTCACCACCTGAGCATTTCAAGCTACTTCTACATGATGGTGCTGTTACTGGGGTTTCCAAATACTTGATCTAATGGACATTTGTAGCTAATGATGTAGCCAAACCCACTGCAATATTTGCTGTTTGTTTCAGATCCTTCCTCTGCAAAAAATTCTTTTAAAAAGAACCACATGGAAAATACGTGTAGATGCAGGAGCCAATTTCTAAGGAGCTTTGCATTAGATTATTCATCATTTTCATAATGAAACCAGGGTTTAGTCCCCTAAAAACAGGGCTTTTCCTAGTGATTATGTGATGCTGCTGGCTTTTCCCTCACTGTATAAACAGCATTTAAAAAACACCTGATCTATTGTATGAATTAGAAGTTTCCCCAAAGCCTGATTTAATTCGCATTGATAATTTGGTTAAACAATAATTTCCAGAAACTACAACCTTTTAATAAAGACATTCACTGCTGGCAGAAATCTCATCCTGCTCTCCATTTATGTCTTTGGTACATTTTCGAAAGGTTCTCTGCACTTTGTTGCTTAATTATGCATGGTGTTTACCATGCTCATTTTACAATTACATGGTGAGGTGGTTGTAAGCAGCAGCTGCTCGGGAGGTGAGGAAGAGCCTCGGTTATCTGATAACTCCCTGGATTTCCTTTTCCACCCCAAAAATAAGAAGCAGCTTTGGTTGCTCCTTGTAAAGATAGAGAGAGAACTCTCTCCAGATATCCCAGCACCTATTCGTGGCTGTCACTCATGGCAACTGGTTAAAAACCTGGACAATTTGTATTGTTATCTTGTTTGGAATGGAGATGCATAATGTGTTTATAATGGCTGTAGACACTTGGGCCCATGTTCTGCCCATCAGCTGTGTTTGTGGCCAGATCTAGCACTGGTATTGCATTGCACACAAGTATTTTAACCCAGCCAGACTCCTTTGGTGTGGGAAATACCAGACAAAGGGTGCAAAAGCCTCCCTGCTTGCAGGGGTTTTGAGGGGATGATGGTGCAGGTTTGCTGGAATGTTGCAATGACCCCTTACAGGGCCGCAGAGAGGATTACAAACACAACCCTTTTTTGAGCTTAAAAAATAAAAAAGGGGAAATTATGGATGTTGAAAAAGCCTCAGCAGAGAATTTCTTCAGCTCTCCGCAGTAGTTTGTGAGAGTTCTGTCTTTCCCATGTAGATTACTTTAAACAAGATTACAGTATTGTAAACTTCTTGCACCTACAGGTTGTTTGGCAGAATTGTTAAGGTTCTAACTAGAAAACATTCAGAGATGGGTGTCTTAGAACTTGACCAATCCCCTTAGGGGGTGGATGGCAAAACCAATTACCTCATGCCACTTAATACACTTTGCTAACTAACATATAAAAGTCTTCTGAGAATTCATTAAAGCGCTTCCATTTATCCCTGAGCCTGGACTCTGTGTCGTTTCTCTACTCGGCCACGGTGAGAACAATGACAGCACAGCAAAGTGCTCTGATGGGGCTGAGGAAGGAGCTGTGGTGATAGAACCATGTGCTTGAGACCTCTGGTTGACTGCTGCAGCATCGCTGGGGAGAGCTGTGGCCTCAGCAAACCAGTCCTGACCCAGTGATGGCCCTGCCTGAGGACAGCAGGGACAGGAGCATCCCCAGCAGCAGCTCAGGGTGGCTGAGGGACTGACATTTCATCCCGTGCTGTCCCCTCCAGCTGTCCCTGCACAGACCCCCTCAGAGGGAAGCTCCACTTCACCACCCAGCACGAGGAAAAGCTGAAATAGCTCAAAATGGCATAATTACACACACATGTGATGCCTTCTCCAGCCACCTAGAAACAGAGACTAGACAATAGTAAGGGAATAAAGGTCGGTGTTTATTTGAAGGCCTCCAAGGTACACCCTGGGGAGCCAGAGGCTGCCTCCAAAAATGGACCCCAAGATGGACCCCAGGTCACGAGTTCTTCACACCTTTATAGGTTTGGTTCATTTGCATACCACGGTTAATTCTCCAATTAAAGCCCCAGTTCAATGATGTAATTCCCCTCAGCTTGCTCCCCCCTTAGAGGCTTTGGGTTACACATTTTGGGCCTAGAAGAGCCTGGCTGTCCTTGAAGGCAAAGCCTGGAGAGGCTTTGTTGTGTCTGCCCAGCACGAGAGAGCAGAAATTACAGGCTACAAGGAACTTCAGAGTTACACTCTAAGCAGTACAGAATTTGAAAAATATAAAAGTTAAAACCTAAGGCATCACATGAGCAGGATTGCTCACAGGTAGAACAAACAGAGGGTCACCTTCACCCAGCAGTGCAGGAGGGCAAAGGATGCTGCACAAATCCCCACGTGGGGCAGGATTTGGTCCTGGGGACAGCAGATCGTGCTCAGTGGGACTGCTGAGGGTTCTGCCAGCTCCCCATCACAGTGTTTTATTCCCATGCTTCCTTTTGCACTCGCAGCCCTTTCCGCCCTGTGTGCCTACACGAGCCATTCCTACTTTGAGAAGGTAAGACAAATGACCAAAACTAAACTTGCCCAGAGGCAGATATGCTTTTTCTCACATTAATTAAAGAAATTAGGAGATGATGAAGGCATAGCCACAGGAAATATTTCAGTTTTTGTGTCACGGGCTGATAAATTTTGATTTAGAGGAAAGATTTTTAAATCCCTCATTGATGGCTTTCAGCACATTGCTTTCCAAAAGTAACTAGCAAGCACAACACCAAGTGCTCCCTAGAATAAATTGCCAGTAGTAATAAAGCTGGGGCTCTTAATTATGCTGGAACTCGCTGTTCCCTTTTCCCTGGGTTTTCAAGGTTTGCTTGGTTGAGAAGGCTGAAATTAGAAACCTCAACCAGTCAAAGCCTCCTGTTCAAGAGATGTCAGCCACATCCTTCAATAGCACAGTGAAAGCATTCCTGTTGTTCTCCCACGTAGGCAAATGTCATTTTTCTCAAACTTTTCTGATGTCTCCAAAACCTATTTTTCACAATTTATGATTTTCAAGCCCATTTATATTCCCATTGAATATCAATAGTTGTCCAGAAATACTAAAAGGTAATGAGAAAAGCTGAAGGGCACTCACAGATGGAAGAAAAAGGAGGCTGAATGTCTTTAATTTTTTGCTTTCCTGTGTTATTGACTAATTTCAAAATTGTGAACGTTTCAAATAGTTTTAAACACACATTTGAAAGACAAGTCTTTACCATATTGACAGATCTCATTCCCAAAAGATAAAACTATGGGGTTTTGTCAGTTTTTCCAAAGACAGAAGCCTTTTATTAGATCATAAATTATTGGGAGGACAGAGTTGATAGACTTCTTTAGGCTGATAATGTACTTTGAAAGAAAAGGCAGTTTTACACTTCTGCAAAATCGTATTTAAAATATTTATATACCTATCAACGGAGACACTGAGGTAATTCACCTTTGGGTCACTGGTTCAAAACCAAACCAGCTCTTTTACATCCCAAATGTGTTGCCTCCTGACAGCTGTAGTGTGGCCTAGATTTTTTTTTTTTTATTATGATCCTATTAAGCTTGCTCCTTGCATTGTAAAGTCCTCCTGGGTAAAATTTGGCAACATCCAAAAGAGAGATCCAGGAATGGACGTAAAAAGAAAAGGCTGCAGCTTTTGTCTTAGCAAATTTTCGGAGTGAGGTGGATGAGATGTCACAGGGCCAAGGAATATCTTCCCTACTGGAACTAGTACAATGCACACAGTCAGGAAATGCACTGTACAGAGCTCATAAACTGCCCAGTCTGCTGTACACAGAATGCCTGCAGTCTCATAAAATGTTATTCTTCTGCTTTATCTTGTTAGTATCATGTGAAGCTTCATTAAGCCGCCAGATGAATCATATAGTAATTGGATGTAATGAATTTAATTATGCAATTTCTTTTTTCATAATGAAACAAAGTCATATTTTACAAACAGGCAAAGTATTGTTTGGACCTAGAGCTTTAAGCTGGAGTTTGGCAAGAAAAGCACAACTGAGGACTGATAGACCTTCTTTTTTTTTTCCCCTCTCTGTTTTTGTCTGTCCTTCACTGTTTGCATTTATCCATGCAGGGACCACAACTACACATGTGTGCTGGACAGAGGAAACTTCATGTTCAGAGCTCGTGGGTGCTGGTGGAGGGTGAAGCACCTCCAGCACATCATCCTCAGCAGACATGGTGGAGCCAATAACCGAGAGCATCTCATGCCTGGAGGAAGCAGAGTGGGGATGGCCAAGCAACACCACCAGAATTACCCTAATGAGCCTTCCTCAGGATCCTTCTCTCCACTGCTGGCCAGAAACGGGTGGGGTTTTTCAGGTTTGAGCCCAGCAGCCTGCAGGGGGTAACAGAAAACCCCTCTGTGTCAGGGTCACCCCTCCCTGCAGTGCCTGCTGTTGGGGCATGTCAGTGTAGCAGTGAAGAATTAAACTTCAACATCTCCCCTAAGGGAGGTCCTTTCCCAGGAGCCTGATCCAGCTGCTCTCCAGTGCCACTGATCCCTCTGCGAGGTGGAGGGGCCCTGAGTCTCCCAGAGACAGCTCAACATTTCAAAAGGCGAGGTATTAATGTCAGATCTTCCCTCCCTAACTCCCATTAATGACTTTCTGATGACCCACGCTTATAATATCCTCCACCCTTCTCACTACTCGGCCATTGAGGATGTTCCAAGGAAATGAAACCTAATGATAAAACAGTACTTGAAATATCAACATCCCTGGCCTAATTAGAGCCGGGCCAATGGGCCCTAATTGCATAACTGAAATGCACCCAGTTGAGTTCTTTCTATTGTAACTTGACTACACGTCTCAGCCCTGATTAATAGAGCCAGTGCTGCAAACTAAAATGCAGTTAATTTATTGTAAGTTTTATTAGGCATATAAAAGGAGACCAGGAATTACTCGCCTTTCGTTGCTAGAGATACATTTCATCTATGACTCAGACCAGATTCTTCACAGATTAAGCTTGTTAATTTTACTTATTGCCAACATTCTTCACCACATTGCTGGAGCGAGAGCCACGGGCTCTTGTCTAGAGCGGGCGCTATGAAAGGAACCGGGGGCCTCGGACAACAGTAACATTAACTACTTTGTCCTTTTAATTCATCTAATTACATGCAAGAAAAAAGAAACAGACCATTTGCAGGCTGCCTTTAGTTGCCTTTCTGCAGTGATGCTGAGCCAGTGCTTTTGTAGGCTTTTTGTTGTCTTATTAGCGAGCTTTTGTTCAGAGAGATGGTTAAAGCCATTTTCAGCAGCTAGCGAGATGAAACAGTTTCAATAAGGACACAATGTACTTGTTTAAATTACCTTTCAAAATGCTTGAAACCATTAAGGGGGAGGTGCTACAAATAAAAGTTGGATTTTTTTTTTTTTGTTATAATGTTTTACCCTAATAATAGCTTTTATTTTATTATAATCCATTAGTTGACAATATTATTCTATAGATTATTAGGCTGCAATTTTGTTATTTCATCACACTTTCAGCACTCACTCACAGAGCTGGAAGCCACAAATCTCCGTATAATATGCTTTCAATTTTGTTAAAATATGTATTTAACCGGTTTGGCTGTGAAACACCTTGGCAGAAAATGTGCTTTTAATTCTATCCTGATTAGCGTAACAGTTGACAGGGCTGAGTAGTGACATGATGGTGTCTTATTTTCCACTGTTCCTACTGTTACCTTCTCCCTGTCAGACTTTATTTATGATTTTCACTTCTCCAGAGCTAACAAGTCCAAGTGCACTCCGCAACTTCCACTAAAGGGAATTTATCCCTTGTTGAATGAACATCACAGTTAGAAAATCTAATTAAAAAGAGCTGATGTTCCTGGTTTGCTGGCAGGCTAATAGCAGTGTGAGGCTTTTGAAAAATTTAGTGCCTACAGGTAAAATAAAAGTGTATTTAGCATTCAGTGGTCACAAACAGAAGGTGATTCAGAGCTGTAGCAGAGGAAGGCTGGGAAATAAGGGAGGCAAGAATTCTTGGCTAATGGGGAGAAAATACATTTTCCTGTTTCACATCTTCAGTTTGCTTACCTGAAATTGTGCTGGTGTCGGGGTTGTGGCACAGAGCCAAGCTTCCTGCAAGACGTGGCTGAAATTTGGAATGCAACTCTATCAATAAAAACTTAAAATCGCCTTTTAATCTGCATTTTTCTCATTCCTGGAAGCGAGCTTGGTGCTGCAGAAAGATTTCCATGTGCCATTTCCAGCTGAACAACAGGCAAGCCAAGACTGAGCAGCAAGGACTGGCTCTGTGGTGTGACCTCAACTGGGTGAACTGGGAATTCTTACATATACACTGCATTTACACAGAGTTTGGTCTGGCTGATCTCCACCTGTGCCATCAAAGCCTTTCCACACTGCTCCAAATCCTTCTGCTGGTTTTGGGGTGAATCGCAGAGACCTTAAATGGTAGAAGCTGAAGGAGGGCAGGGATAAATGGGATTTTGGGAAGGAATTGTTCCCTGGGAGGGTGGGCAGGACCTGGCACAGGGTGCCCAGAGAAGCTGTGGCTGCCCCTGGATCCCTGGCAGTGCCCAAGGCCAGGCTGGATGGGGCTTGGAGCAGCCTGGGACAGTGGGAGGTGTCCCTGCCATGGCAGGGGTGGCACTGGATGGGATTTATGGTCCCTTCCCACCCAAACCATTCGATGATTTTATGAAGAGTAACCATGAAAAGTTGTTGCTTGTGTTTCAAATATCACTGGCTATTTCTTACCCACCAATCTCTTATTTCTAGCTTGAAGTTTGCCGTTTTTACTAATTGAAATAAAACTGGAATTCAGAATACAACATTTCCAGTGTCAGCTGTGTACATTACTACAGCATTTTATAGGCACTGTCCCCAGAAAACAATCAGGAACATTATGGGTTGGATTAGTGGGAATTGTGGTATTTGGTTGAAGGCTGGACTTGATAATCTTGGAGGTCTTTTCCAACCTTAATAATTCTAGGATTTTGGCAAACCAGGTGCAGTCACCCTCTGTGTGGGAAGCAAATTCTATCCCAGTTTATTTCTTATTGTGGTGCTTCCCCCACAGATCACCAGTGCCCTGACACACCCTTTGGGATCTAGAGACACTGGTTAAGGGGTTGTAAGGAATGTTGCCTGTACCACCAGAAATCTGTGGCCTTGGTCCAGGAAAAAATGTGAATATTTGATTAAAGTTGAACAAACAAAGGAGATAAAAAACAATCTTGTGTCCCGTTCAGCAGACACAAGGATGGATCAGGGCCTCAGCTCGTGCACATTTTGTGCATTTGCTGAGCTGCCTGCTGACTTTGTGCATCCTGGATTTGATTGCACTTCATCTTCCGCAGCAGCCACGAAATATTTTTAGATAAGGAACTGTCGGAAACCACGTTTCCTTCTTTTTCCTTATTACCATTTATTTTCCTCAATCAGAACTGGAACAGGGCCGCATATATTCATGGTTTGTGAATTAAAATCTTCACTCTTCCTGTGAATGTGCGTAGAGAACACAGTGAGTGTCTGCTGTGGTGTGTTACATGATTTTGGATAAATTCATTTGCAGTAAGACCTGGTGCCTTCTTCCAGTGCACACTGGCTCCTGAGTACAGATATGAAGCCACAGAAAAGCTGTACCCAGTTAAATATCTAATTCCCTGGCTGAATAATCCAGTTAGGAAATAATAAATTTCAGGCTATGCTATGTACTTTATGGGACTTCAAGAGAGTTTTTCTTTTCCTTGTCTTTTTCACTACTTCCAGGTAAGCTAGAAAATAATTCAGTGAGATTTACCAGTGAAAATGAATTCCTCTATAAAATTATCAACAAATCAGAAGGTCCTCATAACCTGTTATATCTTAAATTGCTGGTGTGATTTATAATATCTAGAGGAGAGAATATAATGTTCCCCATGATCTCTTCCAGACAGATTTTTTTTAATAAAAAATAATAAAGCTTAAAAGTATGCTGGGAATCATGAATATGCTAAATGTGTGTGAGCAACTTATGGCAACTACAGGAGACTAATAGCAATTTTTATTCTCCACAAAATGTAACTCATTTCTTTTTAATGGTAATATGTTTGCTCAGAGTACATCTCTTCAGGCAGATAGAGGAAAAACTATAGAGACCTCACACAAATAGCTCTTTTGATATTCTCCCTGATAAGGCCACCCTTTTAGAGAACAAAAATTAAGTTTGGCCGTGCATTGTAACATCCATGTGTTTGACCATTGAACGCAATGTGTGGCCATTAGAAATAAAAGAAAAATCAATAGGGTTTCATTAAAACAGCAGGCAATCAGGGCTACGGCACTAGCTTAATTACAGTTTCAGTAGCATTTGCTTTAATTGGAAAGAATAAAAGAAGTGAAGTGGAGTGAATGAAGAAATTAGCATATCTATCACTGTTGTCACATTGTACTGTGGCCTTAAAGCACTGTTTGCTCTTTGGTATCCCCGATGCTTTGTGAGGCCCTGAAAAAATATGGAAAGGCAATTAGCAAATAATCAGATTGCTAATCCTTCGCAGGATTCTAATTAAAGAACTTTATAAGGCCGGGAATGCAGTTTTTAATCTTCATTCTATACAGCAGATATAATTTGCATCACTCGGGCTGGTGCAGTGCTGAGCTCACACACACAGAACCAAGGGCAGAGGAAGGGGTTGGTGCTGTGTCTTTGATGCTCAGGGGGTGGAAAAAGTTCTCCAGATGAGCTGAGGCTGCTCCATCTCTGGAAGTGTCCAAGGCCAGGTTAGACAGGGCTTGGAGCACCCTGGGATAGTGGGAGATGTCCCTGCCCATGGCAGGGGTGGCACTGGCTGAGCTTTAAGATCCCTTCCAACCCAACCCATTCTGTGATTGTAGGAGATGATCCTGTGCTCTCCAGTGGGAGTTATCCTAAAGATAATTTTGTGCTGTCACACAAAAATCCTCTTCAAACAGCAGCAACCTCCAGCAGCCAGGCCGCTGCCCAGGCCACAGGTAAAAGCAACTTTAAAAGATTTAAAAGAAATTACCAAAAACGTTACAGTTATTTACAATTCATTTCATGGACTCACTGTCTGTCAGCAACCAAATCTGATCTGGGGCAGTTCAGTTCTATCTCACCCCATCAGAATTAGGAATAAAACTGTTCATACTTACAAAGAGATCAGCCAGTAAAGTGGGATTTTTACTTCTTTTATGCAGATGTCTCTCGAGGCCAGCACAACTGATAGCAGTGAGATCACAGGTAGGCCAAAAAATCATGTGGAAAAGCTAATATATTATTCTCACTACTCCTGAAAAGTTAAATCAAATGTCAATTATCTTCTGGTCATTAAATTGCTTATAAAACAATCATGACTTTTGTGGATTAATTCACTCCTTGAAATTATTATGTGGTTATTTGGGGGAAAAAAAGAAACATGTTTCGGTCACAGGTCATCCCTGAATCATGATTTATTTTGAACATTCTGTCTTGTTGTGTGTCCCACCTCTTGCACAATGTTCAAAACATACATGTTTTTGGGGTGTTTTTATCTCTCTGTGACATGAAACCTCAGGTTTCTTTGAGATGCACCACATTTCTATAACCCTCAAGACCCAATTTCTTAATGGATTCTTTAATGAGGGCTCCAATATTCAAATCTGGGATGTTTGAAGGTCATTGCATGAAGCTGCCCTGGAGATCAGGGAGCAGAATTGAGATCAAAAGTTTGTGAGTGATCAATACAGGACAGCACCTATGTTTGTAAACAGAAATAAATCCCTAAATATGCAGGTAGATGCTTAGAGTGTTTGAAGTCACCCTCTCAGGAGTGGGTGTCATTAAAGTCCAATTAAAATCAGTGTGAATTAGGCACCTGGAGGGTACAGCTCTCAATCAGCTCAGTCACAACCCTGCCTGTGAAAACATGACATGTTCACTCTTTCCATCTTCTTTTCACAGCCCTACCTTTATGCAAAGAACAATCCAAAGGAGCCATAAAATGGGGGAAGACACTAAAAATCCTGCCAGGTCTTGTAGTAAAATTCTCCTTTGTAATAAAATTCTCATTTCTGACTGGGCCAACATTCCCGTGGTTCATCCTGTGGCAGATCCCTCACACTTGCCTCAACATTTCCTCGCAGATTTGAGGACCAAGAACTTCCATCCCAAGGACACTGGAGGTGTCTCCCTGCAGCCCAGGAGCTCCAGGAGGCACCAGAAGATGGTGACACGAGTACAGAGACATGGAATGAGCTACCCAGAAAGGAGCTGGAAAGAAGGCATTGCAGGAAGGCAAATGTTTTGACAAATTACGACAAACCAAAGTGAATGGAATTAATTGCAGGTTTGATGCTGTTTTAAGCACTGTCGGGTAAAACATCCTTTTATGCTGCTAATATTGAATTAACTCCCGAAGTTACTGCAAAGGCCTTTTGGCCAAAGGATTCTTGAAGGGCAGAAATATATTTATGGGAGTGGAAACCCAATTTGAGGTGGAACTTCCACAGACACAAACAAATGCCTCAAACCAGTTTGGCAGTACGTGATAACTCTATTTGTAATTAAAGGTTAAAGTATACTTAAACCAGTTTGGCAGTTAAAACCAATTTCAATTGAAAATATACATTTGTAATTGCAAATGGAAAGATTTCCTGTAATAGCAGTAACAGACCCATTTTCTAATAAGATGAACAATACAGTTGATGACTGAAGCATCTGTATATAGTTACATACAGCATTTCTGTACTGCAGGCTGCCAATTTATTTCAGCAGTGAAAAGCTTGATTTATTGTTTGTAGCATTACCATCTGTTGTAGTTATTACAGAAATTATATATAAACCAGTTAGTAAACACTTTGCCCCATTGTCTGTTGTTTTGATAATCACCCATAATAACATCTAGCATCAATATGGTCTTTAAACCCGATTTGGGAGTTAATGGAATGAGAGGAGGCAGTCAGTATATGCACCAGGGTAATGTCATTAGGAATGTTTGTGAAGAACAAATTAAATCAGTTGTAAATTGTGCTCTCAAGTCAGCCAGAAAACCAGTCTTGTTCAGGAGAAGGGATTTATATTTTAACCTCGTGCAGAAAATGTACTTAAGCAGATTAAAATAAAATAGGGACTTCGTCGATGGATGTAAATGGTAATTGCTGGAGCTCTAATGGCTTCCTGTTGGCTATGTCATGCAGTGGGCACAGCTATTTTAAAGTTAACCAGTGCTTGAGGTCATACTTTTACAGATTCAGTCATTAAACAGAACTAGACATGTCACTAAATGGCTGATTATTCAAATGATGAGCCTGCTCAAAAGTTACCCGTGTCATATTCTGGACAGAGGATTACAGAAAAAAAAAAATCCTAAGGTAGAGCTGAAATAAAATAAAGATGAAATTCAAGTATAAGTCAATAGAAGCATCTGTATGGGGTCTCATTTGTTTTGCAGACTCTGCTTTCTCTCAGTTCATAGTGGTTGGTTAAATTATTCACATTGGGCTTCTTCTTGTGTACAAATCGTTTCATGTATGAGGAATGCAGTCTCTCAATAAATTATCATGCACTGAAGTATTATCTGGATGGGAAGTTATACAGGTTGTAGGTACATGAGAAATAGGTTTATTATATGCTGGAACAATTTATTACATGCCTGTGACCATTTCACCTGCCCACCTACGTGTCAGCAGTGATGTTGTTTTAGCACCATTGCAGTGATATACTGAAAAGTCGAATGCAGAGTTTGCTGAAGACTCTGCCTGCATGAACCTTTCCTTCCAAAACAAATTATCATTCCTCATAGAAAACCTTGTTTCGTCTGCACCAAGCATGATCAATATGCTCTGGTTTATAAGTGAAACATTAAGGGCATATTCCGAATGCCAGTTTTGTTTGCATTGGTAAAAATGGCAAACATCAAGATAAAAATTATGGTTTTCATAGATTGGTGGGTAAGAAATAGCCAGGATTATTTCAAATACAAGCAACATCTTTTCATAGTTGCTGTTCATAAAATCAATAGAAGGGTTTGGAATGAAAAGCCCATCCAGTTCCACCCCCTGCCATGGCAGGGACACCTTCCACCATCCCAGGTGGCTCCAAGCCCCATCCAACCTGGCCTTGGACACTGCCAGGGATGGGACAACCACAAGTTTTCTGTGCTAGGGCCAACTGCCATTAGCTGATCTATTTCTCTAACAAGCCATTTGAGCTTTAGGCCTTGCCAAGGAGGACTGAAGAGGAGAGAGTTTTTTTCCAGGGTTTGAGAGCACCCTGGACAATCCCACCCAGTCAACACACCATAAACCCTATTATTTCTCCACCAAGTGAACAGAGAAGGAAAAAGTTGTCATGGATAAAGGTTCTCCAAGCATTGTGAGCAAATCCAAGATATTTCTTTGCCCAGAAATCCCCCAGGGCAGAGCTGACACGTGCTGGTGGAGGCAGGGATGGAAGGGCAGCTGTGCACAACCAGGCTGAGCTGAGCTCTGAGAACAGAAATAGGGGGTGTGCCCCACTGAGCTTCCAAAACTTGAAAAGACACAAAATCCAAGGGGAAAAGCTTCCTGTTTGAGGCTGGGGAGAAACTGTGGGGATCTAGCAATGGAAGAAAAGGAAGGGAAGGATGAGACCTGCCCTGCAGATGGGAATTAGAAAGCAACAGAGAAAGGGAAATAAGAGTGCATTTTGAGTATTTGCTGTATGAGACAACTTGAGGGAGAGAGTACTTTCCATAAACTAATACAATTATTTTAATTAAAAAATCCTTAAAATATTAATGAAAGGCCTCTGAATGCAGAGTTAATTATAGCTGTGCCACTCACACAGCTCTGTCAAGATTTCCATTATAAATACTTGTTTTTTGAGAGGTAATAACTCAGCCCAAAGCCACTAATGTGTAAAACTTTATGTTCGAATTCTCAGCAAAGGCTTTTTTGGTTTTTTTCTTTTGTTTTCTTGGTTGCCCATATTTCTTAATGGATTTGTTCTTTTTAGGTATGGAAAGAGTTGGGTTTTGAGGGTTTGGATGGATGGCTGAATGTGTCCATGTCACCATCATTTCAGGGCATCCAGCTTCCCATTGCTGTCCTGCAGAGAGTGGGTGCTGGAAGCTTTGTGGATGTGAAATTTAGGAAAGAAAGATGAACATTTTTGCCACAGCCAAACTGGGATTGATCCCAGAGCCCAACCAGAGCAGCAAGAGCGGGGTTAGAACACCAGGATTTGGAGTCCAGTTTCCAGCAGGGATGTGTGGCTGCAGAGGGTTTATCTGGGCGCAGGAGAGAGAATTTGGGATCACCTCAAGCAGCCTTGTCAAGCACTGCACTCCATCAAGATATAAAGTAGTAGCACAGGAGGACTTTATAGGGTGCTCTGTAGACTCTTTGGCACAAATCTTAAGCACCTCAGGAGCAAACTATACCTTTTATCACTTGAGTTAACATTTTTATTGATTTTTTTCTTAGCAAATTAAAATGAAAGACTTTAGCAAATAGCATCTCTTGGAACTACAGAGAAGAAACTGCTGGTATGTATCAGTAAATTTCATGCACAAAACCTCTTGTATTTAATTTTTAATTTCAAGTAAGTTCCATTCACTTCTGATGAAGGAGCTTTGTTAATTTCCCATTAAAAAAATTATAAGACACAAATTTATGTCACTCCTGACAGCAAAATCTGGTGATGAATATCAGAGTTCTTTTCTTTGCCTGAACTCAGCCATTAAACCACTTTCATTCTGGTGACAGATCTGGCTTGCATTTACCACGTTGGTGTGAAAATTACCCTAAATATGAATGCAACAGCATTGCTTGCAGGCTAATGGCTAATATTGTATGCACTGGGAAAAAAAAAAAATCATTGCCTGCATGTTTACTGTGTCATTTGTGTTAGTTCTGCTGGCTGATTTTCATGGCATGTTACAGCTGCTGGGGGAGAAAGGGAACCTGAGGAAATGCACAGGGTTTTATTGCAAAGCATCATTCTATATGCACACAATGCTGGTGCCTCACACTTTGCAAAGATATCTGCCAGCAGGTAGGAACACACTCCTGGCTCACCACTCTATAGGATTATTTGGTAACCATTTAATGAAAGATTGCAATATGCTGGTAGCAGAATATTTTTTTCACCTGCTGGGTAGTTGTTCAACTCAACCTACTTAAAGAGATGGGCTGCCATGAGAACACAAAGACACAGCCCTGAATAGGCTATCAGTGATTTTTTTTTTTTTTTTAACAATATCTATCCTGGTATTATGCAGTCACAGTAGTTATTACAAAGTAAAGCACAGACACTCCACAAGTTTGAAATACGAGTGTTGTAATAGGAAAAAATTACATTTGTTTCGTTTCCTGTCCTTGTTACTTTCTTCCTTGTGATAATAGATTCAGATTTTGTGCCATTATCTGGGCTTATTAAAGGAAAGTGGTATCAAATTTAATACTTCCCATATAAAGTAAGCGAGCACCTGCTCATAAAATTTATTTTTCCATGCACCTCACAAAATACAGGGGAATTAACAAAATGGCTCTGCTATATTAGAACAAGGGCACAACTGTTACTATCTCTATAAGATTGATTTTGATGAAGATTATAAGGATAGTATTTGTCTGACAAAGCCAAGCACTCAAAATTTATCCTTTTTGTGGTGTTTTTTTTATTCAAAATTGTTCATTCTTAACGTGACACTGCAAGAACCATTTTTCTAAATTACAGCTTTTTTAATATAGGTTTTACAAAGTACATCTATGTCAGAATTTTTTTCATGTATAATCTCCTGGGTTGCATTATCACATGGACAAGCCTAGAGCATTAATGTACAAGGAGATACAGCCTTTCTTGGATAAAACAAGTGCTAACCTGGAAAATGGGACCTGTTTCATCAAATCAAAATCCACATTATGCATGAGACTCCTCACTTTGGAACCAGACCATCCCCCACAGCAAAACTGATCCATCCCTGAGAACAGGAATATTTTAACCAAATCAGGCTTTCACCTCTTCTCTTGCAAGGTGCCTACAACCCTGTGCTAATGAAATTTTTAGTAATACAAAAGCCAGGCTTACTGCCCAGCCTTTCCAGCCCAAAATTGCTGTTGAACATTGGCTCCTCATCAGGGCAAACCATTTCACCTCCATTCCCAGGTGACACAAGGTCCATCCAAGCCCTGTTTTCCTCCTGAGGATGAGTGGACCCCTTGTGTGTTGCCAGCCCAGGGGATCTCATGGCAGCAAGACAGGAAGCTGATTAACCATTCCAAACCTTCTGCAAGATCCTTCTTGCTTAGAGGAATCACCAATGGACTCATCAAGTCACTTTTCTGATGGAGAGATGGAAGGGACCAAAGCTGGAGGTCAGTCCCTGGTTGATAATTGCAGCAACAGCAGCTTGAGCAGCAGGAGAAGAAGGAGAAGCAGGGAAGGAGGAGAGGTGATGAAATAAGCACAAAATCTGGTTTTTAATAGGTGATCTAAGACCAGGCTTTTGATGGTGTTTCTACACCTGACTCATAAAGAGAAAATGTTTTACAAGATGGCAAGAAGCTTTCAGCCATCTGTTCCCTCCAAAAAAAGAATTGCGAGAGTGTTTTGCATCACTGCCTTGCCCTGCCCTCCTTCTCTGCCTGATCCAAGCAATGGCTCTTCCAGCTCAAAGGAGAAAAGCAGTTTATTTACATCATTAACACATTTATGTTTGGTAACACCAGGCTCTGGGACTCAGGGCAACAAAGTGGAGTGCATATTGCATTTTATTGGCGATTGCAATAGAGAAAAATGCTTTCTTTTGAATTAGCTGGTCCTGGCATGTTGCAGGCAGCCAAGCTTGAAAGAAAAGATAAAGTGAATACTCCTTGGATCACATCACTCTTTTAAATATAGCACACCATTAAGTCCAGCTTGGTTTTACATTCTTGCAACATGACTCTTGTTTCAGTTATTTACTTCTGTTTCCACATAAATGTGGGAATTCATAATCCACAGAGGCTGCCCATCCATTGTACTGTACTGAAACAGCATGTGCTGAACTCTTGAACTGTAAAATGTATTGATTATTGTTTCCTTTTGTAATTTTTATTTACTCACAGGAAGATTGCTCTTTATTACTCATCTCAGCATTTCCTTTATATAGATATTGTTTCTACTGTAAGGCCCAGATTCAGGCCCACAATTAAGCACTTCCCCTGCAAAGAGAACAAAAATCCTGCCTGAGCTGCACTTACTCCAGAAACCTCAAACTGCAAATGCTTCCAAGAGAGAGTAAATATAAGCAAGGTGCTTGCTATTCACATGTGCAAGTGATTGTAGGTCTCAGCCCAACAGGAAGTAACAGCAGCAGAAGAGAACTGGAAATTCTCAGGGTAAGTTATTTGTCAATTTTGCCACAGCAGCATTTCCAGCTACTCTACAAGCGAGCCCTGAAATTGCCTTAAATAAATTTGAGATTTCCAGGATATCAGTGCAAAGGAATGGGAGAGATCTGCCAGCCATTGGCTGCTTTAATCTCATTTATGAATGCCCCATTGCACCGTAAGACTGAGAGCCACAGACAAACTGGAGGGGTTTAAATTATTGCTGTGCAGGAACTGGGTTTTACCTTGGTGTGCAGGAAATGCTGGCACGTGAAAGGACATTTCTGATGAAATGATGCTTCCAGCTTTGGAGTGGAGTAAAACCTACCCATGGTCTCTTCGTTAAAATGCCAATTAGTGACACCAGGCGTGGTAATTGTGCAGGGGATTGAGCTCAGGCTGACCTTGCTTGTGTTCCCCAGGCCAACAAACAATCAACAGAAGAGTCTAACATTTTCTAGTAGTTCATTCTCAGGAATGGACTTGTAGTGGTGAAACATGGGTAATACATACCAATTTCATTAAGTTTTAACCATGATTTCATATTAAAGGATTGTTTCATTTTCACAAATGCGGAGAAATGTTTGAAAAAAATAATAATAACCAGACACATTTTTGGCTGTGTTGCAAATGTTTATTTCACACTGATTTTAACAGAGTTTTACTGGATCTACAACACCACTAAAGCCTGTCCTGTGACCTGGTGATGTAACTGACCCCCAACAACATAAAGCAAAACCAAGCAAAACCTTCAGATAGATTGTGCAGTTCACCTGGACTTCTTCCATGAGCAAATATTTTGGGATGTTTGCTTTGGCTCAAAAACAGCCATAAAAAATTGACCAAATTCACTGTTGGTATTAAATAAGTGTGATTCCCTTGGGATGACTCTAACACATCATTTTTTTCCCCCAGGTATTTAGGCACTGCCCTATATTAGTAAATACTTCTTTACAGAGAGCTCTGTGAATTATAGACATTATCGTGTTGGGTCAAAAACGTTCTCTTTTACAGACCTATGCATTGAGCATAAATATAAATATAAGCAAATAAATATATGCATTAATCATAAATATAAGTATATATAAACATAAATTTAAGCAAATGAGAGAATTTAAACATATAAAAACCATGCACACATGACAGTTAAACCTGAGGAATACAGAAAAACCAAAAACAATGGACAAAAATAGGACAACTCTTCCAAAACAAAATGCTGATCTCCATTCATGCTTACTTGTGTGTCACATCAGATATCACAGTCCCAGAAATATCAGTTAAGATTCCACATTAATGCAGCTTTTTCTCCACATGAATAGCATGGATGTTGACTCAGATCACAGAAGAATAAACTGGACACTGAGCTCAATTGACTTGTAACAAGGCCACAGCTTAAAAAAAAAGGTCATATTGTCCTAAAAATGCAAACTATGCTGTGTTTTATAGGATCAATCACACTTACTACCTTTAAATACTGACCCAGTTCCATCTCTGACCAGTAAAATTATAAATCTGGCAGATTTCATGGTCTTGGCTATGAACCACGTGTGAAGAAACCCCAGGCTCTGGCCAGGTTTGTGTCTGGGACAAAGGGGGCTTGTCCTCCTGCCAAAAGCCATTTGCTCACACTCACTCACGTAAACACAACCAGCCTCAAATGTAGCCTCAACACTCAGGCAAACAGCAGATTTAGAAGTTGTCTGTCTGGAGAAATAATCCCAAGCAGCTCTTGCAGAACAACCAATCCTCCCGGGCTGTCCCCTCCCAGCCATGGACACCCTCACTCCAGTGCTGCTCCGAGCTGCTTTGGGCAGGGCATGAACCCGGGCTGCACAAGGCACTCTGAGTGTTGTGTTTGAGTCTCTAAGCTGGGAGTTGCTGAGGGGTCATTATCGTGTTGGAAATTTAAACCCCACCCTCATTCCGCGCTCACTCCCTTGTAAACACCAGCTCTTCTTATTAATGAACCATCTCGAAGCCAGGGAAAAACAGACATTATTCCAGAACAAGGAGCCTGATTGATTACATATGGCCTTTTGACAGATAGCAAGAGCAACATTTTCAAAGTTCATTTTCCTTTATTTTTTCAAAAAAACCATAGTCCATGAAAAGGCAGCAATGGACTCCTTGCTCACCTCAGTTTGATCCAGAAGCCATACAGGGAGACTTTTTAGCATATTGCAGCACCTAAAGGGGTTTCAACAGAGCTGGAGAGGGGCTTTGGGCAAGTGATGGAGGGACAGGACACAGGGAATGGCTTCAAACTGACAGAGGGCAGGAATGGATGGGATATTGGGAAGGAATTGTTCCCTGTGAGGGTGGGCAGGCCCTGGCACAGGGTGCCCAGAGAAGATGTGGCTGCCCCATCCCTGTAAATATCCAAGGTCAGGCTGAACAGGGCTTGGAGCAGCCTGGGATAGTGGAAGGTGTCCTTGCCCATGGCAGGGGGTGGAATTAGATGACTTTTAATGTCCCTTCCAACCCAAACGGTTCTGTGATTGTATGAAACTCATTTTGTTGTTTTTTATTAATGCCTCCAAATGTATTGGTTAGAACCTCCCAGGTTGTGTGGATTTAACAGATCACACACTTCTATAAATTCCAGTTTATTTCAGTACAAAATAAATTTCAGCACCAAAAATTCAGGCCAAAAATTCGGGCCAAAAATTCGAGACCTAATTTTATGTTCACCTTGTTTGCCTGGCTGCAAAGGGTTTGTCATCCTTCATGTTCCTTGAAGTTTAAGGAACCCTTTCCAATGAATTACGAGGATCCTCCTCACCCATCCATGTTGGAATGAGCCTCCTCTCCCACCAGTTGCTATTCCCAGTCCCAGTCTCTAATAAAAAGGAGGTGCAGCAGCTCCCTGTGTCTGCACTTTATTTCTTCCCAGGAGCCAAACCCATCTCACACCCTCACTGCAACAAGAGAGAGGATAAAGACCAGGAAAACCTGTAATATTTCCACTGCCAGATTTATGGAAAGAAAATAGCGTGTGACCTTTATGATTCTGTCATTATGAGCCACTTTTCAGAACAGCTTCAAGAGAATATCTGAGTAGTTCTTTGCTTTTCTACCTGAAAATGAAACACTACCAAATTTCTAGCAGAAATCTTCAAAGTAGACAAGTAAAGTAAATTCTCTTTCTCCAAAGGCCATTGAGCAGGACATAAGCACAGTGCCTTCAGCTAAATGAGCTCCCCAAGCAAAATGAACACCCCCAGTGCCAATGAATCACAGCACCAGATTTGTCATTTGGCATTCAGTTTTAAGATGTGAGGTTTTAGCTGAATCCTTGTTAAGCAGAGATTTTTCCCAATTGAAAGCAACCTTGAAATAACGGGGTAAAAATTGCTATACACCAGAAAAAGAAAAATAAAAGACTGAAGGAAAGGTGAAACATTTTTTGGTGTAAATATTAGAATCAGCTGGCTTTTTGATGATCCAGGAAAGCACTTTGGGTAAGGTAGGTTGAAATGGATGAGTTCCTAATGACAAGCAAGGTGGTAACTTTGCTGTGATTTGGTAAATTTTCCTACAACTCTTCCATGCAAACCCAGGGGAGGGTCACTTGCTGCACCTGCCAATATTATGATTTGTACCTGAAACTAGCATCAAAGAGAAACACTCTGATGCTGCCTGATCCCCTACAGGCTTTGGGACTGTGCATGGCAGTTCAATCCTGCTGTCTGCCATCAGCTTGTGGATGAGCTGAGGGTGAGCAATGTGTGATCCTGGTTACAGCACATCCACTGATTAAGTCTTGCAATGGCCAGATTCTGCACTTACACAGGGATAACTGCAAGCAAACTACACGTTCCTAAAATCCCAGTCCTCACAAACAGTTCCCAAACAACCTCAAAGAAGATCCTCAAACTGTGTGGGAGGAACACATGGAAAGGAGGCGACTGAGGGAGGCTGGGAGCAGGGACAGGACTCATCCTGAAAGGAACAGGTAATATTTTCTATCCTTCTCTCACCCATGCAGGTACAAACCACCCTGCTGCTGAATTCCTTCTTGTTTTCACAGCTCCAAGGCTGATAGGTCTGAAAGTATACAGCTGATAGAGGTGATGGTGTGGGTGCTTTCCAGGCTGAATGCAACCCAAGCTCATACATATTGCTGCTGACTGTAATGCCCATGAATATGGCATGTAACACAGGCATGGGGGCAGATCAGATGCACTGCTGCAGTTAAAAACATGTCACCAGCACCTCTCCAGTGAGATAGAATGGAATGGAATGGAATGGAATAGAATAGAATAGAATAGAATAGAATAGAATAGAATAGAATAGAATAGAATAGAATAGAATAGAATAGAATAGAATAGAATAGAATAGAAAAATACTTATTTTCATTAGTATTGATTTAGATACTTATTCGAATTAGTATATACACTTAAGGAAGAGAGCAACCCATGAGAAGCAGCTGCAGTGAAAAGTTCAGAAAGTGTTCTTAATGGAAATTAATGTTTCTAAATCAGTTTTAGCTGAAGTTTTCTGTACTTCTCATCTCCAAGACCCAACTACAGAGCCACAGCGTTTCTTTGATTTGGTGCTTTCAGAGGTCCCCTCAGGCAAATATTTGCCTTGTCTGTGTTCCCAAGTAACTCTGAACATCTGGCTGATGCCCAGCTTTGTCTGTCTCACTTCCTCCTCCTCCTCCTCCATGGAATTAAAGTTTTGTGCAGATATTGACTGACTGACTAATGGGAAGATGAACAGAGGCATCCAGGTAAGCATTTAAACCACTCACTAAACTTCAACCACGTGCTTAAAACCTTCCAGGCTTTACAGAAATCAATAAAGGAGAGGAGTCAGCTCATCCTGCTTGTTTCAACCACCCATAGGAAAGCCAAGCCTCATAAATCAGAGTTATAACTAAGAGATGTTCCCTGCTCCAGGACAGGATCCCAGATGTCCCACGGACACCTACACGTCTCAGGCAGAACATCTTGTCCTGGCAGCCTTGGTCTGGCTACTGCAGATCCTTCCCGTCCATCAGGCTGCACAAAGAGCTGGGGAATCAGAGCTCCAGGTGGTTTTGCTGTCCTCAGACCCCTTGGAAAGCCTCCAGAGCTGTGTAAGCAGCTGTGAAGGACAGACAACACCCCAGCATCCTTGGTTTTCCCATGCCTTTCTATCCATTTCAGTTTCCTTTCCTCTTTTCTGTAATACACGAGCAGGGAGCTTCCAGACCAGGGGAATGTTGTGTTTTCCAGCAGCAATACCTGTGAATACTTTCTGTAAAAGCCCTGCAGCTGCTGGGCAGCAGCCACCATTGCTGAGCACACCACGCACACCCTGGCTGATTAATTCTCTGTGACAGAGCAGGGCAGGAAAGCTGGATGTGTGAGGGTTCACAGATGGATATTTTTGTTAGTTTAATTTGCTCGGTGACAGTTTTCAGAGACCATACACCAGCAAATGTCTCTTTCTGCAATAGTTGGAAGAGTCAAAAGTGAAAACCTTTTCAATTTTTACAACCTTGCCTCTGTGGCAGGCTAAGTCATTTCTGAGACTTCCTGGGCAATTTGTCTGGGATCAGGCTATTTCCCCAAGCATCCAGAAAAATCAACATTTTTTTTGTGTTATTGTTCAGCAGGTTCACAAACAACACGAGAAAAGCCACCTGAAAAACAAGTACATTGTTAATGCCAAGCAAAGAAGCTGCAAAAAAGATAACACAAAGAGGAAAACAGTGAAAAAAAAATGTGCAATTCTCTTGGCAACAGCTATTCCCTCATCTTTACATTTGTGTCTCAGTTTTCAAAGCTCCAGCACTTTCTTTTCCATTTCACAACACCAACACTTTATTTGTATTTCTTTTTAATCACTGACTAATATAATAAAACGTCTATGTGTTAGAACTTGTCCATAGGCATCAATATGGTTGTCAAGAGGAAAACAAATAACTTGTGCAAAGAAGGGAGGTTACATCACTTCTGATAACTTCAGTTTTATTTTAACAATCCCTACAAATAATAAGACTCTTTATAAAAATTTAGCTTTGGAACAAGTCTTTAAACTTTAATTTCCCATTAAAATTATGAATCTGAAGTAATCACTTGATCAAAACTTAGTTTGGGCCAATACCAGAGGTGTCACCAACCACATTGAACAGTTTGTCCCTCCCTGAAGCCACATCTCAGTTCTGTGTCATTTCTTTTGCAATTTCCAGACAAACAAATGCTGTCTTAAAGCAAAAATGAAGCAGAGAAACTCTGAATGGTTTGGGTTGGAAGGGACCTTAAATCCCATCCAGTGCCACCCCAGGGACACCTTCCACTGTCCCAGGCTGCTCCAAGCCCCAATGTCCAGCCTGGCCTTGGGCACTGCCAGGGATCCAGGGGCAGCCACAGCTGCTCTGGGCACCCTGTGCCAGGGCCTCCCCACCCTCACAAGGAAAAAGTCCTTCCCAATATCCAGTCCAAACCTTCCATACCATTTTGCACCATGCAAAGCCTCCTGTGGCTTTACCAGCAAACACTTTCCTCAGTTTCATTCAGGAAGAACTTTAAGAACAAACTTAACTTTTCTAAACAAAAATAATTTCATCATTTTGTGTGGCATTAACACCCTGCTATTTCTATATGTTATCTATATTTTTCTTGTTGACATTCAACCAATTCAGAGCTAAAAATCCATCCTGCACTTTTTCAGAGGTCGTAAATCATAAAAAGGTTATATTTTATGAAAGCTGAAGCTGAGAAGTAAACAGCATATTTGTATCAAAAGAGTTTCATCTATTAAGCAGCAATGACAGGGCCCTCTGGGCCAAAATCTAGTTTTCTTACTTAAAAAGCTTAGTTCCTTTGTAGACTCCTGCAGGGACCTATAACAGTTGGAATTGGGTTTTTTATGCCTTTGAGGCCTCCAAATGAATGTTACAGTTTTCCATTATTTTCTTTCTTCTTTTGAGAGAACGAGGCTACCTGCTTATTGCCTAAAACCTACACCCTGCAATTGTTCTGTTGGAAAATCTGTCTTCCAGCCTCTCATATGCTCAGGCATTCTTAGTGCTGCCTTTCCATTTTACCCAGTGCAGGGTAAAACACACAAGCAAAGAAATGCAGCCTGCAATCAAAATTTCATCCTTAAGCTTTTCGCATTTGCAAGATTCCCAAAATTACCTTTGAAGAGCAGGAACCTGCAAAGTGCTCATTTTACATCCTGCAAATATGCATGTTTTTATTGAGCTACTCCAGTGTCAGTGGTTGAAGAGGAAAACATGAGTGCCTGGGAGCTGGAAATTCAGGTGGGGTGATTATTTTTCCTTCTCTGCTGCCTTCTCTGGGACTTTAACCCAGAGACAGATGCTCAGATGTTTCTCTCCAGCCTGGGAGTTGGTCACCCCCAGACCTTGGAGGGTCTCAGGTTTTCTATCTCTCTCTCTCCCACCTCTAAACCACCTCCCCATCACACCTGGAGCTGTGGGGACAGACACATTCAGTCAGTGTGGTACCATCAGTGCTGGGAGTCACTAAAATACCACCAGCAGTTTCTGGGGGATTGCTCAGAGTGCAAAGCATTAAACACGTGGAAACCAAATCACTCTCTGCAGGACCAGGACCCAAATGCCTTCACTTTAGCCATTCCCACCTGGCAAACAACCCCAGTGAGAACAGGCCCCAGGTCCAGGCACAACCCAGGCAGGGCTGAGCTTGGCTCAGCACCCAGCACCCCCACGGATTGATCCGAGCACCGGCGCCGCTGAAATTCCCTGGAGCACTTCACGCCTTTCCACCCATGTGAAATGAAGACATCAGCCTGCATCTTCCTTCTTATTAAAATGTTGCTATTAGTCCACCTTCAGCTATTAGAAGATGATAGACCTGACCCTTTTTGAATGGTGTAATTTGCAGCCATGAATATCTGTATATTCCCCTCTGATTACATCACAAGCACGAGCTCGGAGTCAGCAAATTCACCACCTCTAAACCAGTAGAATAATCACTAACAATTAACGAAATGATATATCCAAGTCACAGTAATCTTTTTAGCCACTTTGAACATATATTTGTTCTTTTGATGTCCTGTGTGAATAGGAGTGCTTTATCTGACTGATGATGGGCTAAACAATGGTTCAGAGTTGTAATATGGAACTCAATTTGCTGGAACTATCATCTGAAAGGCCTGGACAATTTATTGAACACTGCAGATGAAAGAAAGAGGGAAAAAAATTTAAAAACTGACCACTTCTAAAATGAAGAAAATAGAGCAGTAAAGGGTATTGTAATATACTTTAATCTTCCTTAATGTAGAAAAATATGAAATGCCATTAAAGCCTCCTTTGAAATGGATGTGTCCGCATAGCTTGAGCACCAAAATCTAGTTAATGAATCTATTGTTAAAGCAAATAAACAGGAAAGCAGCAGAGAAGGAGTGATCTATGCTTTATACTGACTAATTCAGAAGATGAAAGCAGAGAAAAATTAAACTTAAATTCATATAAATATTACAGCCAAGGAGAACAGTTGCAGGTGCTAAAAAAAAAAAAAAGAGAGAGAGAGGAAAGGTAAAACATGAATTTTCATTCAATTTGCAAGTCACAACCAGGAGACACTTTTTCGTACAAGAGCAAAGTCAGGCAAGATGAAAGCTTTTGAAGGGGCACAATAATTAACATTTTAAAAGGTTTTAGCAATAAAATAATGATTCCACAATAACAGCAATTTAATCATTTTATTTGAGAAATTAAATTGATTGCTAGTGTTCATTTGTAAGAAGTGGCATTTACTGCATTTGTAAGAAGTTATCAAATCATGCTTCCCTTTTAATAGTTGGGGGGTTTTAATGTGTGTTCAACGTTCAGACAGAGAAGTCACCATCGTTTGTCTGCCTAAATGCTCGTGCCTGATGCTGCATTTTTTATGCATGTGTAAAATATGAATAAATACTGCTAATAAACGTCAGGCAAGAGCAAGGGTGGTGTGAGGAGGAGCTGAGGCGCTCTTGGTACCAGCAAGGTTTCCAGCAGAGCAAAGATTCCATTCAGGATCCATAGGAACATCTGGAGATCCTCACGTGGGGCTGGCCACACTTTCACCATGACACCCCAGTAACTGGCAGGGTGTCACTGATGATGTCTCCTGGAAGGATGGTGGGGAGGGAGATGTTTCCAGAAAACGGGACTCAGCACCACCACGGCATCCCAAGCTGAGAGAGGGGATGGAGACCCAGCACGTTCTTCTCCTGGCCCAGGATGGGAAGGAAAAGGATGGCTGTGCTCATGGACAGGTAAAAGGCAGCTGGGCCTGGCTGGGAGCAGCCTGGGGGTGACCTGGTTCTGCTTTGGATCCCAAATGGCAAAATATGTGGTTTCCATGAGGAGCATCTCGAGGGCGATGCACAGGGAAGGAGTGAGGCCCAGCCCTGCTGAGGTCAGTGGAAAGATCTGCATCAGTTCCACTGGGTGCAAGCACATACTAATTTCATGGTAAAAAATAAAATCATATGTATTTCACACACACATATATATATATAAACACACAAAAATCTTCCAGGCAGCAAACACCAAGTATGACAGATGGAGCAGCTCCACTTCAGCTCAGGGCCATGAGAGAGCCACAGGGTCCTAACTCCACACATCTTTTGCAATAATTAAATCATGGCATCAAGTGAGCAAATCGTATATCATCTCAACCAGACCATCCATATAATTGTCAAAATCTAATTTAAATGACAGATCCACTGCAGCATACGTTTTGTGTACGTCTAATGAATTTGTATTTCCAGCCCATATATTTTAACTTTCTGATTGCATTAGTTCTTTGGTTGAGTGTCCACACACCAAATAAACATCTCTGAGATAATGATAATGCACCACTCAGTTTTCTCTATCTGCCCAGACCTGAAAGTAAGGCGAGATGAGGCTCTTGTAGCTGACAGTGGCATGTGCCCTTTTTCTCCCTCAGTCCCCAAAATGTGCATTGTTCAAAATTGGGCTATTTCAATTTTCCTTTTAAAACTATAAGCTTTAACTCTCAGAGGTGGGAGTTGTGTAGGAAGAAGCTGCCAGGTAACAGATGTATCTGTTAAAGTTGCTGCTTGAGTGTGGACAGTAATAGGATTTCCAGAAATGAACTGCTATTTTGTGAGGCACTAACACAGAAATGTACGGTGGGAAATGAGAGCTTGAACTTTGCTTCTCCTGGAGAATTGAACTGTCTGTTTCAAAGAAGGAAGAAAAAAAGGAAAGATTTGAAAACAAGCCATTTTCCATTGCTTACCCTTTAATTTATATTTAATAAGAACAATTTTTGGCTTTGTTTTGGCATGTAAAAGGCCAGAATTTTATAGGATAAATCCGACCTGAATGCATCTCTGTATCTATGTCTCCATCTGTATCCTGTGTCCCTCTTTCTGCCTCTCCTGAGAGCTCAGGATAATGTGGTGATGTCGTATGAACAATATTTCCTTTGATAAGGTTACACCAAGGACACTTTTTGTTCCTATCTGGCCACTGTGCAATAGCGTTATCGTTTTTAAGATGGCCAAAAAGATTTGTGCCATCTCCCAACCGAAAATAAATAAATAAATAAATAAAAATAAAAGCCCTGTGTATAAAGGCAACAGCTTGATGAAGGCTAAAGGTTACGTCCAGTGAGTGGCCAGAAAGGTTTTCCAGGAGGTCAACAGGGCTGATGGTGCTGCAGAGCTCCTGACCTTGGCCAGGCCACCCAGACCTCTGGTGGCCCCTCACCTCACCCTTAAACACACGGGACTAATTGAAAAGTCTTTTCTGCCCAGAGAGGGTTCGTTCCTCCTTCACTGACTGACTTTTCAAGTCTGTCATGGGTTCTGTGTTCTGAAAGGCTTTTAGTCCAGGAAATTGATGATTATAAGATCTTCAGTCTCCCTTTCTCCCTGTGCTTTAAAAAATTAGAGGGGGCTGGTTGTGTCATTCAAAATGTAAGTGCATCAAAAAATCAAAAATACATCGCGACATGGTACTGCAAGAAACATTAGTGGTAAAACCAGACAAAAGTATTTACAGCAGAATCACACAACTGACAATCAGATCACACATGATTTCACTATGTATTCCATGGGGTTTTTCCATGAAACATGGGTTTGTTTGCTACCCTGTAGTGCTGCTGTGGGTATCAGGCACCCCCACGCTCCTCGCTGAGCTCTACCCAGCACCTGCAGCTGTGGGTTAAAACTGAGGGGATTTAACCCAACTTCCAGAGCCACATCCAAGTAAGCAGCTTATTAAATCCTAGGGACTATTCCCAGCAGAATCAGCCAGTGCTGGGACTAGGCCCCTCATTTTTTTTTCCCTTGCTTTTCCCTGCAAAGTCCTGCCACTTTGATAAGTGACATTTCCTATGGCAGCCTTCCCATTACACATTTAGCACCTATTCCCTGCCTGGCAGTTCGCAGCCCAGCACTTGCCTAATTTTTTTCCCGTTAGCTTTGTAATTCTCCTCTTCACCCCAATCCTGTTGCAAAATTCAATTAAGGCTGGTTAAAAACTGCGAGTGCAAGCGAGCAGCACCTGGCACGAGGGCAGGCTGCGACGTCTGCTGGCACAAGCAGCACAGCTAAAGGGCTGCTCAAAGATTTCAATTTATTTCTTGGGTTTAGGTGGTTTGACTTGTTTCTTGCAATTATCTTGACCTCTTGATAATTTTACCTTGGCTGGGAAGGACAGACAGATGCCCTTAGGCCATGTCACCAACTGTTTGTTACTCTCAAATATATATAAATATATCTCTCAAATATACAGAGATATATATTTGAGAGACATAAATATGTAAAAAAATATATTATCTAAACATATATATATATGTATGTTAAATTTAAATTTCCCATCTTGCTATGCCTTGTGTGGGGTTCTGAACCCATCAGGGCTCAGAGGTGGGATGCTCAAGACCTAGCAAAAATCTTCCAAGGAAAGGGATGTGTGGAGCATTCCTGGAGCAGGGAAGTTAGATCACTCTTGGCTTTCAGAAGCACTATCTTTTAAATGAAACTGCAAGATGGTGAATAAAGTGCAGCCTGAAACAAAAGCCTCAGTGATCTTTGGCAGATTACTTTGGGAAAAGTATGGCCCATTTCAGAAAAATCAAAGCAAAGAAAAACATTGACTACAATTCAGAGGCCTAATGTATTATTATGGCTTTTTATGGATTTTATATATAATTTCCTGTAAAGTTAAGAGGTTGAAGTGATCTCTTACATTCAGCTGCATTATCAGCATAACACCAAACAATTTTCTACATCTTATTATGCTCACAGTTGACATACTATTAGAGAAATGTGCAGCTGTCTTACTCTG
Source organism: Monarcha castaneiventris obscurior (assembly GCA_026261815.1). Lineage (NCBI taxonomy): Eukaryota > Metazoa > Chordata > Aves > Passeriformes > Monarchidae > Monarcha > Monarcha castaneiventris. The sequence continues at coordinate 4,036,573 of JAMPIT010000886.1, forward strand.
CTATTCATTTCCTCATTACTATTTTATAAATATATGATTAACAGTTATTGCAGCTGCCTAATTCACATTTATTGCAAATGCAACCCCACAAATGAATGTTCAAAGCAAAGAGATGTGGTTTTAGACTAATTTAAATTTTACAGTTCCATTTACCCTGCTTTTTAATTTACTGTATAATGACCCTATTAGAATAAAACACATCTGGAAGTTCTTTGGGGAACATTTAATTTTCTGTGGCTTCAGTACTAACAGAACTTGTACCATAAAGGCCACAGATGCTTTGAAGACTGTACAAATTTTCACATTTTATGCCAAGATGCTGGTTAATTGTACAGATGAGACAATTACAGCAAGGCAAAAGATAAAGTTCTCTCTACCTTGAAAGCAAACGAAAGAACCTCATCCTCAGAAAACTGCTTTTTGGTAATAACTATATTTTACTCTCATCCCTATAACTGGGGAAATTTGAGGTGGAATAAAATGGACCCAAAATGTTCAGAGTAAAACCAAAGAGCATTTTTCAAAGTCCTGGGACTTCTGCTTAGTCTTAACACCCTTGTAAATGAAAGGAAAATGCTCTCTCCCGTACCTTTCCCAGCTTCACTGCCAGCCCCTAAGCTTCTCATCATCACTATTAAGTGAAATAGTAAATCAATGAGACCAGAGAAGGCTTTGGAGGTCAGTGGGCGATTCCATAAACATCCCATATTTACAGGCTGTGGCAAGGATACAGATGCTGTGAGTCCCAGCCTGCCATATTAGCAGAATCATCCTGAGAATTTGAAATTGATTTGAATATTAAATACAGATCACTGCAGCAGAGCTCTTTTACAAGAAAGGATGTGAATCCATTCTCATTGATTAGTTAATTTATGTTCTACAACTAATCGAAACACAAATCTCATTAGCTACAGGTCAGTAGAGCTGGGGAGGGGGAGAGGGGAAAATCATTTGGATAGCCCAGTTAGCTGTAAAGATATAATTATAAGGCAAACAGTTTTAAAGGCAGTGCCTTGATCAGCGTGTGCAACGGGCTGGCAGCGAGGCTTTGTGCCACTTCTCCTCAGCTCTGCGGGTCTAAAATCTATTTTTAAGGAAGATGGTTGCAGGCACTCAGCTCTTCCAGAGAGCAGCAGCCTCGGCTCACTGCAAAACAAGCAAAACAGGCAAAAAGCAGAGTATTTACACAGTTACAGACACAGCTTAAGGAATCGTAAGCGACAGTAATTAATTAATTAATCGTGACCTCTTTCCGTGCTGGAACAGCCCAAACACGCTCGGTGGCCTCAGCCCCTTGCCCTGAGTGTGCTCCAGCCACCCCACAGACAGCACCAGATGTCAGCAACACTGAAATGCAGTCGGATCAGAGATGCCTTGTCTGATTTCTCAGGAATATTCTGCAATGTTTCTACACCGACGAACAACTGCATTCACCTGATGTGTTTTCAGATAAACAACTGATAGGATTTCCAGCTCAGAGGTGGATAAATATGGAAGCACACGTGCCAGGAACACTTCCAGCTCGTTGCTGAACACTGTTTGATGAATTAGAATTTGACAACTATACCCTAGTAGAAATTATTTGCTTATTAAATGAAAATTTTCCATGTGTTATGTAGGTTTTGTCCATTTAGGCTTGAAGTAATGGGAGTCATTTCATTAAAAGCTCATATGTTGTACTACAATTTTACCCTGAAGTCTTTAAGCAACAAAGTTTCAGAATCAAATTATTATTCCAGGCAGACCTTTCTGTATTTCCGTAGTCCCTTACATTCTGTAATTGCTTTATACTGTATTAAATGCATGAAATAATATTCTGTAGTTAGTAATAATAAAAACAATAATGATGAACGCTTTGGAGCTGCAGAGCTCTGTATACACACAAAACCAGGAGAGACAAGGCACCAAGAAGTGGCTCATTTTTGCAGCTGAGCAAACATGGGCACAGCCAGGTAAGAGACCTGCCCAAGCTCAGCTCAGCACAGGAATCCTTCTCCTCCTGGAAGAGGCTTGAGAAGGAGGTGGGAGGCCAGAGCAGGGCTGGTAGAACAGTGAATTGTGCTCATTATCTCCAGCAATGCATCCAGAACAAGCTGGTGATGCTCTCCAGGACACACCTGGCCCTCTGCAACTGAGCCTCCACCTCCAAAGGGCCTGGAGGAGCAGTGCCAGGGTTCTCCTCGGCAGGAGGTAACTCCTACTCCTTAATTAAGAGGAATAATGTGGAGGTTTTCCAGCTGGAGTGAAAGGAACACTGCTGAAGGAAGGTAGGAAACATAAATAGTTCTAAGCAAACTCTCTTGTTTTGGATTAGCACTGGGCAAACTGGGTTTGGGCTTCCGTGTGTTTATTTAACTCCATGTTGTTTAGTTTTATTTAAGAGAGAATCTCTGTCACAGGGACCAAAGCAGATTGTTTGCATCACTTCTGCTCCGTCTGGCTGTTTCCCTGAGAAATATGGGAAATGTTGCTCCAGGAGCTTCAGGTTTCTCCACAGAGCACCAAGCTGTGATTGCTCCTCAAAGCAGGAACAGAGGTCATGCTGATCTGAAACCTCTCTGCTTCAGCATCAGTCAGAGCAAGAGACAGAAAACTCTGAGGTTCTTGTATTTTATCCCAGACAAATTCAGTGACTCATTGTGTAACCTTTGGGAAGTCACTTGACCTCTCTGGCATCCATTAACTCACATGAAAACTCAGTAAATGCTAGGACCTTGCTGAAAAGCAGATACTTAAAACTGAATTTTCCTGGGTAAATAAATGAGAAAAACAACCAACAAAGAAAGGCACTGTTCAAAACTCATCCCGTGACCCCATTATTCATGGATCATTAGTGTAATAGGCCACATGGGATCCATAAAAGGCATTATTGCCTTTTATGTCATTGCGTATTTAGAGAGTGATAATCCATATATTATTGAAACAATATAGACTCTAACAACTCCTTCCAACCTATTTTAAGAGATCTCAAGATTTCAAAAACAATAACCAATGAACATTATATATATCTATATATATATATCTGTGTATGACTTATGCAGTAGCAGCAACTACAGTGCATTTGCAAAGAAAACTCCTTTTAATCTCTGGACTGAAAGCATCTAGTTCACATTATGGTAAGTAGTTGGCAAATGATCATTTTATTAAGTTAAAGGCACTCATTAGTGCTGCTTTGAAAAGGCTATGAACCCTGCCCCTCCCTGCAGAGATGTATTAATGCGTGAGATGGCTGAAAATACTGATAATCAAATGAAGTGCAAACAAAAAAGCTGCATCTAACGGCACATACACAGCGTTTTTCCTTTTGGTTCAAACACCATTATTCTCCATTCTGTAGCTCTCTTTTTTTCCTTTTCTGCCACAGACAGATACTTTACTCCACGTCTCTCTCTGAAAAAGGCATTGGAAGCTACTATCTTGAAATTAGTTCTAATAATAGTTACAAAGGAACAAAACCAAAACCCATTTGAAACAGAAATGTGTTTGTACAGTAGAAGGTGCTGCCACTGTCTTATATCTTCACATTATCTTTTTTTTTTTGTTTGTTTTTTGTTTTCTACATTCCACATCCTCAAAGTATTTCTGTAGGAATTGGGTCCATAAATACCAGTAAGAGCCTGCACCCAGAATATCAAGCACTACCCTAAAAACATACAAAGAGATATAAAATCTCTTCCCTCTGCTCAGAACAGTGATGGGGAGGGACCCACACACCTCATTCAAGGTGACAAGGGAGGATTATCCCTGGCTTGTGGCCCTGCTTGCCACAGCCGCCACCCTGCAGATCTGAAGGTGTCCTGCCCATGGGGTTGTTCCTGAACTCATTTCAATCCATGTGCTGGCACAGACCTGCTCCTCAAACAACTCCAGCTCACCCAACTCACACTGACCAACAGCAGGTGAGGAATTCAGCACCTGAAGAGCTCAGCCTGGAGGACAAATCTGCATCCAAAGACAACAACCTGAGGGATGACCACAACCTTTTTTATCGGAGACAAGCAGGGAGTCCCTTAATGGGACAGTTGTCCTAATTTTAAGGCTGTCACACATTGGAGTAGTGAGAAAACACTTTGTCAGGGACTGGGACCAAGTTCTTGATCCTAATGTCAGAAAGCACCTGGTTAATATGGCACAGAACTCAGCAGTACAGCCAAGGAGGACAGTGAAGGCCGCAAAATTCAACAGATATTCAGGTAAATTCAAGCCCCTGTGGGTTTTGGTCTGTAAGGAGCATCTCTGCTTGCAGCTGTGACTGGTACCTGTCCCACCTTGCAGTCACTCTCAGAAAGGCTCTGCAGGAGCAATAGGTTCCTTTATCCTCCCCAACTCCCCAGGCAGTCAGGCCTCAAATTTCCAAGCAACTAAGATTTTGTGAACCTGCCTTTGTTACTCTGTGATTAGGCTGCCATTACCAGGAAGGGGGCAAAAACATGAATATAAAAAGACCCTTATCATCTTGCTTATTAAACACAGTCTCACTCTGGCAAACTTGAAAAAAACCTGTAATATTTTCTCAAAACATCCATTAAACTGTTACAGGCCTTTTCTGCTGTTTTTCCCCAACCCAGCTGATTACTCAGGGTGCACATCACTGAGTGTAAACACCAGCCTGCTTCTTTTATAACTGCTCATCTTCCTCCTTTTCTTGTGTGATTGTCTCTCAGATGCCAGAATCGAGGATATGTGGAATTGCAATTGCTTCCTTGGCAATGGTGGCCACAAATAAATAAATAAATCTGTACCTCCAGCATGACAGCAGAAAATCCAAAGCCACAAGTTTCTGTAGTGGAGCTGGCAAACTGCAGCTTGCAAGGAAAGAAGCTGCATTCATGGGTTTTATTCAATTTTCTGCTTTGCCTTGCAAAATGCTTGGCTCACAATCCCTCTTTGTTCTCCTGAAAAATAAAAAAAGCCAAACCAACAAAAATCAAAAAATTGAAAGGTGTCTGGTGTTCTTCAGATGCCTTGGGCTGACCTTTACCGTGCAGACACGTTTGACAGGCCATAATGAAGTGTTAACGAGATTGAGGAACATCATGAAGGATCCTCAGGCTTCCTGATGAAATCAGAAATGTGTTCTGCACTTTTATTTCAAACTCTTAGCCGCTCTCTCAGCAACTGATGCAGCTCTTTTTCTGATACCAAGTCTCCCATCTGCCATTTGTTGAAGAAAAACCTCAATCACTACATAAACTAAATATTAGGTGATCATATGGAGTATATTTTTTGGCTCTCTGAGCTGTAGTCAATCCTGTTATAATGTGCTTTTAGGGGGGATGGAAGAATATGTGGAAGGCCTCAAGTCTGCTTAGGTCTGATAGGTCTGATCCTAAACTGGGATTAAAAAGAAGAGTTTGAGTTTAATTTGCACAATCATACAGAGTAATGCCAGTTTTGCTCTATCATTGCCTCTTCTTGAATAACTCTATTCTGGAAAATGCTAATTTACAGTCTGGAAACTGTAAATTAGCATTTTTCACAGGCACTGTCAGTGTTTAGGTCTGTGAAGTTGCAGTCATGAGTGTTGGCTAACAATGCAACCCCTTACATTTTAACTAAACAATGCAGATTTATGTCAAGTAGCAACACATCCTGCTCAGGCTATTTTTTCCTAATTTGGTCTCTAATAGCCAGAAAACTGTCTGAGCTTTCCTGAAGGCACAAGTAGCTGTATGAATATTACAGACACTGTGTCTGGTTTATTGGGAGAATTTACTCACAGCTGCACCACATTGAGACATCAGCTCGGATATGCAGGCGGGCAGGTTAAATGTTAATTTCCTTTCTACTGTACCATTTCTAACCTCTGTCCATGAATCAAAGTGAGTAAAAGGTTCCTCACTTAGAGACATAAAACAAATTGAACAAATTATGTTACTTAACTGAGGAAGGACCAGTAAGTTCATTGATTTTTTTGTTTGGCTTCAGATGTTCCTTTTTAATTAGTATGAATTTTCAAACATGATTTTTAATTTTAGAGTGTTATGTCTCAGATATTCCATCCAGGTATTTCAAGGCAGCACAGCTCCACGAGCGCTCATGTATCTCAAAGAGAAAAATCCTGGCTTTGGTGGCAGCTGTTTGATTTCATTAAAGCCAACAGCCCCTCCATCCTCTCTTCCACGAGAGTAGGAAGTCAGGAGCAGCTCCACTGAAGCCAGGTTTAGCACTGGGAGGAGCACAAAACCAGGCCCCATGGGGCTTGAAAGCTGAAACAGCCAGCACAATGCATCCACACGAATTCAAAACTAGAAGCCAGGGGATTAGACTACAATGTGGTTATCAGGATATGAAAAACAGCCATTAAGTTCCGAGTTCTTTTAGACGGATCATGAATCTCAGTCACCACCAGCAACAAGTTTCTTAAGCTGACAATCTGCTATTTAAAGAGTACAAGAAGAGAGGGAATTTAAGCTTGAGCCAAGCTGAGGTACATTTCTCTTTCTGTGGCAGCACTGACAGCATGAAAAGGAAATGTTTAATACTAATGGGGACTTTTAAATTTTTTACTTAGAGGATATTTTTGTAAGTATCTAAAAATTGTCTGAGTTTATTTCTGCTTTGAGGGAGCAAATTTTCCATGGCAGTCTCTAATCATCTGTGTAGACATGATACACAAGCAGGTTTTAGGGAGACAAACACACTCATGATTGCAGATTGCTGGAACTGTTATCCTGGAGAGTTCACCCCCTTGTCAGTAGAGCATTAATAAGAGATCTGTGTCACAGGAAATATGCTTTCACTTGTGGGGCTGGTGAGTCCATCTCCGTTCTACCCATTAGTTCATCTTTTTTCTGGAAAAGTGTCCTTCTCCTGGATCACTCGTTCCCTTTCCATGCTCAGCTGCTTTCCCAACAGCTCACCCTGCTGCACATTCCCATCACGTGGGTATTTGTGGAAGATTTGGATGCATCCCTCACTAATTTCCACTCCAAGGTGTCCTGGTCTCCTTGGGCAGTGGAGACTGGGCTCAGGGATCTAACTGCAGACATTAATGAACTTTCTGCTGCAAACCAGGGCATCTGCAGAGATAAGAATATTCACAGTGATGGTATTTACACACCTCGATTTTGCCTGATACACAAAGAGGGAAAGCATAAGCACAAGTGCCTGCATCAAAATATTTATTCTATCATTTTGAAACAATAACTTCATACTTCCTTATGGCACCTTTGTCCCATGAAATGGCACACCTGTGTAAAGGAGCAGCATCTTCAGAAACTCCTGGAAAACATCCCATTGCCAGGACTCCTGTGAACGATGAGGAAAAGAGCTGCTGTTTGATGCTAACTGGGTGGGAAACGGGAGGCAAAAATAGCCTTTGAAATAGTTGTAGAGGTTACAACTCAGGAGCAGCAGGTCTCCATCCAAAGTAGAAATGTCTGTCCCTCCCCACCTTCTCTCTCTGAGCTGAATGTTGATACACACAGAGCTGCTTTTGGCTTGCTCTGAAAGCCCTTCTAGAAACACTCCTGGGTTTCACCCCCATGTACATGCATAATTACCTGTGATACAGATCAAGATTTACATGGATATTTTTATTTAGCCACTAACAAATAGTGTAGATCTTCCTTTCCCTCCTAAATATTTTACCCCCCTTCCTTTAAAAAAAAATATAAAACATTGAAGACATTGATTTTTCCTTCCAAAACTAAGAAGAAATTTGAAAAAATGAAGGTTAGAAAGAAACACTCATCTACTTTCACACAAAAAATGTTTCACTTGAATATGAAAATATCACAATGGTTATAGGGTTGGGTTTTCTTTCTTTTGCTTCCATAAAATTAATTCTGAGACGTTTCTTGCTGATATTCAGCACTACTGGAGCAACAGTATTTTATAGCCAAGGAACAGTCACAATTTCCCTTGGAAGCCTCCACAGTCTGGAAGAGAAATGGGGCAGCAGAGCAGTCAAACCTACTTGGGGTTACACAGCTGCTCCTCCATGTCCTGGGTCCTGCCCAGGAGCCAGGAGAGAGGGGACCTCACAAATGATGGTGCCAAGGCCCCACCACTCTTGATTTTCCAGCGTGTGCTGAAGCCTGGAGTGGAGTAAAACTTGTTCTGATACCCAGGCATTGTACCTTTCCTCTGCTTCTGGTGTTAAATTTTAACCTAAGGCAAAAATGTAGGTTATGGCATAATTTATTAAAAAATCAATACCATATTCCCCAGTAATGGCACAAACACTCCAGCTTATAATAGCTTTACTGTAGTAGGGGATTTTTTTATCATTACTTTCCAATATGATAACGCTTGTTCTAAGGTCAACAGACATCACATGGTCGGGGGGATATTTTTATAGGAGTGCAGCAGCAGCAGCCTTAAGCTGGTGCACGTGTGGGGCTGAACTCACTGCAGGGTGGGATGGTGCACACACAAAAGGTGTTGGCATTGCAAAAATCCTGGAGAGCCCTGCTTTCTGTCCTCGCAGCCATCATAACCTGGGCTTCCTGCATGGTTTTCTGAAGGTTTCCTCCCAAACACCTCCTCCCAGCATTAGGACCCAGCCCTTTTCTATGTCCAAGCATCCTCAGCTCCCTGCCCAGCACACACGAAGTCCTGCCTCCCCGGAATGCAGCCTAGAAAGGGTTTATTTGAAAATTAATTCCTTTCTCTCCTGGCTCTCTCATTAGTTGCTAGGTTATCTAACCTATATGATGTAAAACCCCAAACAGCTGCAAAGGCACTTTGTGTCTGCAGTTGGAGCGATGAAGAATGGCCTCAATGAGATTATGCTAACTTTATATAACTTATTAAAATGAATATCAAACTTTGTTTTTGCCTCATTCAATTTTTGATGTTAATTAAGTAAGCACAAGCATAAGAAAGGAAATTGGATTTGCTACTTAAGGAACTTCCAATAAAGCCATGGATGTTAGTGAAATGAGTTTCTAATAAACATTAATAAGTGTCTCTATAACAAGCAGTGCTTGTCTTTTAAGAACATTGGATTTTTCTCACAGGATATGGACAGCAATAAAATACATTTGCAAATATGAAGATATATTACAGGCACATTTTTCACCACAAGCCTCAGTTCCCAGCTTTCTGATTTTGTGACCTTGGGAACAATCATGGGCCAAGAAATTCAAAAAAACATTTTAAAATTCATACAAATGTAATTTAGGAGCAGCACTGGCTAGATGGGAACTTTAGACAAGATTTTTACAGTGAATAATGCTTTTCTTTGTCCATTTCAGACAAATTTAATGCTGCTACTACATTTGACATCAATCACCCAGTCATGAGCAGCCACATCCTTGCTCAGGCTAATGACAGGAGAGGAAGGTGCAGAGCCAGGACAGTGCAGCTGTGCACAGGGAGGCACAGGGACAGCCAGAGCTTCTATTTCACCTCTCTGCTGCAGCCAGAACAAAGCTATTAGAGCCAAGCACAAGGGAAGCATCTCTCTCACAGTTGTGCTCATTCATCGCTCCTAAAATTAGGCGGGGTTTGAGAAATCCCTATCTGGGCAAAAGACAATTTCAAACTTAGAACATAATGCCTAGAGCAGGTTTTGTTTGCCTGCTGCCCTTGCATTTGGCAGCTGGGATCGGTGACAGACACACAAGGAGAAGAATTGTGGAGCAATATGGTGACATTTTCACATCATCTTTTGAGCATAAAATGCCACCTTTTAAATGCAGAAGCACCACGGGGTGCTGAGGGGGCCACACATGGTGGTAAAAGCCATAAATCTGGTGTCAGGAAAGACACACAGCACAAGAGCAGAGCTGGTTGAAAAGAAATACCTGAGATCCTTCTCAACTAAACAGAAAAATAACTTGCCTTCTCCACAGTGGATCTGCCAGAAAGACCAACCTTTCCCAAACTCCAGAGATTTCAGTGTTTACATGGGATGAGGAGCTGCCTTTCCATAAGCTCCCATGGTATGGGCAGGGAAAGGCAGCTTTTCTGCACAACCACTGCATGGGCCAGCTAACAGGTAATGATCCACAATTCATTCCTGCCCACAGAACAAACCTCACAGCTTATTCCCTCCCTCACTGCTCAAACCTGCTCAGAGGCTCCTGGCAGAGCTGCATAAATTTGTTGGATTACATCTGGCTTTATGGGTGGCTCTGCCCAGCCAAAGTTTAAAAGGACAGCACTGGAGGGATGACTGATAAAATCCAGTGATCCTCTCCACCAGAACTTCCAGAAAAGCAAAGATTCTGGGCTGCAATTACCAGTCAAACAAATACACCCCGATTTTCATTATCCAACATATTACGTCAGCAGAGGTACTCCTGGCACAGACTGACCTCAAACTCACCAACTTCAACCACACGAATTTGTTTGCCCATAATTCATATGATGCATTTCAGTCCACTCAAAGTAATAACTGCATCCCTTCCTGGTAATGAAAAGTGATTAATTTTCAATTATGGTAAGTATCCAATTTTTCACAGTGCAGCACTGGTCTAAGTCACCCTATCTCTAACATTCTAATTACAGACATTAAAAGTTCCTTATAATTATTGCAGAAAGATCAGGAAAATTAAAAATATGGGTTACTTGCTGCTATTATTACATTTGCTCTAATGCAGCCAGGGCTTAAATTTCTGCCTGAGCTGCCAGCCATTTCATCAATGTCTTTTTGTGACTTGTTTAGAGCAACTGGTTTTATTTCACAGTCTCAGTAACTGTTCCAACAGGTCTGTTAACGGGTTGGCACTCTACATTTTGTGAAGCTCTAATTAAGCGAAACAAGCTAAAAATCACTAATATGTGCCTTCAGCAAAGTAGCGCTGTAATTATCTCATTTAACAGATAACTACTTGTATTTCATTTTTCAAAGCACAAAGAGAAAACTAGCTCTAAATGTCACTTTTCAGGCTCATTAAACTCAGTAGAGAATTATCAAATTAGAGATTTCTACTACAAATACTACAATAAACTCCGTGAGCTCATACGAGCAGCATGAGGGTTTGGGGAAGGGACAAGTATTAGAAAATATTCTGTTCTGCAGAATAACTGCTGGTTGCATATTTACAAACAACTTTTATTACAACATTACACAAATTTTGGTCCTCTTTAAAAGATTCCAAAGTATCGAATTGTGTACTGCACATACTATATAATATAACTTACAGAGTTTTATATTCAGGTGCCAAATTCTTTTCTTCTGTCTCAACATGATCCCCGTTTTTTCCCTAAATCTTCTTTCCTAGGTTACTCTTTGGAACTGTAGGAGAACTGGGTGATAAAAGAAAGTTATGCAGATGTCAGCATACAGCTTCAAGGTAAGATTTATTTGTCTGTGTGTCTGATGAAAGCACTAACACGGATCCAATCACCTCATATAACCACTGCCAGCTCAAACCAAGGCATTTACATCAGAGCCTGAGGCCTGGACTGCAAAGTTTCCATGCAATAACCAAGTCATAACCCGTAACTCGTTCACTTGCACTAACGGTGTAATATTCCTGGATTTCGGTCATGTTTCCATAAAGCAGGCCGTACTCATATCTGCATTTATTTCAGTGTCACCCTGGATGTGTCTGTCCTTGCTGATGGCAAAACTAGTGCCCACACACAATGTTTATGGAAAGCCTGCGAGATATTTCCACACTAAAGCAGGCAAAAAACTGGAAACAGCAAAAGGAACCCGATAGGAGCTGTTGTACATGATGTGGGCTGAAATCCCAGGGGTCAGAAGCAGAGGGTGCAGGTCACCCATCCCACATTTAGGATATAAAAACATCCTGCTGGTGGGTGAAGGCCCCTCAGCCCTGGTATGAAGAGGCAGAAAAACCAGTTCAGCCAAAGCACTGTGATTTTCAGTCCTCTTTAACACCATGTCCCACCCAGGAGCTTGTGCAAGCCACCAGGGCCAGCTGAAGCCATCCCCCTGAGCCAGCCTGGCCGGGCACAATCGATGAGGTTCCACCAGGGATGCATTTGGCTGGCTGTGACTGATGCCCTGGGATATTCCTCGGAGTGCAGCTCCAGCCCTGGAAGGGAGCACACAGAAATGGGGCTGCATTCCAGGGCATTTGTATTCTGCTGGGCTCCTTTTTGTGCATTATAATGTGGCTTAGAAGCCTCCTGTAAAGAAAGTTGGAGCAATAAAGCCCGACTGATTGATTGATGCATCACCATTTTTAGGGTCCGTTGCACAAACTATTTGGATAGTGGAAGCCCATAAAGTATAATGTCTGTGCTAAAAGTGACACAATGAAGAAGATGATGCACCTGCTTCAATTTCAGCTTGGAGTCATTATTTAGAGCTGGGGGTCTAGGAGTTGCAAAATACTGCCTTTCTAGTTCCCTACTGGTTTGCCACAAGATAAATGTCTAAAACTAAGGACCCCGGGCACACAATAATAAAAACCTTTTTAGAGTCTAGACCCTTCCACTAGTTAAAGGAAACCTATTCCCATTTTTCTGTTAGGAAAAAAAATGGGATGCAGTTTCCCAGTGGCAGAGATCAAATTTTTTATTTATATTAAAAATGCAGGATTTGGGGGAGGAAAAAAAACAACCTTGCATGGACAAGACCAGTGGGTTGAGGGGAAGATCTGATCATAGCATGTTGCAAAAAGGAGCGAAACTGGAATCTCTCTCCATGGTTAGACACAAACCACCCTTGCAAATTAGCTGGCAGTGTCATTTCCATCTGGGAAACACAATGAAGAATAACAAAACACTCTGCAAGCTGTAAACCAATTAGAGCACAGTGTTAGTGCAGAATAACTGGCCGAATCGATGTTTCCTTTCCCCTTGGTAAATTCGGGCAAATGTAAAAGATCTGAGCCGCACAAAATTCATCCCTCTCCAAAATCAGTTCACGACTGAGCCTCTCAGTTCAGTCCCTGCTTGCACTGGGGGTTTTACACATCTCAGACATCTTAGGGGGAACACATCCCTCTTTAAACTCAAGTCTATTGAGATATTTTTGAGGACAAAGCTTGCAAAGTTAATTTTCCATTCCCACCCATATTAAGAGCAGTTGAGGACATTCAGATTAGATAGTCCCAGATAGGTTTTTTCCCCTCAAACAGGTGTTCAGCTCTTTCAGAGGTTTTGCAGCTATTTCAGTCAGAATGAATGACCCATGCATGAACACAAACCCTCACAGGCAAAACCTCTGAGAAACTGTGGAAAAATGTAATTTGTGAAATTGACTTGTGAAATTCCCACTGGAAACTGGGGATATGGACCTCTTGGAGTAAGTCCAGAGGCAGACACAGAGATGCTCGGGGTGCTGGAGCATCTCTGCTATGAAGACAGGCTGGGAAAGCTGAGGGAGACCCTAGATCCCCTTCCAGTGCCTAAAGGGACTCCAAGAGGGCTGGAGAGAGGCTTGGGACAAGGGTATGAAGGGACAGGACAAAGGGGAATGGCTTCTACTGCCAGAGGGCAGCGTTAGATGGGATATTAGGAAAAAATTCTTCGCTGTGAGGGTGGTGGGGCACATCAACACCTTGAAATGCAAAGAATGGGAAAGTTGGTACAACACCCAGGAGTGGGAGTTTTATGGGTCCAATTGACGCTGCACTGGACTTCAGTGGTGAGGGAGGCTGGAGATGAACCAGGAACACACCTGGAGGAACAACGGGGTCAGCGCCAGGCTCTTGCCTTTCACAGCAACCATTACTGGGGGCAGGTCAGGTGGGAAGAGCAGTGAGATGAAGGAGAAATGAGGTCAGACTTTGTTCACAGACCATAAATGAATCTACCTTGAAATGATCCTTTCATTAAATCCATGCTGTCATTTCTAGCATACAGGATTGAATCCATGGAAATTGCATGTAACGTGCTCTGCATTGACAGGGAAGTGGCTTGGCTATCAAATGACCAAAAAGAAGAAAGGTTAAGGAGTGTGACCTATTGAACACTGACCTTCAACTGTTCTTGCAGGAGATACATTTTCCCTTAAGGAACAGAACTAACCTTTGAACCTCAGACCTTCATATTTACCTTTAGCCTTCTGGCTCCTCCTGACAAAGCTGCAGAAGAAGGACAGATCAGGTTTGCTCCAACTTCTGATCAGCTTGGGATACATCTGGCCCTTCTCTGCCCTTTGCACCTAGATTCCATTTGCTCCACAGGGGCAACTTCTCAAGGTCAGAAATCGGCACTGTTCTTTCATACTCCTCACAGCCATCAACCCAGATTACTTTGGATCCACACCAAGTAGGAGTCAGTTGAACAACTCCAGCTCCCCACCACAAGATCTCCTATCTGTGTGTATACTACCTGCAGGGTTGCCCTACAAAGCAATGACAAATATCTTTCCAGATCAATGGCTCCTGCTTGGAAAATAAATGTCCTGGGTTAGCCTTGAACATTTGGGTAGCAGTAGGGCACCATTATCCTGCACCAATATTCTTGTCTGTTGACATTTTCTCTTCATTTTTATCTATTGCAGACTAAACCAGCATTGATCAGAAGGAAAACTCTGTACATGATTCTCCAGCTTGGTGTCATCAGAGCAGTTACTAAACACTTCACCTTCAAAGAGTGTCTCTTCTACTTTCAGTCCCTCAAGAATGCCACTTTTTCTAAAAGAGACTGTAACACACTGCTGCAAACTTCATCCACCAAAAGGCTGTATCCATCAGTTTTCCCTTCTCTCTACACATTCCGGAATTTTCTCTGCATTTTCCACAGCTTGTTGATCTTCTGTTGGGAGAAAAAAAAAATATGAGCTATGATACAATGCTATTGGCTCAAAAATACTGAACACAATTCCTAGCCCTGGTATTTCTGTCATGATTTTCCTGGTTCATACCAACCCTGACCTTCAATCTCCTTCATATTTTAAGCTTGGATCTTCCATGGAATGATCCTCTTTTTTTTTATTGTGGGCAAGTGTCCACTAAGGACCATTCGCCTGATCTTATATAAGTGAACTCATCTTGATGGGGACTCCATCAAGATGAGGACCTTCAAAACAATTTCAGCCAAAGCACCAGTTTGCTGTTTCCTGGCTCCCTTCTTGAAAGAGCAGTGAGAAAAAAAAAAAAATTAAATAAGCCATACCTCACAGGAACAGCATCAAGCAGAACCTATCCATAAGATGCTGTAAAAAATTTGCCATGGGTCTCAGAATCACAAAGGTCAGGATCTCTTAGCTAAGTATCATCGCCCATAGGTATGGAAAAATGTCCCAGTGTTTTAAGAGTGCTACAATGCCTTCTCACAATGGAGCAGATAAAAAAGAGCACTGCAGCTTTAACTTTATATTTCTGGCTTTTGTTGGCTGAAGCCAGATCCTTGGTGTTATTTTAATGCAGCAGCAAAGAGCTGCATTTAATACATGATAGGCTCAAGATGCCTCTTTTTTTCCCCCTTTTTTATATGTGTGCTGAATATCCAGCACATAATTGAAAAAGGAAAAGGAGCTGCTTGTTTGCTGCCTGATCCAGGAATGATTAAAGGTAGAAGTTTTTCAGACATTACCGACAGAAAGGGTATAGTTAAAGCTGCTTTAAAAAAGAGCCTTCATAAAGAGCCACTACTCCAAGCGCTATTAAAAGCGGGGAGTGAAATGCAGCTTCTTCACCAATTACTGAGAGGAGTGTACACCTTAAAGCACTCTTTGAATTGTGTCCCCCCAGGCTGGCAGCTCCCCAGCCCAGCAGCCTGGGCCTGGCTCTGTGTGTGTGTGTGTGTGTGCTCGGGCTCTCCAAGCAGTGCCAGCCCATTCAGGGCTACATTAGTGCTGCAGGGGGGGCAGGAGGGGCCACCACGCTGCACCAACTTCACTCCCCGCTCGTTGTTTGCGACCCATTTACAGCTGAACGTCTCTGTGCAGAGACAGCTCTAAATGACTCTCTCTCCACCTCTTCACCGAGCCACTTGTTTTTGTCATTTCTTTCTCTTTTTTTAAAAATCCGGAGGAAATAATTGATAAACCCAACGCCATCCACCTTAAAGGCAAATGCATATATCCACCTGGTTAAAATTCCTCCTCTTTCTATTTTCCATCTCCCTATATCCATTTTGCTCGGCACTGTTTAAACAATACTTCATCAAATGCAGCCCGAAGCAAATAAAAAGCACAGTAGAGTAAATAAAAAGTTAAAAAAAAAAAAATCACAGGCTGGAGGGTAAGTACTTTTATTCCTGTACTTTCATTGCTTGGGGGAATTATTATTCCATTGCTGGTTTCAGGAGGCGGGGGGGAGTGGGGGGGGTGAAAGGACAGCCATGTTATTCGTGAAATGGATTGCTCCTCTCACTGCTTTTCACTCCTCTGGGTTCTCAAAAGTCCAATGATTACAACAAAGTGTGGCCATCTATTCCGTCTTATTGACAAAGGTCCTTAATTACTGCTGCACCAGTAATACCTGCTATTAAATTCTGCTAAACAGAGGCTGCAAATTAGCCGTGGATCCCGGTAACCTTTTGTGTGTAATTACAGGCAGCGGGATTGACGCTGAGGCTACAGCACTGACCCGAGTCACAGCAATGGGAAACCTTTGTTTATCACCTGTGGTGGGGGCCAAAATGTGAAATTAAAAGCTCTCCATCAGTGGAAGGCCTTCGGAAGCCTGGGAAAGCAACAGGAAGGCAAAAAGCAAACTGCCCTGTATTTATAACCGGCTTCTTCAATTGCTGTTTAAACTCGTGGCTCATTAACCTGGGGGGCTGCTCCAGCACGCCAGCCATGCAAAGTTTAAAATGGCAAAAATTTAGGTTGTCTTTTTGAGGTGTTCTGTATTTCATGAAGGCCTTTAACCTGCATTTAACAACCCGTTTGCTGCACTTGCTAACTATAAACAGGTTGCGATGTTGCGAAACCAAACCCAATAATGCACAAATGTTTTGCATTTCCACAGCAGGAGGGAGGTGATTGGGAAGCCCTGGTCTGCCTCGATGGGTCTCCATCCATGGATCCATCCTGCTCATCTCTGCATGCCCAGGTCCCATCCTGAGAGGGACAGGCACCTCTTGTGGCACCCTGGTGTGCCAGAGAGGCAGTGCTGTAATTCTTTGCATTATATTGTCCTTCTTGGAAAGGTGACATGGCAAATATCTCCCACAATCTCCTGCCTCCCTCTTTTCTCCTTCCTCATCCCCAGCCTTAACACCTGACTGGTGAGCTTGTTCTTCTGTTCAACAGCCTTTTCAGTAAAAAGAAATTTCCTGATATCCAATCCAGCCCTGATTCCCTGACACGTTATAAAGCCAGAACATCCTCTCCCATCAGAGGTGGAATCAGGTTCTCACCTGACTGCCAAGGCCTGATCCTGGAGCCAAAGACTAGGAGAAAAGCAGATCTGAGCATCCATGAGTGGATATCAGAAGAGCATCCCTGAGATGATGCCAAGGAGAAGTTGCAAAGAGCACGATTCATGCAGTTGTCCTTGAGCATAAATAGCAGTTCCCACCTAATTTTTTGGACAAGGAACTAATGAATCCTGCCTTTATAAACAATTAGTTTGTGATGGGGTCTCAAGGACTCTGGTGCAAACCCTGAAATCCTCACCCCAGCAGCATTTTCACTTCTCCCAGCAGGTAGGAGCTTCTGCTTAGAGCTCCCCATTAATTCAGGCCCAGGTCCTGTGGCTGCTATTCACATCTTTCCTCTCTTTTTAACTCCACGCAATCAAACACAGGGCTCTGAAGTTCTTTAATGCTTTATATGTGCTCATTTCTGCAAGTTTCTGAACAATCAGAGTAGAGTGCACAGCACTTTGCAGCTCTGAGGCAAAGATGAGGTTCCCTAAGGAATAAATTTGATTCTGTCCAGAGGCCTGGAGCTATTCCACCCCTGAAGTCCCAACTAAGCACTATTTTGGAGACATTAGTGATATTAAGGCCAGGTATTTCTCAGTGTTTAAGGATGAAGTGGCAGAGCATTACAGCACCTTATTACAGACAGAGATACAATTCTCAGATGGCAGCCAAGGCCAAATGACCCCTCTGAAAGCAGAGACCTGACCCTCCACACCTGAGTAGTCATTCTTGCCTTGCCCTACCTTTGTGTGCTTTACCAACACAGCCAAAATGTGCAGGGGCACATCCAGGCTCCAGCTGCAAGCTGGAAAATTTGTACCTCGCAGAAAATAAGAGGGGAAAAAATCATCCCGGGTCGCAATAGTAAAGCCAAGGGAAAACGTGGTCCTTTATCCAAATTTCAGGGTGGATTGGGAGCATTGGACAGATTCATCATCCTGGTAGAATCTTGCCTCCATGTCCAGAAATGTATAGTTTTACAGCAAGGAGACCTAGCTGTTAAGCTAACATCTTGAAAAAGATTTTATCTTTTTAAAAAATTCTAAAGCATTGCTGACAGTTAAAGCTGTTTGTGTCATAATCACTCGAAATCTTAAAGTCCGAGCTCCCAGAGCCTTTGTATTTGTGAGAGGGTCTGCTGACCTCTCCCTATTTTCTTTAGGAAATAAACTAACTCTCTTGGATTCAGAAAAGAGCTTGAAAATTAGATCTGGAGGCTTTAAACCCAAAAGACAAATAAAAAGAAATCATAGCTCATTAGTTTTTAGAGTAAAAAGGGGATTTTTCCATAGATTCATTTTTGGTGAGCACTTAATATTTTATAGCATGTGAGCTTAGCAATGTCAGAAATCATGTTAGAGAAATGTACTTATTACATTTTTGCACAGTTTCATGTGATAATGATACTGCACAACCTGAGAATTACCACAGGAGAATGTTTTTTCAATTAACAATGTTAAGCATTACTAAGTGAAGTTATAAATATAAATCCTCTGTTTTAACTCCCCCTACAACTTTCACTTGGCATTAAATTCTACCTTTGGAGAAACTCTCCATGACTTTATCCTAAGTCACTAAATAAATAATGCAGGCACCAAAGAAACTGCCAGAAATTGAGGGAAGAGACCTTCTTTGTATGACTTGTGAATATTTGCCTTCTTAACAAATCTCTAAGAAGCAAATTGCATATTAGAAGATGTGCTACAAAATAAATATGAAATAAAAAGTGCCTTCCTCTTCCTTTCTGACCACGTCTTGAGAAAATTCTCAAAACAAGCCCAAATAACATTTTAACTGGAAGTTTCTATAGAGACAGAAAGTAGTTTACTGGGGTAATTTGCACTTCATTGACTTTTTGGTTTAAAAATTAAGCATCTGCCTTAACCTTTCTAGATTTTTCATCACAAGATGCCTCCAGACAGCAGGAGCTCTCATCCTGACCCATGTGCTGCCCTGCAAAGCTTCCTCTATCCACTCCAAGTGCTCAGAAAGTCCAGGTCAGAGACAACATTTAACTTTTGATCAATTTAAAATAAGCTCAGTGAATCACAACCTATTATAAGCTCAGACTAGACAGCATGTTTTTTAAAGTTGCCTTAAGTCTTTCCCTTCTCAGTTGAACATTTTTGACCCTTTAATTTGGAGGGGTTCACTTGAGACCTTGAAACACCTTCCAGAACCTAAAGGGAGATACAGGAGATCTGGAGGGGGACTTTTTGCAAGAACATGAAGTGATAGGAGAAGGGGGAATGGCTTTAAGCTGAAAGTGGGGAGATTGAGATGGGATATTGGGAAGGAATTGTTCCCTGTGAGGGTGGGCAGGGCCTGGCACAGGGTGCCCAGAGAAGCTGTGGCTGCCCCTGGATCCCTGGCAGTGCCCAAGGCCAGGCTGAACACTGGGGCTTGGAGCAGCCTGGGACAGTGGAAGGTAGAGGTAGAACAAGATGGGCTTTAAGGTCCCTTCCAACCCAAACCAATCTATGATTCCATGATTTAAGGGCATGACCTGAAGCTGATGAAGCTCAAGTAGGAGATGCCCCCCAGTGCCTTCATCAGCTGATGATTTGAACACCCACCACCACCTTTCTCAGGGGCACATCTCACCTCCAAGCAGAGCCTGTATGAGTGTCCATGACTTTATTAAAGAAAGTTTAAACAACACAACTGTTGCCTGATGTTCAAAGGCTGCACCAAGAGCTGCAGAGCAGCCTTAGCAACTATTGCTCCACAGAGACCTTGCAACAGCTCCAGCCCAAGTCACCTCAACGACCTTGTGAGGGCACATTCAGCTGTCCTTATCACCATCATCTGACCTTTACTCTGTGCACGGGTCACAATTTCACCCTTTGTCAATGGCTTTTATTATTAGCATTTGCCAACTGCTGTTTAAAATATTAAAACACAATCATGAGCTTCCAGAGCGGGATGGAGGTTGAGTTTTTTTCCTTCTCACTTAAAAAGGCCTGAAGTCCCAGAAGACACTGTAAATATATGTGGTACTTTGCAGCTCAGATGGCCAACACAAACCTTTCTAAACTGCTTGCCTATCAAAATCATATTTGGAATTGTGCTTTGTAAGTACGTGCAAAATTTACATTACAAAAGATGCAGTATGACATCGAAAAAGAGTTGCTACAACTGTTCTCAAACACTGTAATGTGGAAAAGGGGCCTCCAAGGATTATTTTTATCGCCCTTAGGACTCCTGTTTTGAAGTGCCTCAGCATGACAGCAGAAAACCTACAATTAAATATTGAAATCACCATAGCAGTATTTTTTAAGGCAAAAAGAACTTCAAGAGACCTTTTTAGAAACTGACTGCTTCCTCATCACATTACACATGCTAGCGAAATAATTTTAAAATAAAAAGGTAATCTAAATTTTATATTGCCCTGGATGTAATAAGCTCCTGGTGAGCAGAGTAATATCTCAGTAAAATATGAAAGTGCAATGTGCTTTTTGATTACATCAGGGCTTTCTATTTGCCACTTTAATCCTTAGAATTCAGCTGTTCCCTGTTCAGTCCTTTTACATCATCCTTAGCCAATCTGTCAAACATTTCAGACAGCCAAACCAATTTTCAGATTGTTCAGGACTTTGCCACAAGCACCGTGTGCTGTTAATAAGATTTTCATTTGGAGTGATGCCATGTCGTCCATGTTTCCTATTGTATATAAATACTGAGATTTAATGGCTCCAGGTTTTGTTTAATGTTAACATCAACAATAAAAAAAGGGAGGTTCTCAAACGCCAAGCCCCATAGTGAAATGCACTAGTGACAGCTATTTGCAAGGTTAATGTTGTGGAAAACAACATCCATCTTTGAAACAGTTTCATTAGCCCCATACAGCTGACCTCTCCACATAATGTTGTCAAATGTGACGTGCATCAGATTATTGGGAATATGGAGATCAATAAATATGCAACACCAGCGCTCAGAACGCTCCTGGCATCATAGCCATACAAACGCCATCCAACATCCCAAAGAGTAGCTGTCATCTGTCAAATCTACAGGCAAATAGACAGGCTTAAGGGGAAAGCCATCGGTAAGGGGAAAATACATAAGCAAAGATGAATGTGGGAGTGCAAAGTCAGGGTTCTGATACATTACGGCTCCAAAGGAAAAACTCCAGATAAACGCTTTAGAGCAAGACTTGCCTTATTTGTTGTGTTAAATGGAAACCCCCTCCACATGGCACCCTCCTCATTTCATGCATCCACTGCTTCCCTCAGTGTTGCTCTTGTGGTAAAATCATAGAATTACAGAATCCCTTGGGTTGGAAAAGCCCCCCAAAACCATTGAGTCCAAACATTCCTCCAGCACTGCCAAGGCCAGCACTGATCCCTGTCCCCAGGTGCCACATCCACACGGCTTTAAATCCCTCCAGGGATGGGGACTCCACCACTGCCCTGAGAAGTCTGTTGTGATGCTTCACCACCCTTTCTGTGAAGAAATCTCTCCTAAATCCAATCTAAACCTCTTCTGGCTCATCTTGAGGCCGTTTCCTCTCCTCCTGTCCCTGTTCCCTGGGAGCAGAGCCCGACCCCCCCCGGCTGCCCCCTCCTGTCAGGGACTTGTGCAGAGCCACAAGGTCCCCCCTGAGCCTCCTTTTCTCCAGACTGAGCCCCTTTCCCAGCTCCCTCACCTGCTCCTGGTGCTCCAGACCCTTCACCACCTTCTTGCCTTGTCCCCACACCGTCTCCTCTGTGGATTACCCCACTCTATGGTGATAATCCTCAGCATGCTGGGTGTCCTGCCAGCCCCAGATGCAGGAGCACACCAAGAACTGCAGTCCCCAGTCCTGGCACACACTCCAGGTCTGCAAACACAGCCTAAGAGTGGGCTCCCAAGGAGAGGAAAGGTATGTTTGGATGTAGTAGCTCCCACAGAAGTTACCATGTTGCAATAATAGACAAGTGAGAAACAAAAAAAATGTATTATTTCCTTTTAATTTTTGAATAAATTGTATTGACATCAAGTTCATTTTGGTCTTAAACAGGATTCAACTCAGCAGCAGATAGAGAAATCAATGTATATCATATCATCAACACACTTTGTCTTAGGTCCAAAGATCTGAAGATATAGAGCAGTGGCAGAATTAAAGAGAGGGCTCAGGAGCTGATTTCAAAAGGGAGGAAGAACAGGCAGTACCTTGTATCACTGAGTTCCCAGTAATTTCAAATCAAAAATGAAGGTGCAAAGATCCCTCCCACCGGGACTTTGACTGTAAACACTTAGGGACTAAAACCACCTGATTCCCTGTTTTCATCTTTTCTCTATGTATGACATGGTTCTCATTACCCTGTCCTAGATAATTGGGTAGTAATGCTCAGCTCACAGCTTTGGTGGGGCCGCCACGGTGATGAAATTCTGCAATAAATCAGCAGTTGGAATCTGAGTGGGAGCTGCAAACTCCCCCAAAACTCAGAGAATGACACACCTGTAAACAGCACCTTCTGCCAAGGTATATATGTATATTAAAGAGTTACACTGAGCACATGCTGTCCAATTAAAGAGCCAACAGATTGGGTTTCTGGGGTTTTTTTTTCCTTCTGTGGTTTTTAAAATCACTGCTCATGTTGTGGAAAAAGGAGAACAAACAGAAAGCAGAAAGGTAGTTTTGAAGTATACGGTTATAAGGTGCTTGGCTGATAATTTGCAACCTTGGTACACAACATACCTTTTAGCAAGGCTATTTATTTCTCGGGGAGAATGCTACAGTACTTACGATAAAGGCCTCTGTTGGACCTCTTCATCAATAGCAAACCTTTAAGCACAGCACATTTCATAAATAGGAGTTCCACTAACACAGACTTCAAAAGGATAGAACCTGATAATTCAAAAATAGAGCTATATTAAGTGTTCCAACAGTCCATCCATAAAAGCAGCCTCCAAACGCCTCCTCTGTGCAGCATGACAGTCTATTAGAATAATGGCAGGGGAAAGCATAATTACGAGTAATCATTGGCTGGAAAGGAGCTAGTTGTTTTTGTAGAGTAAAATGCCTGACTGAACCCAGCAGAAAATGCAGTGCTGGTTCTAGCACTGAGGGCAGGCAGCCGCAGAAAATAATCAGAGCACAAATCTTGAGTGATCAGGGTTTATTTTTTTAAACCCTTCCGTACCGCTTAATATTTTCCTGGTGAATTGCAACTCATTTGCTGCCACAGTTTAAGCCCAGTTACAATATTATTGCTTCTGGTGGGGCAGTGATATCCCTCCAGCTGGAAGATCACCTAGGATTTGGAAGATCCATGACTTAATGACTTTCTTCTCATCAACATGAAGATGTCCCTTCTTATGGCAGGGAGGTTGGACCAGATGACCTCTAGAGGTCCCTTCTACCCCAAACCCTTCTGTGGTTCTATGATTTTAAGATAAACCATGTCCACTAACCATGATTTTTGACCCATTCAAAACCCTCCCTGCAGACTATAAAGGTGGTTCAATTACCTGTATGAGAAAATTCAGGATCACAGTTCTTCCCCCTTTCGTCATCAATGTAGGACTTTGTCTCCAAGAGCCTAGAGGTAAAAGCAACCTGTGTTTGCAGGAAGCTGAGCTCCAGAAACTCCACCTCTAATTGCTCCTTCTCTCTTCTCTTTTCTGAATGCTCTGCCTTCACTCCCACCTCCTTTGTACCTCAGATGTGCACCAGTCATTGTGATCCACCAGTCAGCAGTGGGAGATTTGCTGTTGACTTCAGTAAAAGTAGCACTGTGGGGTTTAATCCCATAAATCTGTCTCTGGGATTATTTATGGTTATCCTTGTTGGAGCTGTACATCTCACTAACCTCTATGTACCCCCTCCAACCTGCTCTAGGAGACCACAGCACAGATCATGAAGCCAAGGAACTGAAAAATTCACCTGGCATTGCATTCCTCAGCTTCCTCTTCATTTTGAAACCCAGCAGTTTTCCTCATTACAAATGAGGCCAAGAATACACTTGGACCAATTAAGCAGTTATAATTATACCACCAAGTGCCAATCACTTTTTTTATCCTGCCATTCCACGTGAAGGATGAGCAACTCTTTTGTTTTCAACCTGTAGAAAGAACACCTTTGTAGACAGGCCTGTATCACCTTGCTGATATGATAATGCTTTTAAGGTAAAAAACACCCCTTTGAGAGGACAGTCCCATTAAAAATGATCTGCTTAGTCACAGCCAGCGCCTGCTGAAAAGTTTCAATGTTCATTACATTAGCTAGTCTTAAAAACAGAATGCAAACCAATTTTAATCAATATGTAGTAATAAATAAATATTAAGGAACTATAGCACTAATGTACAGGTAGCCTAATTAAAGTAACAGCATTTGCTGCACTCACATACCTTAATTTTCCCTACAAAATCCTTATTGAACCACTACTTTTTAAAAAAAAATGCATTTGCAATTAGAAACACTGAAGTTACATTATCGATTTTCTGCTAAAAACCTTTTTAGTAAACAAGCACAAACTACATTCATTAAATGTAAGTGCTTGGAGCTATGGTGTGAAATTCAATTCAGCCATTATCATGAATTACACTGATTATTGCTGTAATTATTTTCTCTTGGATACAACTGCATTTCTGTTCCTTGCTAGTTGTGTTGGACATATAACCATGTTCATTTTATAGCTAATAATACTCAACTGTAGTTTCAGCAATTACTATCACTTATACAAATCATTAAGTTAAGCTATGGGTAGCTAGCAAAATTTTTTTTAAAAGGTAGGTAAAACATCCTTTTATTTTTTACCTCTAAAATAACTAATGGCATTAACAACAGAGGAAAATGACCAATGTGAAATGATTTACATTAGAAAAAGTGATCACCTGTGATACACTTTCACTGTTATTTTGGTCACAGTGGACTCAACTCTCCATTCAAAACCCAGGTAAACTATCCTTGTACCAAACAGGCCAGTAGAATAATACTTTTTTAAAAGTTTCTCTCTTGAGGGAACACATTTCTTTTGAGGTCCATGTACACACTGACAGGCCCCAGCCAAAATTAAATATCCCAATAATTTGATCCCTTAAAACAATTTATTTCAGAGATGAATTCAAGCATGGCAACAAAAAGATTGTTTTACTCTTTGAGATCTTTTCCCAAACCCAGCGACTGCAATAAAGAGTCTGCGTTGCCAGCAAGGGTTGTTGCTCTTTCCAGCCCACCTAAATTTACCCACTTTCAGCTTAAACCCATTCCCCCTCTCCCTGCCATTCCAGGCCCTTGTCCACAGTCCCTTTCCAGCTTTTTTGGAGTCTCTTTAGGTACTGGAAGGGGCTCTAAGGTCTCCCTGGAGCCTTCCCATCTCTCGGGTTGTCTTCATAGGAGACACAAGGAGAAGTTTGGACCTGGAGATATTTTTAGCACAGGAAGCATTTATGCAACATGTTTGCCATATCATCATTCAGAATATTTTTTTAAGGTCTCTTCCAACCCAAGTCATTCTATGATTCCGTGATGCTTCTCTGAAGGTCAAATATATGGAGGTCTCTGTACACAGAGTATTGGGGAAAAAAATGTTTGCTACATTTGCAAAAATGCAAAAACTTTAAAAATAACACATGCAATTTTTTTGAAGTAAAAATACCACCTCCTCTCCCAAATCCAAGAAAGCAACTGGAAACCTAGAACAAAATTCAATGGAAAATTTTAAAATCACTGTGTTCTTACCCTCTGTCCTGCTTTATCATGTGCTAAATAAGAATGTACTGAATAAATAGCAAGGAAATCCTACCTGAAACGCAAGCATTAAACACACAAAAAGACAATGGGTATTCCCAGGTATCTTCTTCATATAGGAACCTTTCCTCTGGCCACTTTGAAACCGTGTAACTTAACCTTCAAAGCAGGGCAGATGTGTTGTAGAAGTTCTGCTTAGCTAACCATGAATACTAATTGCAGGGAGAATGATCTGCGCGGGGCCGCAGGGCATGAGCTCAACCAAGGGCACAAAAGTTTCATCGTGCTCCTGCAAACAATGGAGCAGGGTGATGCTCTGAGTGTCAGACAGCCTCCCTGAAAGGGGATACCTCCCCAGCCTCAGCAAAAGTCTGCAGGAGAAAAAAGGAATCCCCTTATCAAAGTAGTCTTGGAAAAGAAAGGATGAGTAAAGAGAGATTTCAGGTGTCCGTGTACGAACCCTTCCATGCAGCTCCACGAACCCTTCCACGCAGCTCCACGTTCCCATGTTGCAGGCAGCACATTCAGTGTGGCTGCACAAACACTGCCAGCCCCAGCCCAGCCAAGCATCCTGGGTCCTTCCCTGATGTGAGGCAGGAACCACTCCAGCCATTCCTCTCCGTTCAGCAAGAGCTCAGCAGCCCCTCTGCCGCATCTCAGGGATTCCTCCGTTGTTGGGAAGGTCAAATCCCACAACAGGGGTCGAAGCTTTGGCCACAGCAGCAGAGTCCAAACCTCCAAGTGTTCCTGAAGGAATCTGAGTCACAGGTCAGCATTACTACCAACAAAACATGACTGAAGTGCCATCACCAGGCAAAAAAACCCCACTGGAGCTACAGCCCCACCACTCCCGTGATCCATCATCCCACAGTGGGCTGTGTCCTTGCTCTTAGCCCACGCTGCACTCCATGAGCTGATGATTGGGACACTCAGCTGTGTCTGAGGGCTCCAGGAAGACAGCATTCATCTTCCCTTCTTCCAAACCACTGGGATATATTCAGTTCTGCTTGAGACAAGGAAGGAGCTCAACGACCTATTTTCTAGAGGTCCATTAATTTGACACTGCCAGATGGAAGAGAATTTTAAAAGGCCTGATGTTCAAGGAAGGAGTTGCTATCACTGCTTCAAAGTCAGGTTCTTCTCCCAAGTTGAGTGTTGAAGATTGCAGGATCCAAAGTCCCAACTGGAACACCTGAAACACAATTTTCTAGTGAGCATAACAACAACCCTACTGATAGCAACTCTGTGGTGCCTGCCACCCAGTACAGACCAGCAACACTACCAAGAAAAAATGAAGTTTCTATTTCTGGATAAGGGGATGTGTGGAGAGAAGCAAAAACAATAAAAGGAATTGCACCTGAAAATCCAGACTGTAACTTTTCAAAAGTGACACAAGTGTTCTCTGGACCCCATTTCCTAATACAGAAGGGATGGGATTCCCTTTGCCCTGGCTAAACCCTGCTCCCACCGAAATTGAGAACAACCCAATGCTGAGTGGTTTTGGAAAGCAGTTGTATTTTTTCTTTCCATCTGGGATGTGTGCAATGGGACTCTGGAGAAGCCAAAGTCAAACTTCCAGGCACTGACTAGAAAGTGAAGCAAACAAACACATAAACAAAATATCCTGCTTGTCTAAAACAATTCTTAAACCAGGGTTTGTTTTCTTTTCCTTCAAAGCTGGGGCTTGGGCAGAGAAACAGAGAGGAGCTGGGGAGGAGATTGTGTCCCACTTCAGGAGAATCATGGAAGTTGGATGTTTTTGTCGTGTAGGGCTCCGGGTGATCACGTAGGCAGATGAAAGGACCAAGTCTGGCTGAAATGTTTTGTTTCAGAGCTTTCCTTTGAGATAAATGGCAAAGAAGCAGCATCAGGATGGCGCTGCCCACCTTGAAAAGAACAGAAAATCTCGTTAGAGACAGAAATGTCCTGGGATAAGTCGATTCCCCTGACAAAACCTCCAGCAGCCCGTGGAAATGATATGCATGAAGGCTAGCAAGATAACACTGCTAACTTAACCTGCTCGAGCACATCTTCACAGAACTTTGCTTTTTATTTGTTATGAAGAAAATTTGCAGCTGAGGTTTTCCCTCCTTCCTTGCAGTACTCGGATCTGTACAATTGAGGTACTTAAAATAACATTTATATGACTGCTAGCAATGGTTGATCAGTTAGTGTGACATGGTACAGATAAAAGCTCCAATTAGGCCTTAACTGTTTACTTAATAGAAAGACCTGTTAGGAGCAAGAAGGATTGCCTGTTAGCAGAAGAACAGAACTTTTTCACGTGGCAGATTATCAGTATTCTTTAGATTCACACATAAACAAGGCTGAAATGCAATTACATTTTCCACAAGGACCCAAATGCTTTTAACCTTTTCAAGGTAAAAAGAGTAAAAAAAAAAAAAAAAAAAAATGTTGAAACGGCTGTTGAATTAGGTCCAGCTAGCTTTTTTTTTTTAGTTTTTGTTTCATTTTAATAATGGTTTAGTCTGTTTCACAGCCTGTGGCCTCTTCAAACCTGTTACTTTTAAAGATATAGCAGATGCTTCCTAAATGGAAAGGAAATTGTAATGATGCAAATCCCTATTCACATGATTTTCCAAATAGGTTTGAGCACTACAGGCTGTATAGGGCAGGTGGGGTAGTGTTACTGACAACCAGAAAAGGTAAACTTGAATACAAATAGACAAATCAAGCACATGTGTTCGTTTGAAAGTTTGTAGTCAGCTCCTCAATCTCCATCCGAGAAAATAAGCTATTATCAGCCCTGAGTGGCCTTCTCAGCATCAGAAAGCTCGAAATTAACTTAATTGCTGAACTGCACCTAAAATCAGCTGCTTTAAACATTACAATTTGCCTTTTAGTCTCATCAAAATTCCAAATATGTTAAAATTCTAATTTTCAAGCATGCTAAATTAACACTTTGAAACCACAATATTTAACCTGTTGGCTAATCTCATGTCAAGTGAAAACATGTCAAACAATATGGAAATCATATACTGAACAGAAAACCACAGCAATTCACCTAAAAATCTTCAGCTTGGGGGTGCCATGAGGAATTCTGAAGTTAGGTTTCTTTACAAGCCCTATTGAGTCTCTCCTCATACTAGTAATTAATACAGATTAATCTGGATGAAGAGAAGGTTTTTTCATTTGGGAGTTTGCTGACATTTTCTTTGCTTTAGAAACAACTTTGCAAATCCTTGCCGTTTCAGATGAGTAAGCAGATTTGCATCTGAAAGGAAATTGGCTTCATTTGGTAACCTCCCAAAAACACCTCAGAGAGAAATGCGCCGTTCTGAGGGGTGATTTGTAGGATTGCTCAGAAAACTACTTAAAACACTCACCTCTCCCCTAATTTCTACCCTGTCAAGTGTAATCTGACTTCATAACAACGGGGAAGATGCTTCTTTTTGGGGACACAGAGACAGAAAAAGGCAAAGGGCAACGGAGCTGGGAAGGGGCTGGAGCCCCAGGAGTGGCTGAGGGAGCTGGGAAAGGGGCTCAGCCTGGAGAAAAGGGGGATCAGGGATGGGTTATGGGGCTGTAGAGTGCCCAGGGATGGGGAGTTCCTGAGGGAGCTGGGAAAGGGGCTCAGTCTGGAGAAAAGGGGGATCAGGGGGGACCTTGTGGCTCTGCACAAGTCCCTGACAGGAGGGGGCAGCCGGGGGGGGTCGGACTCTGCTCCCAGGGAACAGGGGCAGGAGGAGAGGAAATGGTTGCACAGGGGAGTTTCAGGTTGGATATTAAGGAAAATTTCTTCCCAGAAACAGTTGTCAAGCACTGCAACAGCCTGCCCACGGAAGTGGCGGAGTCACCAACCTTGGAAGAGTTGAATAAACCTGTGGATGTGGCAGCTGGGGACATGGGGAAGTGGTGGCCTTGGCAGTGCTGGGTTAATGGTTGGACTCAGTGGTCTCAGAGGTCTTTCAACCTAAACAAATCAGTGATTTTTGAACACCCAAGCATGCACTGTGTAGTTGATCAGTAGTGATAAACCATCAGTGTAAGACCTTCTCACATCCAAAAGGAATTATCAAAAAATCACAAAACTTTCCTTTACAGAGCCTGCTGTTTCTGTGTAATATTTCTGTGTAATAGTTCTATGAAATAGAAATAAATTTCTATGTAATATTAAGAGCTTGAAGGAAGCAAGACAAAATCTGAGCTCATGGCTTTTGACAAACTCATCTCCAAAGCTCTAAGAGGTTGTTGTAAGAGGCTATGGAAGGTGAGGAGCAAAATATTGTCATGGCTTAGAAATTTGCACTGATGAAGTTCAAAGAAGTCTCAGAGAAGTCCAGTAAGGAGATAAATTGACTACACAACAGCAGTGAGAGCCAATATTGACAAATGCAAGGCATGGGAAGAGCCATTAAAAGTCCAGATAGAACACAATGAAAGCCCATCCTGACTGCTCAAAAGAAGGGTGCTTTTCCCCAAGAAAAACTATCACCAAATAGTTCAGCAGCAAAATGTTTAACAACTACAAGAGAGCTTTCATTAACCCAAACTTGGGTTTAGCATTTTGTAGTTTTAAAGGCAGAGATGCCAAAGCAGGCAATTCAAATAATCACAGAAAATTGTTCTCTATTCAGTTAGGCTCCACAATAATGGTAATTAAATATTTAAACAAGCAGGAAGGAAAATATAAATATTTATCTTTCTGGTTAGAAACAGGGAGGAACCCAGTGCTCTGGAAATGTACCAAGGAACATCTCTGTACACCATATATTTCACAGGAAATCTGATTTTTACTTACGCATTCTGGAAGGAAAATGGAGCAAATGAAAGGTCAGACACAAATGCAGATGTCACTGCCACCAAGTCTAATTCCCACAAACAGCTTTAGACACAGGGCATCGCTCTGGGCACACACATCCACAGAGCTGGGCTCATAGAAAGGAAATGAGAGTTAAAAAAGGAAAATCTCCTTAAATTATTGGACTGCAGTGACAGAAAATAGAATATCCACAACTCCCCACCTTTCTGATCTGTCTCTTTCTTCTAGTATCTTACTAAATATTTTTCACCTTTTGTTTAAAGAGTTCTATGAGACTGAATGTTTCACTATCAAAGTTAATGATTCCAACAGGAGATTGGTCTCTGGAGAAAATACTTTTGTTTATTTCAAATTTTAATCCGTTTTCGTTAAGCATCCTTAAGCAGCGAGCTTAGTACACACAGAATTTACATATTTAGAAGGGAATGAATAAAGTTTCCAGTGTCATAACTTTTATTGATATTACAAGAAAGTATCTCTTCTGCTATAGCTGCTTGGCTCTTCTGCTTTTTCTGCAAGTTTTGGACTATTCCTTATTACATTATGGCATTTGAACAGTGACAAGATAAATTCCTTTTTGAGTAAAACACAACAGAGGACCTCTGGTTCTAAGTACTTTGAATTAGTTCCTAACATAATGGTGCCATCAATGAACGGATCCTTCCTTAGACTGGAAACCTCTCCAAAAATCTGCAGCAGGAAGGGAGTTGCAGATCCTGGAGCCCTCTGGACTGACATGATTCATGAGCAGCAGGGCTGGAGAGGCAGCAGCCCTCACCCCCCTAGGAGGGGATGCAAAGGGAGAAAATGCCCCCATCAGGAAACGTGACACCCAACTAATGGTTACAAATGTGTTTTCAAGAAGGAGGAGAGGGGGAAAGAGCTTTAGAAAGCTTCTATTCTACTGTACACGAGAGCTTTTGTCTTTTTAAAGCAGTTTTTTCTAAAACCATCTCTAAAAACACCTCTGTTCAAGACCATGTTCAGAAATGCTGGCTAAAATAGCAGAACTCATTTCTTATGCCTAAACCAAGAGCAGCCAAATAAAACATGGCAAGGACCAAATCAATTTAACACCTTCTAGGGTTTCCACCAAGTTTTCCTAGAGAAAAGCATGGTTTTGTTTTCCTGACTTCCCTCAGTCTTTTTTAAATTTCACTATGCCTTTTTTACCTGTGAATACTCAGTGTTGGGACCTCGGGTGGGCAGGCATGAGAAAACAACACAAAAAATGGGGCTGGATCCTCAGGAAGAGAAAAATTGTTTTTGGGATGGTGAAGAGCCCTGTCTGTGCTGTCTTTCCTTTTAGAAAGCATTAATATTTATTTAATATATATTGATTATCTGCACATTAAATAACATGCAAATAATACATTTTATATATATTAATTTGCTGTTGAATAAACAATTACCCGTCTCTCGTGTTTGCTTCTTTACTGATAACACCTCTGGTTCATATTAATACAAGAATAAATACTAGGTTAAGTTAGCTCCTCACATAGAAATTATGAAATATTCCTTCCCCAGGTATTTATAGAGTTAGCTGGGAGGATTTCACCTGCCGGTTTGTGACTTTCTGAGACAAAAGAAACAAAGGAGCAAGACTTGAGCAGGAATGCAGAGAGAGCATTGTCCTGGAGTCCGTGGAGATGGGGCAATTACAGAAGCTCAGGATCTGAAGTGGGAGCCAACAGCATTAATTGCTGACTGAAACTGCTCCATCCATGGGGAATTGCTCCATCCTGAAGGCACAGCTCATCCCTTTCCATGTTCGTGTCCTCAGTACAGAGACACACAAGGGGACGTGACTTGGATCCCTTGAGCACAACATGGAGCTGTCGAGGAAGAGATTTTGGGGCATTAGTTGGTGATCCACCCAATAACCCACAGACTGGGGGAGGAAAGAAGGTTTTCCTCCTTTCTCCCTGAGGATCAAACCTCCCCCTGAGGCAGAAGTCTCTGCCTGAGCAGGAATGCACCGTGCAGCCCCGTGCTCCAGGAGGAGCATTCACAATGAGATGTGAAGTGACATCCACCCTGATTTAATGCCCCTGAGAGCCATCAGGATTCTGAGCAGCACTTGGACACACTCCAAAGGTGGTGACTGTGCATTGCAGCCTTTAGAAAGATGTCCCAAGAACACAGCTCTCTCCTGCTCACCAGCAAGTGAAACATATCCCAGAGGCTTCTTTTGTTTTACAGCAATCGGGTTCTCCAAATCCATTTGCTGCTTGCAGCACATCTCATTTCCCACTCTTCCCCTTCCACCGTGCTCACTGTGTCTGTTCAGCCCTGGCAGCTGCATCCCAGTCAAAAATCAAACTTTCTGTGGACAAGCTGGGCTTCAGACATGAGAAGAAGACTCAAAAATTACCAGAGACAAAAGACAACCAAGCCTTTTGCTCCTGCCTTAAGTGAGCACAACAAATCAGATACAAGCACAGCCAGTCACACTTCCCCATGCTCCTTTCCACCAATAATATTTGGATTAAACTAATTTATATACATCTTAATATTTTCTTTCTTTCAAGTTCCTAGTCTGGATTAGGGGGGGAAAAATGGGGGGAAGAGGGGATTCCTGACATTTTCAGCCATCAAGAACTGGCCATGGCATAGAACAACTGGAGACTGAATTTCTTAGGCTGTAAATGCACCTCATAATTGAGTAAGTGTAGGAGAAGGGAGGCACAGGGTTGTGTGCATCTGTGTGCATGAGCACACATGAACTTTCCTCTTGTCTTAGTTTTAAACTGCTCGAGGAAATCTTCAAAATGGGCAACAGCCACAAGGCAATCAGACAGACTGTCTGCAGCACAACGATTTAATTTGGTCCTGTTGCCCCTTCTGAAAAATGATGTCGACAGAAGATAAGGAGACAGAGAGTTTCAAATTGTTCTATCAGGACCAGTTGCCTGTTAGGAAGTGTATTCGAGGCAATTCAAGATTGGTCCGTTTTTTTCCCAGGGCGATTGCCCATCGGGAGGAGAGTTTGGAGCTGAATAAAGGCTCAGAGAGTTCACAGAGCAGGGAGAGGGGCTGGGGGTTTCTACATCTCCTCTACAACACCCCCTCCGTGCATATTTCCCTTCCCTTGTTTTGCCATTCCTTCTGCTTGCTGCTGAAGATCTTTTCTTCCTGAGATTCTGTTCATTAATTGAAAATAACAAGAGCTTTTTCATTTTTATTTTCCAAAGCAGGCAATTCAAATAATCTCAGAAAATTGTTTCCCTATTCACTTAGGCTATATAGTAATGCAAGGCCAAACCTGGTCATTTACTAATGAGCTGAGATGGATTTAGTAGGGGAAGACCAAGAGATTGATATGGCTCTGGCTCATCCTCTTCAACACCACACAAGCGTTTTCCATAGGGAATGCCATCAGCCAGGGCCAGGGCCACCTCAGTAGGGACCACGAGGTTAAGGACACCTCTCTCATTGCTAAACACAATCATTCTTCTCCAATGCATAACTCATGGTGGCCATGTTATTGTTTTGATGTGATTTATGTGTTTATTTTTTTATATCGTTTATACATTCCTACTTGTTCACAGTAAAGAAAGTGGACCTGAGATAATGTGTAAAATTCTGTATATAGTGGTTTATTAGTGTACGAAATGATGGCATTTGGAAGTGCCTGAGGCTGGCACTTAATAGAGGGGTGATCCAAGTCATATTTTGTTGTTGTGAATGGAAAACTTGAGGAATGAGCTCTCAGAACCAAAGTTTCCTCAGCGCTCGGCAGTTTCCCATTCACAAAACAAGAGGAATTGTGGCTCCACACACAGGTTTGCTTTCAAGGATCTCGTGGCAATGGTTGGCTGAGTTCCTCGTCAGTGAGGCAACACCGAGACAGAGAACAGATATTCAGGGAAGACTCAACTACAAGACATCCCCTCCCTGATGGAGGGAAGCTTTGTGTCCACCTCCCTGCTCAGAGCTGCTCCAGAGCCATTTAACCCACACAGAGCAGCTTGTAGAAGTGACATCAGCCCCTGGCCACCACTCCTGACTCCAGGATTTAGGGCAGTGAGCACAACGCTCTCTTCACCTCCTCATCCCTGAAGCCTGTGAGCAATTCCCTCCTCTGCCAAAAGGCAGAGTGCTGAAGGTTGTTTTATGACTGAGCAGAGAGCAAAGCCAGAATGAGGGAAGTGCAGAGGGGGCTCTCGCAGACTCATGGACAAGAACATGATTAGATCACCAAGCCTGCCTTTCTTCAGAAGGCAACATGGAATTTCATACACCAAAACTCTTCCCTGAGCCCAGTAATTTTTGTTTGACAAAGACTTGCAGCAAGAAACCGAAGCCAGATCCACCCAGGTTTGAAGGTGACAAGAAGACGTGGATTCTCTGACTCTTAGTGCTTCAAACTCTGTCTGAACATCTCTGAAAAAACCAGCACTAACCAAACCCAGTCTGAAACACGCGAAGCTCTCCACAGCCTGTAGGACACAGGACACCCTGTTTGACAAGAGAACTTCATTCTGCACTTTCCTCTACAAGTATCACCAGCACATGCCATGGCAAAGGCTCCCAAAAACCAGTGCAGCATCACTGTTGCAGCCATGACCATGGAGCAGCCCAGGGTCTGATCCTGCAGCTCAGGAGGCCAATGGGCTCTTCTGCCATTGAATTCAATCCGGGCAGCAATGACATTAAGATTTTTCCAGTTCAGATGTCAGCTATTAATTTGGATGATGGTTATTTGATTCCATGGAAAGTCAGTGGAATCAAGTTAAAAAGACAGAGATATATTCATATATCCTTAAACTGGGAGACACCGCAACTCACTGATAACCTAAATTAGATTGAGCTCGTGCTATCTCTAATTAGGATCTTTCACTATGAACAAGGAAAGAGGCCAAAGTGGATTAGCAAAGGAAACAGCACATACGTTGGCTCAAAACAATAACCAGAAATGTTGACTTCCATCTCAGGATGTCACACACGAAAAAAACATGTTTCAAAAAGTATTTCCCTGTGAAAAAACTGAAACTGTTCAGAATTAGAGAGACTCCCTAGAAATGTTGGTGACATTTATTAACTAATTAGCTAAATGACCTTTGCGTCATTTTTATACACAGTTTTCTTTCATAAATATTTCATGAATTACATGTAATTATTAGTAACATCAACTTTACTGAATTAATTACTGCCAATTCCTATTAATAAAATGCATCTTGTAATAAATAATGTTAGTTTATTACAGAGTATTGGTCTCGGAGGTATTCACATCTGTCAGTTGCCTTCTACTTCAGGCTAAAAGAAAGGTAATCAAATAACTGTAATTATTGTACTAAATATATCACCGTTTGTTTAAAATGTCAATGGGAATGGATAAAGGCATTTGTAACAATCTGAACTCTGTGCAGTGGTGTAAGTGCATGAGACAGAGCCACGTTACCAGCAGGACACGGGCCCATGTCTGGGGCTGACAGACAGAAACGTCAACAAATGGTTACTTCTCTGATTTGCTCACAGGGGGTTTGCCTGCAGGCCATTGGCTCAGAGACACTCATAAAGTCACAGGGAATTTAATCTGATGGCTCCTAATTAGCCCCTGTGAAAGCAGTGTTGGAGCTGGGCCAGTCCTGGCAGACAGGATCCATGCACTGACCCATGCTCCCATGGCCGGCAGCGTCCGAGGCTGTGGGACACGTCCTGCAGCAGAGCCAAACCCAGGCAGCTCCTCCTCCCTCCTCCTCACAGGCTGCCCAGCCCAGGCTGGAAGGCTCAGCTGGAGCTGGGCTGTGCTGCCCCTCACTGTCCTGGAGAGTGGAACCTTCTCCTGGGGCATGGACACTTCTCCTGGGGCATGGACACTTCTCCTGGAAGATGGACCCTTCTCCTGGGGGATGGACCCTTCTCCTGGGGGATGGACCCTTCTCCTGGAGGACGGACCCTTCTCCTGGAAGATGGACCCTTCTCCTGGAGGATGGACCCTTCTCCTGGGGGATGGACCCTTCTCCTGGAGGACGGACCCTTCTCCTGGAGGATGGACCCTTCTCCTGGAGAGTGGACCCTTCTCCTGTGGGATGGACCCTTCTCCTGGAAGATGGACACTTCTCCTGGAGGATGGACACTTCTGAAAGATGGACTCTTCTCCTGGAGGATGGACACTTCTGAAAGATGGACTCTTCTCCTGGAGGATGGACACTTCTGAAAGATGGACTCTTCTCCTGGAGGATGGACACTTCTGAAAGATGGACACTTCTCCTGGAAGATGGACCCTTCTCCTGGGGGATGGATCTTTCTGAAAGATGGACTCTTCTCCTGGAAGATGGACCCTTCTCCTGGGGGACGGACACTTCTCCTGGGGGATGGACCCTTCTCCTGGAAAATGGACACTTCTGAAAGATGGACACTTCTCCTGAGGGATGGACCCTTCTGAAAGATGGACACCTCTCCTGGGGGATGGACACTTCTCCTCAGGGATGGACACTTCTGAAAGATGGATCCTTCTCCTGTAGCATGGACACTTTTGAAATATGGACCCTTCTCCTCGGGAATGGACACTTCTGGAGGATGGACACTTCTCCTGGAGGATGGACACTTCCCCTGAAAGATGGACCCTTCTCCTGGAGGATGAACCCTTCTCCAAACAGCTGCTCCCAGTCTCACCTCTGGCAGGCACAAAGGGCAGCCACCCTGGCACTCTGCTCAGCTCCACCCCGAGCCACACAGCACGAGCTGGGAGTTTGAGCCTCTTTATCACCATTTCCACTCAGGAACAGGGAATAATTCTCCAGCACTAGCTGTCCAAAACTGCTGGATATACGTATCTGAATGCCTGTATATTGGCAAGCAAGACCAGCTTAACGTGGTGACACCCACCAAGCTTTAAGCCCTGGAATGAACTCAAACTGACGTGATTTTGCAGGGTTTTATACTGAAGCTTCACAACATGATATTATCTCATTATGGCATAAAATGTACAATCTGAGCAACTAGAATAGACTGGGTTTCCTATTCTCCACTCCCACTCACTTCTTTTTTCCTTCATCAGTTAAATTCCTAGAACTAAACGAACAGGAAGTCTAAGAGATGAAAATGGAAAATCCAAACACTGGGGAAGAATAGTATTGAGAAAATAGCAAATTGGGTGCTGATAAGCTCAGACTCCTGTATCAGTCTCACCTTCACGCCTCTCCTGCTCACCAGGTGAATCCCAGGGCCTAATAATATAAGCCTAATATTTTTTCTTTATTTAAATATGGGAGTGAACCACTTGTGGAGCTGATCATTTTCTTCTGCATCACACCTGATACCTCAGAGCAGCCCCACACCCCAACAGTTGTGGCAGCATCTTAGAAAGATGCTGGAATCCCTTTAGCAGAGTTCAGAGTTGAATGTGGGTCAGCACAGCTGAGACAGGCACTCTCTCCACTAGAAGCTTTTTGTTGTTCTTGTTTTAAGAGAAAATTGCATATATTAGGCCGGCTTTGAAGTTCCTACCAGACTGCAGCAGCTGGAAGACATGAGCAGAACATTATTGTTGATTTGAAAGATGAGGGACATGTTGACCTGCTCAAGGCTATCCAGGAGTTTTGGCTTTCAGAAATTTAGAGAAATTTAATGAGAGTGGGTTTCTGTAGCTTTCTTGACAATGGGACCACAGATCTCAACCAACTTCCAGCTTTTGTTGTTTCAAAAGCTTTTCATTTTAATGTCCTGCCTCCCTCTAATATTGAGGAGAAGATTTTACCCCAAGCTGATGCCCATAAAGCAGCAGGTTCCCCTCCTTAGCAGGTCTGAGGATTTGATAAACTTTGAGTTGCAGCAGGCTGGAGGTAACCAGTCCTGGCCCAAGAGTTTTTAATCATGTAAAATCAATGTACCAAACTTGTTCTTTTAGCAGCCAACCTTAGCAGGGCATTCTCTTAATGTTCAAATTTCATTCATTCCCTGTTCCTTGATGTAGCCTCTAGATTTATACAGGGAGTTGCAGAGAGGAAAATGAGATTTGCCCACTGCATGGTAAGGAATTTTTTCAGGAGCTCCTTAATTTCCTCGCACATTGTAGGATAGCACACTGCAAAATTGAGAAGCACATTTCTGAAAGTTTGAGGGAAAGAACTAGGAAGAAAATGGAGAAAATCTAGCTTAACAACTCTTTCAATTTTGAAAATTGCAATTTGACAGCAATCCTGTGGGCTGGGAAATAAACGTTCATGCCTTTGCCTCTATAGTCATTTGATTGATGTCAAATTGCTTAAGATGAAATAAAGAGTGAGATGCAGTCATATTTTTCCAGCTTCTTTCTATAGAATTGGGGTCACAGTATTTGGGATCAAAAAGTTATTTATGACATTTATTTTCTACCGCTGATTGCACTTTAGCCTCTCAAAATCTTGGTTTCATCATGAAGATGTGCCTTTATATTTAGAACTTTGCAGCACTGTGGTTTCTCAGACAGGAAAAGTGCATTGCTGACAGAAGAGCCCACCAGTTTCAAGACTTAATCCTTTGATCACTACAGATTCAGATGCTGACCCTACCAAACCCTTAAATTAACATATTTTAAATCATGGCAATAGTGTGATCAACTTCAAAGAGTGTAAATGCAATATACACACATAGGAATATACATCTTCATATTTATAAAGCTTCTTCCATGGCCTTCTCTTCCTGCCAGGATGAGCAGAATAAATCTTCCCAGCTGGCTGCAAAAATGCCTCTTCCAAAGAGAGGAAATGAAGTCACTCAAGACTTTGATTACAAACATCACCTTCCTTTCTCTCATCCCCTCTCCAGCCACCCCTGCTGGACAAGGAGGCTTTCCCCCATACCACTGGAGTTTGATTTTAATTTCTTTCCTCCTGCAAGGCGAGGGCACAGAGCAGATGTGGCTTGCACAAAGAGCTGCTTTTTAAGAAGGCATCAAAAACTGGAAATTGGGGAGCCTGGTGCCTTCCTCATTTAGACCAAACACCTGGATTTTAGAGAGCTGAAGGCAGGGGAGATAAATCCATCCCTGGATCTCCTGTAAGAATTAGACATTTAAATGGTTTTTAAAATGCCAATTCAGCTCCTAATGCAGAGATCACCCTTAAAGAGTTTGACTCCCAGATGGTATTCCATTCATAATTTTAAAGTATTTTGAATTTAAAAACAAAACTGTCAAAAAAACCAAAAAAGCAGACAAGAATCACCTCATGAGAATAACAGGAAGGAAATGACACTGACAAAATGTAGGAAACTAATTAAAATCACCGTTGATTTAATTTTTACCGAAGTTAAATGCTGCATTATTGTTGTTGACTTTATGTGTCCTACAGCTTTTCATTCATTCCAATGCCCTAAATGTTATATTGTGCAAGAAAGAACAGTCATCCAGAACTGAAAACAAAAAGGCCCCCAGCATTTAATATTACAACATGCATAAAAATAAATTTAATTAGTCACCAAAGAAGGGGGGGTAAGGTGTTAGTAAAACTTTATAAAGATAATTACCTGATAGAAAAAGCACCTAACTAGACCATTCTGCATTGGATATTATCCAGGCAAAAAAATTAAACCTATGTTGCTGCTTCAATGCCATCTAATACTAGGAATTGGCAGAAAAACATCTATTCTGTGAATAATAGCTCAACAGTCCCAAAGGACATCAATACATGAATAAGGAAAAAAAAAAACATCTCAAGCCTTTCCAAAATGGTGCTAATGCTCCACTGAAACTTAATTTTATAATTTACTGGCAGTCAAGATGGCAGGAAATAAAATAATTTGCTATATATTCTGCACAACAAACCCCCTGCTTTTCCTGGGAAGGGTAATTATCCCTAAAAAAAAAAAAAAAAAAAGAAAAAATACGACATCTCATATTAAGCTAAAGTCTCATCAAGAAGAGAAAGAGTGCCTCATTACATGTAATTACCAGGGAATTAGAAACATCATTTAACTAAATGAGCGAATAATGCTCAGGATATTGAAGAAACTTGCCTGCACTTCTGCAGAGCACTCTAAGTCCCATTACAAAAATTGCACCTCTTTAATGGAATAATTTTAGGCCTTGTCTGCCTTGCTTTAAAAATAAAGAGCCTCAGAGAGGCAGAAAGAGGCTGAAACTACCATAAACAACTGTTGAAAAGAGCTGCAGAGTAGGAGTAGTCTCTACTGGATACCATGATTTAAAATGACTCATAATCTAACATAATCATGAAAATTAAACCTAAGGACTTGGGTGGGAGGATGGGAGAGAGGGAGGGAAACGAATTACCCTTTTTAATTGTACTTACTCTAGACTACAATGTATTTATAATTATACATTCTAGATAACGGGTGAAAGATTTTAGGTTAAAGGTAAATCTTACAGAGAGGGATGAAAGGCTGCTGCATTAGAAGCTAAAAAAAAAAAACAACCCATACCTGCTGGTTGATACTTGCTGTCCTGCAATGCCATTTTTTTCTAATAGTAAAGAGTTACTGAGGGAATTAATAATGGCCATGATAATGCATTACATGCAAATGACACAAACCACAGCCTCTCTTTTAGGAGTTTAAAATCTTAAAAAAAATATTTCTTTGCCTGTAAAGGTGATTCTGATGCTGCAGTTACAAATAAAATCTGGAAAACC
The DNA here is from genome assembly GCA_026261815.1 of Monarcha castaneiventris obscurior. Taxonomy (NCBI): domain Eukaryota; kingdom Metazoa; phylum Chordata; class Aves; order Passeriformes; family Monarchidae; genus Monarcha; species Monarcha castaneiventris. The sequence goes on from JAMPIT010000886.1 coordinate 4,077,803, forward strand.
TTATTTACCACCATTTTGATGCAGAGGTTGATCCTGTGCCAAGACAAACAAGGTTTTCCTCACTGAGTTTAGCCAGAGGAATTGTCTCTCAGCCTTACAGCAAGGAAGTAAAATGAAATTAAATTCAACTCCCTGGAGTTGAAAAGGTTTTGGTCAGGGCTGGAATCCTGGTTCCACACCTCTCCACGAGGAACTGAATAACTGAAGTGACATTAGAACAAAGTCCCACCAAAATGTCTTCAAGTTGATGCACAGGAAAAGCATCACTTCTTCTTTTGGTTGTTTTGTTATTTTAAAATAAAAAATCCTTGGAGAAATGAAAAATGCAGAGAAGTGAAACAAGAAACAAGGGGATACATATAATACATCATCTGAAACATGTGTGCTTCCTCTATTAACATTTCCATCCTTCATTTCCTTCTCTCCACACAAACAAAATCCCTCACTATAGAGATTCTAGGCAAACAAGACGTTTTTTTCCTTTGCAATAACCAGTTCCACAGCAGAGCAAGCTGTTAGCAAAACAAATACTGAAATAAGAGGAAGAAAAGGGCACTAAAGCCCCAAAGTGTTAAATCTGGACATCTCCACTGGGTAAAGCAGGATCGCAGAAAATTGATGGTTTTTGCTACTTTTAAGATCATAAACATTTCCGACTGTTCACATAGGCTTGGTTTGCAGTCAGAACTGCAAAAAAACCTGTTTGTTTGGGGGTTTTTTTTTGTTTTAGTTTGGAATTTTGATGGTGATTTAGAAGATAATTCAGAAAATGGCTTGTAAAAATGTGATGGTTCCATTCAACCTCTTGACGTGCCTGTGCCACTCAGAAGTTGCATTTGAATGATTTCTGATTGCAGGAGTAGAAGATGAAATGTTAAATATTTAAACTCAAATTACCAATGAGACGGGCAGGGAGAGTAAACAGAATTATGTGGAGACCTGTGAGATTTCCAGAAGGTGTTAAAAATAAGACAAGAGGAGAGCAGAAATTGGTTAATTAGCAGCACTAAGGGCATTTGATGCTGAAACAAAAGCAGGATGGGACCACGTGCCTTTGGGGTGATGCAGCTTGTAGGAAACTCCTGATGCTGGAAGAGGAACCAGAATCCCTGCAACTGCAGCAGGGGAATCCTGGCACTGCCAAAGGCTCCAGGAGCTCAGCTAATGTTGATGGGAAATCCAGGGGTTTATCCTGTACTTGGGCACTCCAAACAATGGCCCAAAGAGGTTTAATCCTGCACAGGCTGAGGAGGATATTGTGTATCATGGATACTTCAGCTAAAGGATTGTTCTGACCAAGTAATTGAAGGAGGGTACTGGAGGGTCTTTAACCTAAATTGATTTTTTTTATTCCAGTTCCCTACGGAAATGAGATTGGTGCACAGAAATTGGCTGTGTCTGTCTGCCCGTCCCCTTCTCCTCTCATCCCCCTAATAACTGGGGAACTGAGAGACCAATTACAACCCAGCTTCACAGAGAAAGGAGGACTCAAAGCTATCAAATTCCTGCATCCCTCATGAAAGCAGGCAGCCAAGCAGAGGAGACAGCCTTTAATAATGTGCCCAGGAAATCTACCTGGGAAAAGTTACTGTGGTTTAAGTCAAAACTTGATTTCTCAAGAAAGAACAACCACAAGACCAGACCATGTAGAAAATTCTGCAGCTCATTGAATTACTTGTTCCATATGCAGATAAATTCAGTTTTTCATGGACAATCTCAAGACCAAGACAAAAAAAAGACAACACAAGTGGAGATTAGGAAAGAAATATCACTTTATTTGCATTTGCCTCCATATTGATTTCCACCACCATAAAAAAAAAGTATCACTTCAAATGTTCCCATCCCCACCCCATCCTTACAAATCGCCCCTCTAACCCCATTATCTGCCTAATTAAATTTGGGGTATATCAAACTGTTAGGCCCATCTTTCGGGAGGCTGCATGCTTTAATCACAATTACATGCTGCATATTTCATGATATATATCTTTTGCGTATAATTAGGAATAAAAAATGTAATCCCAAAAAGATGGTTAATAATTTAAATCCTGAGGATTTGATTAAAAGCATCTGAGCATTGCAGATGACAAGAAAAGAACAGCGACTCCATTACAACCAAGGGAAAAAAATCAAGGATTTAAGCACCTTTTTTTTCACACCAAGAGCTATAATCCTGAAAACAAATAAAGAGGAACAGAGAAATATATCAACCCTGATATAATCCTGCCACTCAATCTATGGTCTAAAGCTGAGGGTTTTGCACATAATCCAGCTGTTTCATTTGAAAAGTTGATTTACAAATATTTCTTAAAATGTTCCCTTCCAAAATCTCATTAGCAGAAATTAATATTCCCTGATGGAAACTGGGCACTTACCTCACTGCTCAGGCAGCATCACCTTGCAGAGCCCATGTGTCTGCAGGCCACACAAAGCCTTCACATGAAGAATCAAATAACCTCAACACTAAAAATAAAGGTGCAAGAGAAACAGCCAAGGTCATGTTCTCCAAACAATTTGCAAATTCAGGAGATATTTATACTGTTTTATTTCACCAGTTGACATCTTCGAGTGATGCAGAGTGCAGTAGGGATTATCACCAACAAGTGAAAAATTAAAAACAGGGACTGTATCTGTATTAAAGCAAACAGGGACTGGGAACAGTTTGTGTTCAGGTTCATTGTGAACAAGTATTCACAAATACTCTGTGTTTGCTCCCAGGAAAAACACACCTGCAGCTTCTCCACAGCAAGGTCTGAGCATCCTGCAAGCCCCAGATGTGCACAGGCAGCACTGCAGCTCCCCAGAACCTGAAATCTCTGTGGTGCAAAAAAACTGATTCATCGATGAGAGGCATCAGAAACTGAGGGTGTGCAACTGAGGGTGTGCAACATGGTAAATAACAATTTTTTACCTTTTTTTTGATGTCTCTTCTCTCTTGTCAGCTGCACAAGCTACAGCTGTGCCAATTTTTTTAGCTTTACAAAACAAGTTACAAATTCTCTGCTTAATACTTCTTGATTTGCAGGGGCTAAATTCCAATTTTTTTCTGCCTAGATAATACTATGTAGAAACACAATGGTACATTTTATTATTTTTAAAAGCACGACCTCTAATAATGCTTGCACGTTCTACTTTTTTCCTGTCACATCTCTCCCTCACCAGAGGAAAGGCAATCTTTGCATTCTACTGGAATCTCTCTTGCCATGTAGCACTACTAAATATCAACACAACAGTGGTATATGATCGTTGGATAAGAAGAAATTGCATTTTAAAAAGATAGACTTAACTCTTTTTTACCAATTTGATCTCATTTACCTTTGCACAGAAGGCCTGGCTGTTCAATTGACCAAAAAAATTACATCACAGGACTAAAAAAGATTAACTGAAATAACTCCCCACTGTAAGTCTAGAGCAGAGGCAAAAAATTAAACCAATTATGTGCACTAGGAATCAAGACATCTGTTCAAGTCCTGCCTTTGCTCTGCGACAAGGAAATTCACTTCCTTATTCTGTGCCTTTGTTGACATCTGTGGAATGAGAATATTTCTTCTCTCTCCACCTTTGTCTGCCTTATCTATTTAGGGAACAAATTCTGCAGCCAGAATCACCTGTGACAATGCCCCTGTGCCGAGCTGGGAATGAGGCAATCGGTGCCTTTGTCGCGTTGTTGTGGCTGCAGAGCAGGGGAGGCTTGCAGCAAACACAAGCAGGGAAAAGCAACCCTTGCTTAGTTTAATTATCAGGAAATCTTGGGCCCGAGTGAATAAATTATTGCTTTGTTCCTACTTGAGGCTACCTGGCTCTGTTTTTCCCAGAAGGGGATACAGAGGGTTTCTGCAAGCAGGGAATAGATTAAAACACAACTAATGCTGCTCTGCTGAGCTGTTCAGTGCTGCTGGGGGGGAGCTGGGTGCAAGCTTAAAGTTATGGTGATGCTGATGTAAATGAAGTATTTGTATAGCAAATAAAAGTCAGCTACTCTTGATTAACCCTCATTCAGAAATCAACCCTAATTCAGAATTAACCCAAGTTGAGAAATGCCTACAAAATGAATGCATACATTGATTTTAAGAAGTATGATTGGAGAATCCCAGACTGGTTTGGGTTGGAAGGGACCTTAAAGCCCATCCAGTGCCACCCCTGCCATGGCAGGGACACCTTCCACTGTCCCAGGCTGCTCCAAGCCCCAGTGTCCAACCTGGCCTTGGACACTTACAGGGATCCAGGGGCAGCCACAGCTTCTCTGGGCACCCTGTGCCAGGGCCTGCCCACCCTCCCAGGGAACAATTCCTGCCCAAAATCCCATTTATCCCTGACCTCTGGCAGTTTAAAGCCATTCCCCTTGTCCTGTCACTGCATGCCCTTGTCCAAAGTCCCTCTCCATCCCTCCTGTGAGCCCCTTTTAGGTACTGGAAGGTGCCATTAGGGCTGCAGAGCTTTTTCCCAGGCACTGCCCCTGTGGCTCTGGGAGATCAGATCCCAGTGCCAGGGGAAGCTGGAGAGCAGAACAAGCACAAGTACAATCAGTCCTGCCTTATCTTCCCTGCCCTAAGATGGAACCACTTAAAATCCCACCATTCCTGGCAGCCCCTGGTCTAACCTGTGCCTGCAAAACTCCACAGATGGAGACACTGCAGCTTCCCCAGGCCATTTATTCCTGGACTTAACCATCCTTACACTTAGAAAGTTTCTCCTAATGTCTACACTAATCTCTGCTGCAATTTAAGCTCATTATGCCTCGTCCCAGTGGACATGGAGAACAGTTTATTCCCTTCCACTTTGCAGGTAATCACAGGAGACTCTGAAGACCTATTACCTCCCCCATGTTGCTATCACACGTTTTAGCACATTCATATGTGCTTTCCATGCTATAGGAAAATGTCTGATGCAGTGAGAAACTGTACATACAGCCTTAAGAAAAGAGGCATTTCACAGAGAGAGCCTTTAGCATATCAGAGTATCTGGGCAAGTCCTGTCTTTGACTTCATTTCTAAATTCTACATGTCTAAAAGCATTTGAAACAAAGAATCCCGACACTTTTCAGAGCAAATGTCACATTGCTGGAAGAGCAGAAGTCGTATCAGTTGCATATTGACTAAAAAATGACTGCCTGTGTGGTTGTGATTATACTGAACAACATGAGAGCAGCTAATGGTGCAATCACCAGAGCAGATGTCTGCTAGTCCAAAGAAATGAGTTCTGCTCCACACCACTGATACCAATCCCTCACGGGGGATGTGTCATTTAGGCCAAATTTGCAAAAGAACTCAGTAGTAGAAACACCCAGTTTTGGGCACCCATTGTAACAGATGCAGCAGTGGAATGACTGCTGAACTTGGGGACTAAGTGACTCCAACTGCAGAAAATCCATTTCCAAGGCACTGAAAACTGCTGGATACCTACAAAAGTATGAGGCAATTAAGATGGAGCTGGCAATACCTACACAGCTTTGTGAAGTCATCCTCAAGAGCATCCCTTCAGTCTTTGTTGGGGGCTCAGAGCTCAGCTTTGACTGGTTTTGCTTGGGAAAACACCCACCTGAAGACAACATTTTTTAAATATTTATCATTACAGCAGCACCAGCACTAAACACCCCACCTGAGATGTAGCAGAGCTCCAGACCTGCAAGCAGGAACCACACACTGATTATCCTGAAGGACTGGCCAACAGCAAGAAGAACTTAGCAGCTTGCTTTTGTGACATTCAGGGCACAGATGCCACTTGGCTTCTAATACCACAGTGTTATGAGGCTCTTGTGAGAGACAACCCTGGATATTCACTGCTGCCAGCAGTCAGTGGTGATTGATGACTCTATTACAGTGATGGCTGTGGCTCCATGTTTTCTCCACGGCCCTCAACACCAGCCAAAAAGCAGTGACTTAAGGAGCTTTTTTAGCTCTCAATTCCTCCATCAAGAGTCAGTATAGCCTTTGTTCAGCTGCTTGTTACAGAAGTCAGAAAAGGCTTGTTTCATGATTCCTCCAGCTTATGAACCTCTGCCTTGACCTGCACTTCTAGGAGAGTGCTAATAAAAGGGAAATTAATCTTGTAAAATACCTGTATTTCAACTGCACATTGTGGTATCTCTACCCAACACATGGACACAGCTGTAGCCCTGACCACCTAAACATTCATTTTCTCTATGTGCTTGGTTGTCTATTTTCTACAGTTTGTTTCAAGTATTTACATAAAACACCAACTCACCACAAGGAATCCTCCTCTGGTTTTTAAGACAAAACAGAACCAGTGAGTCAAATCCATTCCCTCACACATCCTGGGCTAACTTTGTCCACAGAAACATGCAGATCTCAGCACATTAACAGGTTTTTCCCCCCCAATAGTTACCACTGAAAAGTTGCACAGGTGGCATCATTTCCAAGTTATGTTATGTTTTCTTTATCAACCAAAGTATTTGAAATTCCCCTAATTCTTGGTTTGTTTACCCCTATGTTCTCTAGCTGTCATTTCACTTTGATCCCCACAGCTCTACCTACACTTGTAACTCCCCACTCTATCCTCTCTCCATTTCATGTATTCCTTTCTCCACATCATCACTAAACCACCTTCTCCTTAGTCCCAGCCTAATTCTGCCTTCACGCTTTTTTTTTTTTATTTGGACACATCCTCACTTCTTTTTTCCACAAGCTTGTTATTGCATTGCTGGTCACTGACAGAAACCTCCAGCTCCCATGATTGGGCTCCAATTGGGCCTCTTTAGCAAAGCAGTCTTCTAAAAATAATACAACACCTGAACACCAAGGTGTGACGACTTCCTAAGCTGGCATTAAGAATTCAACCTCTGCCCAACATCAGCCATGCAACCCTCACTGCAAAAAAGCCAATTAAAACTGCAAGGAATAGGGCTGGTGCATGACTACCAGAACAGAGGTGACACTCTGGTGAGGGCAATATTCATATTTAACTCAGGAAGAGATCGTTATTTTTTCCTATCAAAACCAGTTTCTATTACCAAAGAATCCACATCTAGCTCATGACAAACTACAAAGTATTCCACATACAGCTCATTTACCACATCTACCTGGTAACAGCTCAAGTTTGTCAGATTTCTGCACACACAGAGCAGTTTCCTCTCCATCACCACCTTCTCTGGAACGATCTGGTACCATTCCTGTTGTCAGCAAGTTTGTTTTCCTACAGGTAATAAAGTGCTCCCACTGGCTACACAGGCACTGATAGAAGAGAAGTTGGAAGCAAAGCATGGATCCAACCTCCAATCCAAAATACCCACACCTCAATCCCCTTTCTCAAGCCTCAGCTTTTTTGTCCCTCCTTACTATTCACTATAAAATAAATATTTACATAGTAACACCTGATACAAGTGACTAGGAGAGCAGTCTGAGTCTGCTCTGCAAAGTGAGACAGCTTTTAGTGGTAACACTCAACAGAAAGCACTTCTCTTTATTTCCCAGTTCATCTCATTGGAAAAAGATAAAAGGTTCAGAAATTTCTCCATCAGGAAGATCTAGAAACTCAAGAACTTCTGTAGTTTAAGGGTTTGGTCTCAACATTTGTTTCACAATCAGCAAAGACAGCTACACAAAGTATTTGTTTTCAAAAACCTATAGATATTTATTGAACAAATAAGAAAGCAGTAGAAGTTTTCATAATCAGATACTACAAAATGTTTACATTTTTTAAAAGGTTATCTACAGGATTGAACTAATTCAGCTCCAGACAGCAGATAAAGAAAACAGTTTCATTAACATTATAAGCAGGCAAGGAATGACAGATTTAGACAAACTACAATAAAGAAACAAACATTTCTTAATTAAAAACAACACGAGTACAAAGATTGATCTTCTCACTTCGGTTGTTTTAGTGGAGCTTTGTTAGGAGCAGGGGAGCATCTCTTGTAGAGAAGGAGTTATCACCAGTAGTCTAAGTAGACCTGCAAAAAAGAAACTCAGTTTTAGGAAGAGTATTTAGAGGAATCATAAGCAGGTAGAACATTGAACATCCCAGGAAAGCAGAAACTTGCAGAAAGGCAGCTTTCACTTACACCAAGATACAGAATATAATAGTTTAATGACAAAAAAAGTGATCTTTATATAATATGGCACCATCTTGATGCACTAAGAATGCATTGTGCAGAAACACTGTGACTCAAATTAATATGCAAAAAGATCACTATGAAACTACCATCAGTCTTCTGTCCTAAGTAACTTATTTTTAGAATAAACCAGAGATGACTCACACTACTGAACCACTAAAATATACCCATCATTCTTAGTGCCCTAAGGTTGGCACAAGCAACTTGTAAATGTCAGAAAAGCATATAAACCTCGTTAATGTTTTCAGAAATTCATTTAAAGATAGAAACAGGTCCAAAAAGATGCCTGTCTAAATGCATTGCAATTACGTTACAATTATTTTCCAAATACACAGATATGCTCTGTCTTTTCTCAGCTCATTACTGACTCAAACAATTTGCCCTTCTGGGATCAATTGTTTGCTAATAAATAATTGTTTACAGTCACAAAATGATATTAAGCAGTATTCTTATTAGTTTTCCTTCTACAGCCTAATAAGATTCAAAACTAGCTGATTCCCAAGAGTCTAACCTTAACCTTGCTGTGTTTAACAGCCCAGGAAATGATGAACCATCTGTTTCAGAAAATAATGGAGGGCCAAGAGGAAATATTGTTTAATTGTAGATTAACCTCCTTGTACAGCAGAATGAAGCATCTACAGAATTAGCAACTCTAACTAGCAATGAACAGAAAAAAATCCCTGAAAGCAACTCTTATTATTAGAAAACCAACAGCAGCATTCTCTTATCAACTTTGAAAAACACAACAAAACAAAACAACTCATAAATGTATGTAACAAGTACAATCTGATTTTTCAAAAAATTGGAATTATTGTATTTGGATTTTTTCCACTTGAGGAAATCAAGGAAAAAAAATACTAAAATACTTCTGGCTTTATTTTCCTAGGAGTATCAAAATTATTTTAAAACAAATATCTCCAAGTGAGAGATGTGGAAGTTATACAATAATAAGTATCTCATCTTCATAGGTATAAAACAGCTGCTCCAAAGCAACAGACAAGTCACTTCAGGGAGTGGAAGGAAAGGTCCTGAGGTTTTAAACTCAAGAAATTTTATCATTTATGAATGTGTGTTCATAGCCACTTTAAATAATGGAGACAAACTGATAAGGTGTAAGACAGATTGAGTACTAGAAAAGAAAAAACCTAGCAGTGATAAAGCACTGGAATTTAAAAATAAAGCCAACTGCTCCTGTGCTAGCATCATTAAGAGCAGCACAAATCTGCACGGGGATGGCAATTTTTCTATGTAACATTCATGCCAAAGCGAGTTGAAGCAGGAATTTTTCCCTCCATCAATCAGTTTGCCTCGTTTTGACAGCAACAATGACAGAAAAGTGTGTTATCAAAGGGCTGCAGCAAACTCCAACACCCAGGAACTGAGAGAGCTTTTCCTTGATTTTATACAACCTTGCTAGAACAGCATCTAAATTCACTGCTCACTCTGACAGCTGGGTGCACACTCAGTGTGACAGATTGCATTCATTCCAAGTTTTAAATATCCAAACACGGTAACATTTACTCCAATAAATTATTCTTGAATTCTTCACTCAATTCCTGAAGCAATGAGCTCGCAATAACTCTACAGCTTCATATAATAGCACCTATTGAAAGAGGATAAGAGTTTGACATTCTTCTCCCACTGAACAACCAGGCACAATTTTATCCATCAGCCGTCTATCAACCTACGGATATTGAAAGCTTGGGCGAAGGAGATACCATCAAACCCAGCCCTACTGTCAAGCTGCACTATCTCCTGCCATCAATAATGCTATTCATGAATTTAGGAAAATTAATAAATCTTGGGGTGGATGCTCAGAGAGCCACAACTGCAGGTGAAGCAGGCACTCACTTGGGCTTTGTCTCTGCATCTGTCACTTGGCGGATGTAGATGCCATCCTCGGGGTGCTCGATGTCATCCATTTCATACATGTAGGAGGAAGCTATGGCCAGGGTAGTTCCATCATTGCTGAAGGCCAGGGAGGCAATGCTGGTGGGATACCGATGGAATTGGCACAGCCTCTTCTTGTTAAACGGGTCCCAGATATTCACAAAGCCATCGGAGCCGCCTGCAAATCAGAGTTTCAAAAAAAAAAACCCATTGTAAGTTGTAATTGAGGAAAAAAAATAAAAGTGAAAAGATGCAGCACAGGAAAAACAAGAAAACTACTCATAATTACTTTGTCAGGAAAAACAGAGGGTTGATTCACTCAGTAAAGAGCATAATGAGCATTTCCCAAAATCCCTGTTAAAGCAGTTAACTGGAGAAAAGACTGCAATACAATTTTATCTCATAGCCCTCTTACCTTCTAAGAAAGTAGTAAGGCAGAAAAAAACTTTCTAAGAGAGATTCTCATTGCAGCATAGTTTTAAGCTGACAGTGAGATTGTGATTACATCTGCAGGTCCAAACACAAGCTTGTGTTTGGGGCAAAAAATATCAAGAGTTAAGAACTCTCACTACATCAAATAATTTTAAAACCCACCTCATGGCATGAAACATGATTTAAATGCTTTAGAAGTCAGGACATAGGAAGTAAAGGCTGATCTGTTTATATCAGAACTAAAGGAATTGATGCAAGTGTTACAAAGAATTGAGTATTTACCTGTAGCAAACGTGTTGTGGACATTATGGAAAGAAATGGCATTAACTGGATAAATCTGTTCGATGTTATTCTCCTTCAAACGGTGACATTTGAATGCGTATTTCTTCTTCTGGATTTCTGGGCTTGGATCCAAATATTCCACTGCTACACGACCTTCAATAGAACTTAAAACATAACCCTAACAAGAAAAGAAAAAAATTGGAGCTACATGTTTCAGAAGTTTACAACTGGAGAAAAGACTGCAATACAATTTTATTTCATAGCCTTCTAAATTCTAAGAAAGTGGTAAGGAAGAAAAAAGCTTTCTAAGAGAGATTCCCATTGCATCATAGTTTTCAGCTGACAATGAGACTTGTAATTGCCTCTGCAGGTCCAAACACAAGCTTGTGGTTGGGGGAAAAAAGGTTAAGAGATAAGAACTCCTTGTATTTGCTCACCTGTCCCCCAGGGCCTAAATATCTGAAATATGAGAGATACTCACAGGACTATTTAGAATCAGAATTACATTACATTAAAATTAGTTCAGAGCTTTATAGTAACAACTGAACACTCAAGCTGAAATAGTATTTTCAGTGAAACTTGATTACAAGTTGTGTTCACTTATCCAGTTAATTACAGTCCTGACTTGGAGCAACCTGAGATGCTTTTATTATCACTTCTGAGTTAAGTCCATAATAGATCTTTTCAGAAATAGGACTGCAATGATATCTAGCTATAACAAGGCTCTTTAAAATCCATCATACAATACAATCTGGAAGATCAGCTTGTTTTACTATAACTAGAACTGAAAATGGACAAAGCATTCATGCCAGTTCAAGAACAAGTAACTAGGTCTTGCAATTCCTGTACTATCACTCTGTACACGGGAAAATTCCCTTACAAATTAGTTTGGCAGAGAAAGCCAATCTTGTTGCTTTCCTTGAAAAACAAATACCCCAGACATACCACGTTAACTTGCACAGAACAGCTGCAGGAGCACCTGAATTGTACAATTCCCCCTGCATAATGGATCAGGGGTTCTGCAGTGCACGCCACAGACTCAGAGAGAAAAAAGAAAAATACAGAAAGGACATTTATGCAGTTTTAATCCTGCCCCTGTTCACAGACTGTTCAAAAACCAGGGCTACAATGCATAAAAGCTGCTGAGAAACCACCAATTTTGGCTTTCTCTCTTCTACTGCAACTGGGGAGGGGAAGGATGTTTTTTAATTACATGTCAGCATTGTGATCCATTAAATAGGTTATTTCTAAAAAGGAGACAAAACTGGAGGAACAAAGTGGCAACATAATATGCTGGTAAGTCAGTGGCAAACACTGCTAAGCTGCACTAAAAAGAATTAATGTATCACAGGAAGCCTCCCCCATCCCAAAGTTTGATTACAAAACAAACCCCCACTGAAAAATAAACTTGAAAATAAAGCACCGTTTTCCTGCAGAACATTCAGCAGAAATGTGATTGCTGCCATGGCTCCCATACCTGTTTGTTGGGGAATGCTCTGATGCAGCGGGTCTGGTATTTCAGGCTCGATTCTCTTCGCTGCTGAACGTATCCCATGTTCCTCAAATCCCACACCAGCACCCTCCGACCTGCTGTCCCCACAATCAGCCTGTCCCCAGACACAGAGAGGGTGTAGACCTTCCAAAAAAATATTTACAGTATTTAACACTGATTAGCCTGCAAACCCCCTGCTCTTTGTACAGAATAAGCTGCCAGCAATGAGCACTAACACAACTGGTGACATCCCCCATGGAATCCACAGAAACAGAATTCCCTTCAGCTTTAAATTAGAACCCAAATTTGGGATGACCAGCAGGAGTGTGCATCTGGTTAGTGAGAACACCCTGATGTAGCATTCAAAAGCTCAAAAATTATTCCAAGCATTAAATTTACCAAATTTAATGGCAAAAGGAAAACCTACACAAAGGAACAGGAGGGGGAAGTGATGGATATTGGAATTAATCTGTGCTTCATATGAAGTTTGCATTCCCACTGCCACTTCGTGATCCTGCAGTTTAGTCCTACAAAACCACATCACACATATTCTTCTCTCTTTTTTTCCACCTGGTAACCAAGTATTTTTCTTCATAAACTGAATATTTTGAGTTGAGCTTCATGTTAATAAAACAAAATAAAATGCCAAGAAATCATTAATAAAAAAACCACATTACTTTGTATACTTTAATAAAACTAAGTGAAATTGAAGAAAGCAGTATGCTTGACATGTTATAAAAAAGATCATGGCTTGGAACTTCAACTCTACTCCAAAACTTGGCTCAGAGGTTCTAATTTTGACTTATCAAATTTCACAGGAAGATATTTAGTGCATGAATTGTTGTTTCCAACTATTGCTTGGGATGCAGTTCATCTGGTAATACATTAAAAAAAAAAAAAAGAAAGAGGAAAAAGGCTTAGTCATAAAAAAATGTGCTATGGAATGAATCCCAAGTTGTTGATACACAAGCAGATGGAATCCAGCTACCTACAGCTGTCACTGAGCTGCTAACGAGCAAACTATGAGAATGAGCTTTTTCCAAGTGATCTAATGCAGCCAAATACATAGGAAACAGATCTTGGGTATTCCTCAGATTGGGAATTAAAAGTGTAAGAGATCTGGTATCCTGCCAGAAGGAATCAATTTAATTTTGGCAAGTGCTTGTACAACTCCACTCATTTGGTTTCACTTTCTGGCTCTGTGACGAAGCCCAACGAAGCTGCCTGGTTCTGGTAAGACTGCACTGAAATATCAGCCACAACAAGTTTTCATTTGCTACAAATACGTTTTCAAAAAGTTAATTTCTAATAAAAAAACTAAGCAGGCAGGTGTGTATGTATACATGGAGATGAAAAAGCCAATCCTCATCCATCCAGCATGTTTTCTTCTCTAAAATGTGATTATTGAACTTTCCTCTAAAGACTGAGATCTTAAGATGGGGAAAGTCTTAAACGTTCATACAAGAGTTGCCCCAAAGTTCTGATGATCTCAATTATGCCTAAAAAGGGTTAGAAAACTTTGAGTCAATAGTAGTTACACATTTTAACACGACAGTTTTTCGTTATTGATGTAAAAATTGGTTCAGAAATATTCATAAATGCTATATAAAATGTGTTTGTATACATACAGGGAAACAAAGGCATAAAGAACATTAAATATCTTAAATCTTCTTCACAAACTGATGTCACACCTGTACAGTGAGTGTTCTTTCTCCACCACACAGCCATAAATCAAATGAAACCGTTGTCATGCAGTGGAGTAGGTGTACACATTCATCAAAGGCAGCATTAAAAAAATGACATAATGAACCTTGCTGAACCAATAAGCAGCTTGATTCACTGTGGCTGTCCATTATATGATATTCTGTCAGCAATTTATCACAGTTCTTTACATGCTACATACATCTATAAATCAAAACTAGAAATAATGCAATTACTTTATTCTGCACAAAGGTCTCGCCAGAAGTAGATCCAGCTCTGCTGGAACAAAAGTAAGAGCTATTTAGGGCCAAAGGGAAGGTAATGATGGCTCATAATTAGGACTTGACAATAGGATGTCACAGTGCTAAATGAAATTTTAAAAAGGTACAGGCAAAAAAATATTCATATGTAAAATTATCCAGCAAGCCAGTCTGTGTTTAGGAGTCTCTGAAAAAAACCTGGAATTGCTGTTAATTCTTTCAATGGCACCACTGTAAGCAGCACGAGAAGTTAACACATCATTTGGGCATTAGAAAAAGCTGAAGACATCCCATTTTATCTTATTTCTCTGAGTCTCCCATTAGCACAGATTTCAGTATTAGTAAAATATCCAAATTTACTAGGCATTAATACAAGACAGGTAAGTCACAATACAAGCAATTCTGTTCACTTTTTTGAACACAAGTGAAAAAACCAAAATATTATTTCAGGCAACATAAATGGCCTCCTACAGAGATACATCTCTGTGCACATTCCAAAACACTCAGACCTCAGGACTGCCAGGGTCTGTAGTAACTAAAATCTTAACATTTAAGGAAATCAACTGTGCATATTACAGTTAAGCCAAGATGCTGGGTTTTCCTTCAAATTTATTTTCAATTTTAAGAATTTGGTCCAGCACAAGCACCAAGAATTAAGGTAGGCTGAGGAAAGCTCAAAGCCTTCACTTAGAAATGGCAATATATTCTGAATACCACTATTTTAAAATGCTACCCTTTCACCCAGTTTAAAATCCATTAAACACAACTTCACAAATTCAGCTCATAATTTCACAGATTCACTCAAGGCAGTGTCCTGTGTGATGTTTCAGTCCCAGGATGCATGATTTAACACCTGGAATGCAGCACATACCTTTTCAGGCTGGGAGAAGGTTCCTGCATTACAGGGAGTTCTGGGATCCCAGAGTTTCACTGTTTGATCCCAGCTGCCAGTCACCATGACATTCACTTCTGGGCAATACTCCACACACCTGATAGGAGCATCGTGGGCTCCAACAAGGTTTTCTGTAAGAAAACACAATATACTGCAACTTTATTTGCCCTACAAGCAGTCAGAATGTGGGAAATAAAGAATAAAACCAGAACACTACTGCACCACAGGCATTTTCTGACATCCTAAAGGTGCCTTTCTATGCCAGAAGTCCCTGTAATGGACAGTTCAGCCTTCAGAAGCATAAACATTGCAAAGATCAGGATTGTTAAATTTAAACTGATGT
This sequence comes from Monarcha castaneiventris obscurior, assembly GCA_026261815.1. NCBI lineage: Eukaryota > Metazoa > Chordata > Aves > Passeriformes > Monarchidae > Monarcha > Monarcha castaneiventris. The sequence continues at coordinate 4,093,163 of JAMPIT010000886.1, forward strand.
CTCTTGAGCTTAGCATTTAAGAATTTTAGGCAGTCACTGAGAGATCTTTACAGGTATAAAGTATATTCAGCATCAACTGGTATCACACTGACAAACACATTTAATATAGAAAGCAACTTAAGCTTATGTGTATTAATAATATGACAAGAGAAAGCAATTAGTATTACCCCTTAATAAAAATATTAAAACAAACACTTGTAGAAAGTCAGCTGTGGCAGAATTATTTGAGCTTTTTGGTACCATTACTGCACATACCCATTTGCCAAGCCCTGGCTATTGGCTGGTGCTGGTGACTGGCTGAAATTTGCTTTTCTCTTTAACACTCTAAAAACAAACAAAAAAAGTGAGCCAAACCAGTTCCATATTTTGCACCAACGAGGCACTGAAACTGTTACTTTCAAGCAATGTTTTCTTAGAAAAAAAGCTGTAGTACAAGGCCATGCTTGACAAAAGCAAAAGCTTTATGTATCATCTGCCATGAAAGATCATTCCAAATACATCCAAACCACAAACCTCTGAAAAACAACATCCTCAGTTTTAGTTCAGTTTGGCTAATTCCCCCTAACTGAGCCACTGCAACCTAAGGCAGAGCAGGATCATCATCAGAAAACCAACCCAAGGCATCCAACAAGCAGCTACCAAACTGTGTGGCAAGCTGCCAAATTCTGCCAGGTTTTTTAGGTGGTCCTTATTAAGGCCACTGGTTATTTTGCCAGATACTTAAATATCCCCTATCTAAAGAACCTGAAGCATATTCTGTGCATGTAAGTACATAAATCTGAAGCTTAGGCCAGTTGCTGACAGCATTTAGAATTCAATCTGCTCACCTTGGTCCGTGTTTAAGTCGTGCATTTTCAGCTGCTGATCCAGCCCTCCACTCCAGGCATGGGTAGGATCCTATAAAACATAAAATTTACCTTATTAAGTTTCCATGGCTGCTCTGCATTGATATCCTAAACTCATAACAAAGGACTTGCTTTCAAGAGTTTTGGGAAGATGGGAATTAAGACACAAATGTTAAGGTCTGACCCAGATTTAAACAGAGAAGCTTTGCAAAATGTTTAAGTGCTTTGAGTGATATGAATTTCTTTAGTTTAAAAGTAAAACTGAAGTAAGTTTTAAAAAGGCAGTTAGAGGCTATACCAAATCATTTCCTTTCCTTCATATTTTAAATGACTGACAATTTAAGTTCCATCTAAGTACAGTGTAATCCTAAAACTCATTTAGAAGGGAGACATCCTTTGAGAACCTGAGTGTTGATCCACAGTACAGCATCAGCCAAGTGACAAAATATTCAGTGAAAAAAAGCACAGGTAGGTCCCCTCTTTAATTTCAGGGACTGACAATTTCTCATACCTTGGGCACTCAGCAGCTGTAAAATAATAATTAAAAAAACCCTGCCACACTTACATAAAAAGCACAGTCCAGGACAGCTCCTGAATGCTGGTATTTGAGTCTCATGGTGTTGGCAGGAACATCATAGAGCCGAACAGTCGTGTCCCAGGATGAAACAAGGAGAAACTGAGATGTGTTTGGACTAAACTTCACTGATGAAATCCCATCATCTGGAGTTTGATTGAGTTTGAACTCGTTTGATCCCGTCATCTGCAGACAATAAGGCACAGATGCAATTTTAGTGACTACAAGAACACAGGCCTGGAAAGTGAACAAGACTGAGCCCTCTGAAAGGCAGCCCAAAGCAGACCTGAAACTTTACTGACTTTTACACAGAACAGCTTCACAACACCCAAATTTCTCACAAACTCGGAAACTCAAGATGCCAATCCCTGTCCAAAACCTCAGTAAATGCCTTTCTCTGAAGAGAGCTTTTAAATATCAAATGCAACATGAATAAACAGCACAAAATATTATGATCATTATTATAATCTATAACCTTAGATACTGTTGCTTACAAATGTATTTCCCTCACTGTGCTGAATGTGTGGCTGAGTTTTTTGAAGTAAATATTTATAAGTTATGTGAACATCAAGAAGTTACTCTAAAAAAACACATATAAGCAGAAAGGAATTGGATTTGAAAACTCAAAAAAGTGTTGATTTGCTCCTGGACTGGTATGACCCTCATATACTTCCAAGAATTGCAACACGATCATCTTTTGTATAGTTCTGGGCACTGTGCAACTTTCAGACCTCGATGCTTCCATAAGTGTTATGAAATATTTGCTACAAAAAGCTTTAAGAATTTTTTTCCCCTCTCCTAGAATCCAAAGGGCAGGTAAAGAAAGGAAAGTTATGTTTTGTGGGGTGCTGAAATGTGGAGTGACCACGGAACTGGAAAAAGTATCAACAATTCAATGAAACATCAATGACTCCAAAGGCAAACGCAGCACTCCCATTCCAGGACTAGTTGGTTGAAAAATTCCAAGGACAGCAGAAGCTATGAACTGCAAATTTCAGCTGGAAAAGAGTTTAGACCTTATAAACACTTTAAAAGAAGAAACTGTTGGTTACACATCCACCAACAAAACAACCACAGCTTCTTTTCAAGGCTTCTCAAGGCCTCAACAGCACATTTGCTTTCTGCCAAAGGAGCAGAGCAGTGAATCAGCTCAGATTTTCTCTGTCACCCCTGAATTTGTATGTACAACTGCAGAGGTGAGACTGCACCTCTGAGAATAAATCAGGAGACAAGGAGCAGATGAACCAACAGCAAGGTGCAAATTTAGGGCACAACAATTCCAGTTCAGTGCTTGGCAGTAACTGAAGAATCATCAAGGTGTGTAATAAAGTGAGGAACCCACATTCCTACACTGGAGAGATTTCCTGAGTGGGAGCTTCGCTCTGTAAGACATCCTTCAAATAACACAAAAAAACCACTCACTGTGTCAACATAAAGTGCTATTTCTGCTATTTTAACATGAAGTGAGGGAGGGGAAAACACTTTTAATAATAGAAAAAGCTTCTTGTTAGCTCTGCTTTGGGAATACTTGGGAAAAGAGAGGCTTGAGGTTTTGCAACACATTTTTGCCATGGGAACTCCACTTGGAATTCAACAGCACGTGCTGAGGATGTTTCAGGTGCAGGTCCACAGACAAAAAATCTGCAGGAATTCCGAATAACTGGGAAAATCAGACTGAACAAGCTTATTGCCTTGTCTACTTAGGCCAGAAAATTCAAACAACAAAACACAAGGATGTGAGGTACAAGTTATTGTATTAATTGAGGCCTGGTACAAATTATTAACCAGCCAAAAAGCAACTCCAGGCAGCAAAGCGACTCACACCAGAAACCTGGAAGGATGTCCCAAAGGTATTTTTAATCCAGAACAAAGTGCATAATATTAGAATCTAAGTATATCCTGCCTCTTACACATGGTAAAAAAAAAAATAAAGCAGACCAAGAGCTCCACATTGTCACAAAAACAGCTGCTCCACAGCCAAACCACAATGTCGTGCCCACCTCAAACAACAACGTCCTGGTAAAATGTTGAGGCACCACAAGAAAAAACTTTTAAACATTACCGAGAAAGCGCATGCTGCTGAAATGGCGAATGTGACTTAACTATGAGGTTCAGTTTTGTACCAAAAAAAAAAATCATTTTTAGTGAACAAGTAAGAAATCTGTGCATCTTTAGCTCCTCTGGGCACAAGTGTTACTCAGCTGGACGGAGTGGCCGGAACAAGGCAGAACGCTCCGGTGAGAGCCTCAGGACTCCCAGCCCGCGCTTTTACTGAGAAAACACGAAACTCAAAGTACCGTTTTCATGTTGAACGAGCTCCTCCCGCTGCTCCACGGACCAACAAGGAAAAGCTTTCGGACTCACGGCAGCCCCGAGGCCTCGGTCGCTCCCCGAGCCGGGTCCCGGTGAAGAGCGGCGGGATGCGTGAGACGCTGCGGGGAGGGAACACAGTGAAGGGCGGGCCTGGGAACCGGGGAGCGACGGGACCGCAGCGGGGAACGACCGCGCGGCCGGGACGGAAGGGTTGGGATGCCCCAGAGTCTCAATCCCGATGCCCAGGTGCCCAGCCCCGGATCCCCAATCCCGAATCCCCAATCCCGGTCCCGGTACCGGCCTCACCTCACCCTCAGCCTCAGCCTCGGCCCGCGCGCGCGCACTGCCGCCCCCGCCCGCGATTGGCCGCTTCGAACGCGCGTGCCGCTGCGTCCCCGGCGTGCGCCGCGCGCCCGCCGCCGCGGGGCGTGCCGGGAGTTGTAGTTCGCCTGTCCCGGGGCAGCGGCGGCCTGAGGGGTCGGGAGTTTTCTCCCCGTCCCATCCCGGCTGATAACGAAGGGTCCCAGGAGATGCCACCCGAGGGAACCGCACGGGTTGATGCGGCAGGGAAAGAGAGGCTGCTGCTGGGTTTTAGCGGTGTTAACGGGCAAACCCGAAATACGAGTTATTTCCCCTAAATAAAAAAAGGAGTCCGAAAGGCGGAGCGGCGGAGCGGGGCTGAGCCCCCTCACCCCGGCTGCCGATGCCCCGGGACGGGGGGTCTGTGCTCCAACACCGGCTGTGGAGCGCGGGGAGAGCGTTCTCCTTCCCCGCACTGAAAAACGCCTTGTTTATCCCTGCGGATATTTTATTTCTCTGCTTTTCGGGGGTTTATTTTTCGCCGTCTTCGTCGCTGTTGCTGTTACCCCCCCCCCGCGCTCGGTCCGGGCCGCACCTCGGAGCCGGTGGCCGCAGTTTGATCGCCACTTGCCGCGGGATTTTTTGGCTCTGAGTGGCCGAGCGAGGCCGTGTCCCGTGGGGAGCCGTCGAGGATGCCCGGTGCCAACCCGGAGAGCAGGGACCGGTCCCCGGCAGCACCGAGCACATCACCGCGGCTTCCGCCAAAACACTCCGAAAAACAGGAAAAAGGTCCCCGTTGGCCAAACTTTTCGGGAAATCCCCCTCATCTCCCAGCCGGGAGCAGGGCAGGGAGCCCCCGCACAGGCACAGGCGGACGGCCAGGCCCGGCTGGGATTCCCTGCAGGAAACGAGATTAGGAGCAAAAATGCCAGAAAAACAAACCCTCGGCGTTACAAGTCGTTTTCGCTCTCCCGTGCATCGATCCCGGCCCCGGTGCCGGGGTCCCCCTCGGGGACACGCGACCGAGGTGCCAAATTCACAAACGAGGCTTAAAACGGTTTAATTTTTTTTTCTTTCTTACTTTCTTTAAAAATATTTACAGATCTGAAATAACGCTTTTTTTTTTTTTTTTAATTAATTTTTTTTTTTCTTTTCAAGTGGCAGGAGGATAGCAGGAGGGCAGAGCGGGGGTGCCCCCGGCTCCCCGGGCTCTCCGTTTGCCCGTCCCTCCCATCCATCAGTTTCGGTGCCGTGTCCCCGCCGCGGGGGCGGCCCCAGAGCCCGCACGGAGCCCCCGCGGCAGCCCCGGCCCCGCTCCCGGTGCGGGTCCCGACGGAGCGGGCGCGGGGCGGGGGGCGCGGGGCTCAGTAGTCGATCTTGTTGTAGAGGTTGTAGAGCGGTAAGGCCGAGAGGTTGCTGCCGGGGTAGTAGAGAGGGGCGGGGAAGGCGATGGACCGGGGCACCGGCACTCGGAGGAGGGAATTGTCTCTGAACACCAGCGGCATCCCCACCAGAGTCTGCGCCGAGGCGTGGGCCATGTTGGCCGCCTCCAGCTCGGCCGAGAGCTGCCGTTTCCACTTGTTCCTGCGGTTCTGGAACCAGGTCTTCACCTGGGTCTCGGTGAGCTGCAGGCTGGAGGCCAGACAGGCCCGCTCCGAGCTGCTCAGGTAGCGCTTCATGTCGAAGGTGGACTCCAGCTGATAGACCTGCGAGCGGCTGAACACCGTGCGCGTCTTCTTCTTGGCGGCGCCGGCCTGCCGGTCCCCGCCGTCGCGCTGCCGGTCCCCGCAAGAAGGCGAGGAGGGTCCCAGCGGCTTCTCCTTCTCGTCCTTACAGTCCTGCTGGGGGGGCGAGAGGAAGGGCCCCCGCTCCCCGCTGCCCGCCGCCGCCGCTCCGCTCCCCTTGGCGCTGCCTGCAACAGAGCGACAGCGCGGGGGTCGCACGGCGGCCGGCACCGGGACCCCCGACGGCCGGGACCCCCGCCCCGGAGGGAAAAGCACCGAGGCGAGACCCCGGGCAGGCACCCGCCGCCTCTGCTCCCGGCGGAACACACAACCGACGGCGGGGGAAGCCATCCCTTCCTGGGTATCCCTGTCCCTCCGTCACACGGATGGATGGATGGATGGATGGATGGATGGATGGATGGATGGATGGATGGATGGATGGATGGATGGATGGATGGATGGACAGACAGGTGAGTGTGCGTGCCACAGTGAAAGCAGCTGAGTGCCAGGCTTCCTATCCGACACGAGCCGGCAAATTTTACTTTACAGCATCGCATTTCACAGACCGTTTATTCAGAAATAATGCTAAAAAAATAAACATCGTTCTTCCCCTCTGCCCGAGCGCTGTAAATAATCGGAATCTGAGAAAAAGAGCGTTATCCATCGCACCGCATCCCTCGGGGAAATCAGCGCCGGGTGGGGTGGAAAAGAAAGGAAAAAAAGGCACCCCATTTTTCCTGGAGTTCCTTCCGCCCCGCTTCACCCGCGGACGGCGCAAACACTCTGTGCCCCGAAAGCAGAGAAGGTGCGACGTGCCCCCGCCTCCCTCTTCCCGGCGGGGGCCGGACCGGGGCCGAGCCCTCCGCGGCCCTTCCCGGCGGGGCCCGTCCGTCCCGTCCCATCGCTGCGGGTACTCACCGAGACAGGTGAAGCTCAGGGGCTTGTGGCACGCCTCGGCGGGGCCCTGGGCCTCGGGGCAGAAGCAGCCGCGGTGCTTCCAGCTCTCCTCCGGCTCCTCGTCCTCCGAGGACAGGGAGAGGGTCCGGGCGCGGGCGGGCCAGGCGGGTGCCCTGTCGCCGGCCTCCCGGGGGGGATCGGCGCTGCCGCTGCCCAGGATGGACTGGATGGTGAAACTGGAGATGGGAGCAGCCGCCGGACAGCACTTGCTCGGGTCTTCTTTGCTGCTCATCCTGGGTTCATAAGAAAGCAGAGGAGGGAAGCTCTCGCTTTAGAGGGGCTCGGGGTGCGCGGGAGGGGGGTGCCCCGGCAGCCCTCGGCGAGCCGTCGGGGGGAGGTGTTTCGGGGGGCGCTTGGGGCGTGCGGCGGCCGGCTCTCCCCGCGCTGGCCCAGGCGGAATGCATGCTCCTTCCCCCGCGTCCCTATTGATCTGCGGGCGGCGGGCGGCGGGGCTTCATTTGCATGGAGGTGGCCTCCGCCGCGCCAATCACGGCGGCGGCGGGCACGGAAAGTTTGGAAACCCGCGGGCTCCGGGAATGGGGAGGCGCGGGAGGGGATGCGCCGGAGCTGGAGGGGGGAACCCCCGTCGGGTCCTCGCCGCCGTCCCCGGAGGCTACGCTGACCCCGCGCCCCCGGGGGAGGGATGCTGGCCGCCCGCCGTCCCTCCTGCCCTCCGCCTCGAGTGGGCGACAGCGACGTGGGCTGAATGGCATATGCCGGCCGGGGGCGGGGGTGTCGGGATAAACACCTCGTGCATATCCGGGGATCTGTACCCTTCTCCTCATTAGAGCAGGGAAAAATCCTCTCACGGTGGAGAGGACCCTGGTCGGCGGCACTGGGAAACCTTCCAGAGCCCGGGATTTGCACTGCGCCGCAGCCGGTAACGAATGTCCTGCCTTTTCATCCCAGGGTCTGGAAGCCGTGGGAGGGGAAGTGCCGCTGCATTTCCAGATAAACTTTGTCAGGAGTCAGGGGCTCTTCCCCTCGGGGGTGGGTATAAATAAATCACAGCCGTCGCAGCTCTTCCGCCTCCGCTCCTGCCCTCGGAAGGGGAACCCTGCAGGTGGCAGGTTTGTGTCCCACCTGTCCCAAAGGGATCGTGGGGCCGAGGGCAGGGCCTCACCGGGGTTCCTCACCTTCCCTGGAGCGGACGGGGCCGCCTCTGGGAGCCCGAGAGACTCCCCAGGCCCGCAGTTTTGGGGCCTGGAGCCCCTTTTCCCCGGAGGTGGCAGGCAGAGACCGAGCCCCGACGGCTGCCTGGGACGGGGAGCTGGGGCCTCCCTTCAGCTGCCGTGGGGTCGGTGCCTGCTTCCCGCCCGGGGAAGCCGCAGGAAGGAACCCCGGGCACGGGGCCCGTGTGGAAGACACCAGCCCGGTCCCCGAGCTGCCCCACCACCGCAGTCCCACGCTTCCCCTGCCCCCGGGCAGATCCTGCCACCCTTTCCGCCTCCATTTCCCCTGTGCCGCCACTCCAAAGGGATAAACCCCCTCCCTGTGCCCTCCTCCGTGTCTGTGGGTAGGGGCTGTCCCCGAGCCCGCAGCAGTCCCCGTCCGGGCTGCTGCAGCCCCCGGTACGGCCGGGGAGGCTCCCGCGGAGGGGAACGCGTGGGAAGCGCCTCTGCAGCTCGGAAATCCTGATGGGTTTGGTCGCATCCGTGTCCAGGTGCGATATCCTTGGCCTTGGCAGGGGCCCTGGCATCGGGCTTTTAACCCCGGCTTGCCCGAGCGGGGTGGGGCGGGGGTCTCTGCAGGCTCCAGCTGTTGATTCCTCCCCCCACGGTGCGGTCATTCCCTCTCTCCAGAAATATAACCCCCCTCCAATAAAAAAAAAAAAGGAAAAATCAAATCGGGGAAAGCAAAGAATGAGATGGAAATATACAAATCAATAGAGACAAATGTCAAGACGTTTTAAAATGACATTTTCATTAACTCCGAGTCACCATATTATGTCTGGTATATTGAATAAAGTACTTATAATATAATTAGGTATAGCGAGATGACGACTGTTACCCAGACCAGCGGCATAATCTTTAACTACTTAACTACTTGATAGACTCATTAATGGACTAATTGATTAGGAAAAGTGTTCCAGCTCCTCCTCTCCCTCTGAGGGGCAGGTGCTGTCCTGTTTTACCACATTAACCTTTTCAGTGCTTTTCAACAGGGTCGCGACACATTACAAATGGTCAGCTTTAATCATGATGTCAGCTCATTAACCCGGAAAGACCCCGCACTGAAATACAATTTAAGAAATCGTCCTTCATCCCGCTCTGCCGCTCCGCACCCAGACCCCACGGCCCTCGCGGGGCGGGGAGCGGGGCAAGGGGGCTCCGAGCAAAAGCCGTCCAGGGGACCTGCCCGACCTGGGAGAGCCCCCGGGGGCTGCCAGCCCTCCGCTCCTTGGCGGGGACGGGCCCGGAGCCGGGAGGGAAGGCGGCAGAGAGGCCACCCCGCTCCTCCGGCAGCCCCCGAGGTGGCACCGCGGTGGCACCGCTGGCCTCCAGCTGCCGCCCACGGCAGCTCCGTTCCTTCCAAGGCCACCGGCGCAGCGTGCCCCTGACACTGCCCTTCCTTCCCCACCGAGCGGGTCCTGCCCCTGGGAGCTTTCCCGGGGGGCTGCGGCAG
>JAMPIT010000886.1:4105000-4125000 GCA_026261815.1 Monarcha castaneiventris obscurior
CGGCTGCTGGAGGGGCCGAACGGCTCCGCGCCCCCCGTTCCCTACTCCAGCCCTGCGGGAGGCAAAACTCTTCTGAATCCCCAAATCTGGTGGCCGGGAAGTTTATATCTTTCCCCCCGCTGTTTGCTATACACAGCAACCCCCTATTTACTACCAAATAAAAGAAATACATGTGTGTTTCGACCACAAACAGGCGAGCTAGTTCTGTTCAGCCCGGCTCAAAACAGTGGCCGAGAAGAACCGCGTTATCTCTCGAATTGCAAACAAAGGCAGAGATTTGCCGAGCGGGGTTGCAGCAGTAAACACAAGCGGTCTCGGAGTTGCCAACAGCCGAGAGGATCGAAGCAACTTTCTTTGAATCGCACCCGCCTCCCCGACAGACAGTTTTTGTTTCTGTAAAGATGATTTTCTTTCCACCGCTCAAAGCGATTGCTCTCGCTCCTATCCCGGAGTGATGCGGGATCTCCAGGCACTTTAAGCAGGGCCGAAGGTGCGGGAGGAGGGGGTGGGGGTCCCTTGGCACCCTGTCCCGCTCCTGTCCCGCTCCAGGCCGGCGCTCCCCGCCCGGGAGCGGCGCAGCGCAGCGGGGACAGCCGGGGCTGGCGGAGCCCTCGCTCGGTGGCATCTCCTTCGAAGGGAGAAACTGAACCCTTCGCTTCCCGTTTCGCTGGAGCGTTGAGGGATAGGATGGAGTATGGGGACACTTCCTTGAAGGTTTGAGAAAAGCCCGAGCTCCAGGCTCGGCTTGCTGCGGATGCGGACAGAAAGGAGCATCCCGCTCCAAGCGATCCCTCCCGGCCGGGCTGTGGGGAAACTCCGGCTGCGGGAGAGGGGTGGCTCGAGGGGCAGCGGACAGGGCTCCCAGACCCTCGGCCCACCGCCCAACTTCACCGCAAGGTTTCACAGCATCTGCCTGCTGTCGATCCCGCGGTGTGCAAGGGCAGCGGGAAGCAGAAGAGCTGGGATCTGCTCAGATTGCTTGGTTTCTTTTCTTTTTTTTTTTTTTTTCTTGATTAAAAAAAAAAAATCCTTCCGAGCCCCATCAACCCCACCAAGATCATCGTTCCCTTGGGAAATGATGCTGACAGTGCCGGGACGGGCGCGGAGAGCCGCTGCCCGCTGCCCGCCCGCTCCAAGGCCGCGCTGCGGGCTCCGAGCCGCTCTGGTGTCCATCGGTCCTTCCTCTACTGGGGAAGGGCCGGGAGGGTCCAGAATCGTTTTCTGAGCGCTGACCAGAAATAAATGAGCTTTTTTTCCTTGCCTTTTGATAACATCGTGCTGCCGCGCTGTAAAATGGAAAGACGTATTTACTATGACAACAATATTTTTAATGGGCTGCAAGCGACTTGGCCCAAAGTTGGTACTGCAAACAGCAAAGGCATCGCTCTGTTTGTAGGCGACACAGCCAGCACCGTATTTTGACCCCGAAACTCTGTTTATTTTTCATTTACGACCCATTGCCACGGTTTTTATCCCAAACGAAAAGAAAACGCGGGATTATCTTTTCACAACGCTGAGTTTTATTTTGATTTCTTTGGCCCCAAGTCCTGCCCTCGGCGCTATCAACACGTCGATTCGGGCCAATCTGCGGCAAGCGGAGAGCGATCCTATCTCCGAATAACCCTGCCGGGGGTTTTTAACACGCGTGACGGCCCCGGCCGTGGGCAGAGGGCGCAGCCCGGGGTGGGTTGGACACCCTGCGGCAGCCCCCGGAGGAGGGGGGCGAAGGGAAGGGCAGGGCAGCACCGGGGGGGAGCAGAGGAAGGGGCGGCAGAAGTTCAGGGGAAGCCCTGGAGGAGGGGAGGCGGCGCTCCCGAGGGAAGGGCTCCCCCCGCTGCCCCCGCGCGTTCCCGGGGGGCTCCCGGGGGGCTGCGACCCCTCGCTCGGGGTAACCCGGGCACCGCGACCCCGCTGGGAAAGGTCCCCTGGCTCCCCATCCCCTTCCCGGAGGAGGGAGCCGCTGGATACCCGCTCCAAGGAGCCCCGGCGGGATCGGCTCCCGGCCCCGGCTCACACACAACCCTTTTTTGTTGTTTTGTTGTTTCTATTTTTTTTTATTTCCATATTTTGTTGTTGTTTATTTATATTTTTTTTTTCCGCCCGAAACCACACTTTAAAAATGATAAGGAACGGGTTTTATTGATTTTTTTTTTTTTCCACCACAACATTAAGTTTATAACAATATAGGCTGTTTTAAAAATAGGACCGATCCCTAACAGAAAGCGAGAGGGCAGAGAGTACAACCGAAAGTGGGAAACAAAATTTAAAATGAAACAAAGAAAAGAAACCAACCAACCCAAACCCTTGGGAAGACAGCAAACAATTGTCAGACAACAGGTGAGCAGACACTAAGACAGAGAGAGACTAGAGGTGTCCACTCCTCGCTTGATTTCTGCCTATTAAAATCCACATACTCAATGGACTTTAGAAGAAAACTGTACATCATATCAAATAAATTAAAATTGCCCTAAAGTTGATTGTCCTTCACTTAAAGCGCCCAGCTCACCGAATCTCCCTTATTTATTCGCATAAGCCGGGCTGATGCTAATTCCCATGCCCTGCTCCTCTCTTCTCACTTTCCTTCGCTTTTAATTCTTTTTTATTTTATTTCGCACAACATGAAGAAACGCAATTTTACAATGCTAAAAACCCTTTCCTCACCATTCAAATAAAAGCAGTGCTTTAAGAATCGTCGTACAATATTGCACAGTTCAAAAGTACAATAATATTAATAATAATAATAATAATAATAATTAGTATTACAAAAGAAAGCAAAAGGGTACAGATTTTTTTTCCCCCCAGATACCGAAATAACTTTACAAGGAAAAAAACCCGAAACAACCCGACAACTAGGAAAACAAGAATTATAAACAAGAATTAAAAATGTCTAAGTAAACGATAATAAATAAGGGTCGCCCAAAGCGTGCGGGTGTATTTAACCGTTCACTTTGAGGCTGTATTTCTTGCTCGTGAAAGTCTCATGACAGAAACCGAAAGGTACAAAACGTGGGCAAGCAAAGAGGCAAAGGTCTGCTTAAACGAAAAGCCGTGGTCGATGAAGTTTGAGTCACGACAGGATCAGGAGCCTGAACAATTATTTGGAGGCAGAAGGAGAGGTCCGAAAGGAACAGAAATTCAGCTTCCCATTCGCATTTGGCAAATCTCGAAGAGTGGCCTGGGACCATTCATTTTTTATTACTATCCTCTTTTTTTCCCCCTTTTTTTCTTTTTTTCTCTTTTTTCTTTTTTTCTTTTTTTTTTTTTTTTTTTTTTTTTTACAAAAATAAAACTAAAGCCACAGAGACCATCGCGGTTTTCATCCACGTTTACAAAAGGTGTGACAGCTCCAGGGTTCTCTACAAGCCCCCGCTTTCATTTTCCTCATTTTCGTTTCCCTCCCACCCCCACCTCCCATTTTTCTTTTTATTCCTTTTTTTTTTTTTTTTTTTTGCCTAAATTTTCGCCACTTTCCTCCTATCACCACCCGCCGAGGGGTCCCCCCAGCCCCGCACCCGTGTCCCCGCAGTGCCCCCCGCTCGGCAGACGCCGGCCGGGCGGCTCGCACCGAGGGGCTGCAGTACTTACAAGCGGCCGGGTGACTTGCGCGCCTCTCCGCGCCCCTCCGCGCAGCGGCGGCCGGGCTCACACGGGCCGCAGGAGCGGCACGGAGGTGACCACGGGGTGGGAATAGTAGACGGGGTGAGGGAAGGTGAGCAGGGGCTGCGTGCCGGGGGCTCCGCCGCCCCCCGCGCCCCCCTCCGCGCCCGAGTTCTCGTGGTAGAGGATGGGGACGCGGACGATGCGCTGCGCGGCCGCGTGGCTCAGGTTGGCCGCCTCCAGCTCGGCCGCCAGCTGCCGCTTCCACTTGTTGCGGCGGTTCTGGAACCAAATCTTCACCTGGGTCTCTGTCAGGTGCAGCGAGGCGGCCAGGCCGGCCCGCTCCGAGCTGCTCAGGTAGCGCTTCATGTCGAAGGTGGACTCCAGCTGGAAAACCTGCGAGCGGCTGAACACCGTGCGCGTCTTCTTCTTGCGGCACGGCTTCTTCTCCGGGCTCTCCTCCCGCTTCTTCCAGTCCTCCGCGCCTCCCTCCTTCTTCGCCTCCTCCGAGTCGCTCTCCTCCAGGACGATCTCGTCGGGGCTCTTGGAGTCCAGCTCCTTCTGCTCCCCCTCCGCCTTCAGCAGCGGCTCCGGGGAGTCCCGGTCGGTGCCCGAGGCGGGGGACGAGTCCCTCAGCAGGGATTTCTCTGCGGCTGGATAGGAAGGACGAAGCGGGGCATGAAAGGGGGACATGAGGGACACAAAGAGACACCTTCACCACCCAGGCCCCGCGTCCCGTCAGGGGGAACGGGACCAGCCGGCCGGACCCCTGCCTGGCCCCGGCGCCAGCTTCACCCCTCGCCCCGCCGCCCCCGGTCCCCACGGCCGCGGCCCCGCCGGGCAGAGAGGGAGGGAAGGAAGGAGTGATGGAAGTTGCGGGGAGCGGTACCTTCCGTGCGGGGCAGGTGGGCTCCGGCCGGCGTCAGGGCGTAGGGGTACCACCAGGTCTGGGCGCGCTCCAGGCAGTGCGCGCTCAGGGCGAAGCGCGGCGCCGGGATCTCGAAGCGGGGGAAGGCGAGGTCGCCCACCTGCGAGAGGGCGAAGCCGGCGCCGTCCACCGCCGCCTTGCCCGAGGGGGCGAACAGCGCCCGCGGCTGCTTGGGGGGCGCCTTGGGGGGGCCGCCGTTGAGCAGGTTCTTGATGTAGAAGGACTCCTTGGGGGGCGGCGGAGGGGCGCTGGGTGGCTCCTGCCCGGTCTCCGGCATCCTCCGCTGCCCGCCCGGCTCCTGGCCGCCGCTGGCCCCGCAGCCCGCGCCCGGCGCGCAGGTAGCCGCTCCCGGCGGCGCGGGGGACAGGAGCGGCGGGGCGGCGTGGGAGCGCGGCGGCGGGGCCGGCCGGGGGCCCCTCGCATGGGGGGGCGGCAGGGCGGGGGGCCGGGGGGACCCGAGCAGCCCGCGGCACCGGGAGGCTGCTGCGGGCAGGCGGAGAGCCGGGGTCGTCGCTGCCGCCGCCGCCGCCGCCGCCGCCGCCGCCTCCCGCCGCCGCTGCTGCTGCGTCAACCCGGCGCCGGATGCTAATGATGAAATCAAAATGTCATCCCCGTTCCGCGCGGGGAGCAGGCGGCGATTGGGCACGCACAAAGGCGAATGGGATCGGGCGGGAGGCGGCGGGAGGAGAGGGCTCCGCGCAGCCCCTGCCCGCAGCCGCCGCGGGCCCGGCCCCCCCTCCCCGACGCGCCGCCGTGCCCGGAGGCGGCGACCGCCCGCCCGTTCCCGGCGTTTGCGGAGTCCAATTAGGCGGCGAGCGGGGCCGGGCCGGCGGCACAAAGGGACCGGCTCGGCGGAGCGCGGCCAGAGCTGCGGCGGGCGAATGGCCCGGGCCGCGCCGCTCCTGCCTCAAAACCGCCCCCGCCCCGCCGCGCCGCCCCCCGCGCCCCCGCCCCGCGCCGCCGCCAACAAAAGCCGCCCGCGGCCCGGGGGGGGAGCCGGCCGGGCCGGGCCCGCCGGGATACCGGGCACCGGGACAGCCTCTGCCTGCGCCCCGCCGTGGGGCACGAACGGCTTGGCGGGCGGCTGCGGGGCGGGGGCTGCCGGGCGGCCGCAGGGCTCTGCCCCGACCGTGCCCTCCGAGCCCCGGGCGGCCCCGCCGCGCCCTCGGTCCCCGGCCGGGCAGCAGCGGGGCCGGCGGGACACGTCGAGCCCGCGGCGGAGGGGCCACAGTGGGCAGCACCCGGGCCCGCCGCTCGTGGGATCAGGGCACAAGGGATTCGTTCCTGCCCTGCTCCCGGGGTTCGGGCTCCGGGAGCTCCCGGGATCCATCCCTGCCCCTCTCGGGATCCGGGCACGGTGCTTCTAGGATCCATCACTGCCGCTCTGGGTGTTCGGGCACGGAGTACTCCCGGGATCCATCCCCGACGTTCCCGGGATGCATCCCCGCTGTTCCAGGGATACATCCCCACTGTTCCCGGGATCCATCCCTGCCCCGTTCCCGATCCATCCCTGCCCCGTTCCAGATCCATCCCTTTCCCACTCCCGATCCATCCCTGCCCCGTTCCCGATCCATCCCTGCCCCGTTCCAGATCCATCCCTTTCCCACTCCCGATCCATCCCTGCCCCGTTCCCGATCCGTCCCTGCCCCATTCCCGATCCGTCCCTGCCCCGTTCCCTATCCATCCCTGCCCCACTCCCGATCCATCCCTGCCCCGTTCCCTATCCATCCCTGCCCCGTTCCAGATCCATCCCTTTCCCACTCCCGATCCATCCCTGCGCCGTTCCCTATCCATCCCTGCTAGGTTCTGGGATCCACCCCTGCCCCGTTCCCGATCCATCCTTGCCCCATTCCCGATCCATCCCTGCCCCGTTCCGGAATCCATCCCTGCCCCATTCCCGATCCATCCCTGCCCCGTTCCGGAATCCATCCCTGCCCCATTCCCGATCCATCCCTGCCCCGTTCCCGGTCATTCCCTGCCCCGTTCCCCGTCATTCCCTGCCCCGTTCCCGGTCATTCCCTGCCCCATTCCCGATCCATCCCTGCCCGGTTCCCGATCCATTCCTGCCCCATTCCCGATCCCTTCCTGCCCCATTCCCGGTCCGTCCCCGCCGCTCCCGGGGTACAGGCACAGGGCGCCCCCTGCCGGGCCTCGGGAGCGCCCCGCGTTCCGGGACGGGCGGGCCCGGAGCATCCCCCGCACCGCCCCGCACATCCCGGGACACCGGGAACCGGCGGCTCCGAGCCCCGGGAGCCGCGACGGGAGCCCCGGTAGGGCGGCAACACCGAGTACTGCCCCGGTACCCGGCGGTGAGGAGGGAAGGGATGGCTTCTGTTTTGGGAAGCGAAAAACAAGTGAAAAGGAAGTGAAAAAGAAGGAAGGAAGGAAGGAAGGAAGGAAGGAAGGAAGGAAGGAAGGAAGGAAGGAAGGAAGGAAGGAAGGAAGGAAGGAAGGAAGGAAGGAAGGAAGGAAGGAAGGAAGGAAGGAAGGAAGGAAGGAAGGAAAGAAATACCAGCCACTCAATCACTCAATTCTGGCATTCTTCTAAACATCTGGAATACCTTTGAGCATGCACGGCAAAAATCTGCCCTGGCACATGCAGAGCTCTGGATTCAGATGTGCTCACACGTGCATAGGGGGCAACAATCTCTACTTGTAAACGTTTTAATGCCCAGATCAAATCTGCCTGGTTTTTCTTGCTATTTCGTTTTAAAGACACCCATTTGGCAATTTGAAGCAAGACATCTTTTTTCTGAATCAAACTCCCCAGTTCTTCCTCTCGAACACCTGGGAAAATAGAGGAGAGATTTTTGGGAGAACACCTCCCATAAATAGAGGGAGAATTATATAGAGCCAGTCACACAACATTTTTGGCTGCAACGGATGTGGTATTTCATGTCCCTTCCACACATCTCGGGAATGGGGTCTCAGCAATCAATAGTTTGCAGAAATATTCTGTTACTAACAACTGTTTCTTGTTCCTGCTCTCGTTAAGAGCTTAAAGCACCTGGCAAAGTAAAGGTCATCGGGAATTTTTCAAAGAAATGCTCTTTCTCTGGGAATATCCCTTAGCTCCAGAGTAAAATGTACAGAGGGGGAAAAAAAACGGACAGAAAGAAAATAGTTTCTATTCAGAAAACAGCCAACAGCCCCCTAGCTCAGGCTCCTGCCTGAGACCTGGGATAAAGCTCTGTGTTAAATGTTTGCAGCTCTTACACGAAAAGCCAAGGGTGAAAGGTTCTTATAGGAGACCCCAGTGCATTTCTCCATCTCAGTGAAGATTTTATTTAGATATGAGTCACCAAAATAATTCTGTCCTGAAACTCCCACCCTTTTCCATCCATCTTTCACTGCTTTGGTAATTATGAGGTCCTAATCCCTTTGGAGTCCCTCAGGGCAAACAACTCACGGTAGAAAGCCAAGCAAGGACAAAAAAATCAAACCAGCCTCTGGAAATGTTAAAAGAAATTCCCACTTTGCAATTCTTTGCTACAAAACAAACAAAACCCTGTAGTGTTCTAAAAGAGCATTTCTCTGTCTCTATTATTTAAGATCCATAGATTTCTGATTTATTTATGTATTTTATTCATTCCCCCTCCCCAAAATTATCTGGATGTTAAAGACTGGTATTGACCATTCTCCTCTTGCCCACTGGTGATGGAGCTGAGTGGATTTTGCTGCAGTCTTTATTTCTGTTTCTAGACTTTCACTCGTACCATTCCATTGTAAACAGATAATTATTATTTCATTAGCGTTGCAATTCAGAATTAATTGGCTAATTTACGCATGGATCAATTGTATAAATGTGATGTTTGTGATAGGTGCTTGATATGATTTACAGCAATTGTTTATTTTCGGGTTTTGGCTGTATTGTATTGCAAAGTGATTTATCTCCTTATTTATCCTGTCTCAGCACAGCCTCTTCTTTTTCATTATTTCTCTAAAGAGCTGCACTCTTGCTGGGCTGGAACGTGAACATGTGTGCTGTGACTCTGTGGTGCCCCACTGCTATGAGCTCAGCCTGCTGCTGAGGATGTGCAGAGCACAGCAGCCCTGTTTCCCTGGCAGGAATTACCCACTGCAGCCTGCATTTCACCCAGCTCCTTATTCCATCTTCATCTGCCACCCCTGAGCATCCCCATTGTAACCACAGGTGACAAACTTTGCGTCACCTTGGGTTCAGCTTTCTCTTTGCCATCCTGAGGAAAGGGCAGTGCTGAGTTTCCTTGGTCCTCCTTTTGTCCAAGTGGGAGCTCTCCTGAAGATGTTTGCAGCATCTGGCTTTCCAGCAATTGTAGGGAAGCAGAATTCCATGGCTCACATTAAACATAATTCCACAGGAAAATGCTGAGGCACCTCCTTGCATCAGGGTTTGGATGTCCAGAAGGAGAAGAGAGAAAGGATGAGGAGACATTTAACAGCTTGCCCCACACAGAAGCACTCCCTCCCCAGGCAATCAAAATGAATCCTTCCACCATCAGATTTTAGAGCTCCTGTCATGCTGTCCAGGCATATAAACCCAATTTTGTGAGTGCCAGAGATTAACTTGCTGCAGAGTCTGAGACGTTCTCAATGGCTCTCCCCTACCTACTGCAAATCCTTTCATATGATCAGGGCCTTCTTAAAATCCGAATTCTTCAGAAACACGGCATTTCTCCGTCAGTCTTTCAAGTGCTGCTTCTGAAATGCATGGCTGGAAACAAACAGAGCTTACCCAGAAAAGGGATGCTACTTTCTCATCAAAAGGAATGTCTCTTGTGGGATGTATTTGATAAGGATGTTTTATTCAAGACTGGAAAAACTACAAGGGAGTTATGCTTCGAAGGCTGTCTCAGGTTTCCCCAGGCTGAGTGGATCAGGGTGCATGAGATGTGCGTGGGTTGAGAGGTATTTTGGAACAGTTAAGGTTGTTCCCTTATTATGCCTTACAATGGCATTTTTGTACCTTTAAATGGAAGGCTTTGTTAGTGTCTGTTTTCCAGTGGCTTCCTGGCAAGCTGAGAGTCTTCCCTGACAAATATTAGAGTCTCATAGCACTTCAAGAAAGCAGATTGTTCAATTTATGAGACTTTTATTTCGGAGGCTTGTCGCAGTCCTGTGTCTGACTCACAGAGATATCATTTTTATCGGAAAAGGGGAAGAATTTCTATGTTGTGATGTTTTTGTGAAACAAGTCCCACTGCAAATTCTGTGTAATTTGGAGTACATCCACGGGGACAGAACTGATGAGGTGCAGGTGAGGTGATCTAAGCACAGCCTTTGTCTCACAGAGCACTACACAGGTACTCTGCAGAATGTGATGAGATGCTCTGATGTCATCACAAACTCATACAACATCTCCTCTGCTTTTGTCCTCTGGACTTGCCCACCAGTCTGATTTCTAGAAGGTTTCATCATCCTGGCATTAGTCATGTGTGCACAATTTATCACTTCCACAAGCAGACTCACTGAATGGAGGTCAGCTAAACACACCGGAGGAAATCCTTTGTGAGAAGCATCGCTGGAGGATTTGAAGGCAGAGCATGTGCTGTTCTTTAACATCTTATCCAAACATAAACTTCGGCTCATCTTTCAAAATGTGTCAGGACAGAGTCATCCATAGAAAAATGAATGAAAGTGGCTTTGCAGCTCCTATATCTGAAGACCATTGCTTTTATAGCCAGTTGTAAATTCTGAAGTATCATGTAAAAAAATAAAAACACCCAAAAATCAAAACCCGGACAATGTAAAAATCAGGACTGGTGAAATCCAAAATAAGCAGATTTCTCTGTGGTCATAAATAGGTAATCTATTAAAATCCACAAAAAATCCCGTCACCACACCTGAAAAGTGCTGAGTATTTCCAGCTCCTACTGAAATAGAAAATTTCTGCACAGCTCTGTGGTGAATGTGGCTAGAAAAGAGATTTTCTAACCCACACTCAGCCTTCAGGTCTCAGATCCAAACTGTCCATTAGCAGAGAGCCAACAGAGAGCAGAGCACATCCAACGCTGGTGTGCAGGGCAGCTGGATAATGTGCAGTTTTAGGAGTTCTTAAATAATCATTGATTTCAAAAGTGTTACAGCCCATTGACTCAAAAATCAGCTGCTTATGAAGCCTCTCGTGTTCACATCACCGATCCTTGGCAATTGTACAAGAGTTATGCAGGACATACACAGTGAACATGGGCTGTATTTGGAATTTCATGGAAAGACCCTGAGATCACCCCAATTTCCCCAAGAAGGTTTGCTGTAGCTGGCATGACAGTCTGAACCAGCTTGTTCCGAGTCAGCAGGTCCCCAAAATAGCCCGTGGATTTGCAAAACAAATGAATGATGGGGTCATTTTGAGCTTCCACAAGAGCTTCTTTGTCAAAACCTCCGTGTGCTTTGCACTTATGAATGACCCTGCCTCACCTGCCTGTCCCCAGGGAAAGCTGCTCCTCAGGGAAGCTCCGTGTTTCAGGAATCCCAGGAAGCCAAAGTGATGCACACACCACAGGAGGCTCCTTCTCCCTCTTTTGGCTGGGGCATGTCCAAGACTTCTTGTCTTCAGATATTCAGGCTGTGTAAGGACACACGTCCCTCCCATGGTGCACAGACTCTGTTCAATGAGTTCTGCAAAGCAGAGCAGGAAAAATAATGGTTTCTGGTAAAAAAACCCATTTTGGTAAAATGGTTTTACACAACATTAATGTAAATTCCAGGGAAAACTTTATCCTAGACAACAAAGTTGCTTATTTCTATGTATATAAATACAAATGCACAAACCCACATTATAAAAACAAAGTATCAGAGGCAAAGAAATGACTAGACAAATTTCAAATTGTCCTTCTTTGAGCCACAACTTCACATTTTTTTCTTTGTTTGTTGTTGTTTTTTGGGGGGTTTTTTTCACATTGCTGCTTTTTTTTATTGTACCATTGAACATTTGGAGATCTATTAGAAAGACAAGCATTATACAGGAAATATTTTTAATGCATTTTGGTTAAACATTAGCAATATACACCAGAAATTCATCAGTAATAAGCCTCATGGAAGCAATGGTGGAGAGAATTAGAAAGATTAAATGCAAGTTGTGCAAAACTTCTGACACTCAGCTTCATCACGATCACAGCCATCAGAGTTGCACCTTTTTTTGAGCAAGAGAAGATTCCCTTTGGAATTAAGGCACAGGGATCCAACCAGTCCAGAGTGGTGGCTGGAAACTCCTTTCTCATATGAAGATATGAAAAGCAGCCATGAAGAACTAACAAAGCACAGCTAAGGGTGACTTCTCCACATCACTTTGCATGAAGAGATTTTTGGCTTGTCACTAAGGATCTGTAAATAATATCAGAAAAAAAAAAAAACAATTAAAAGAGACTGAGTGCAGTTGAACACCTTCTTCAAGGTGGCAGATAGGGAAAATAAGAATAAAATATCATGTGTGACAGGAAGTGAAAGAACTCCAGCTGGGTACCTGCATGAAATGCAACATATTTTTAAAATGTTGGGTAACTATAGAGCAATAGAATTGTCAAAATAATAATTTTAACATAGAGGCAAACATCAGCTGTTTCCCCTGATGTGGACTCTTGCCATGTGTTCTCATTCCCAGAGTGTGACACCTAAGTTATTTGTCCAATGCTGCCATGAAAAAAAACCCCTCACCACAGAACCAAACCCACCCAGAGCACTGCTGCTGCAAATATTCCAGCCAGGAAAATCCTGTGTGGTACACATCACGCTGCCATGAGAAGTTTGTTATGCGTTGCTGTGCTTGAGAGCTGCAGTGGGGTGAGGAATAGAGGAAATGCTAAAAGACTAGAGGGAAAACATGTGAATGACACCTCTGCTTTTTGTTTGTTTGTTTGTTGGCAGCAAGGGCTGCTCCGAGGGAGGGGATGAGGTGCTGTCTCTCCAGTCGGAGATCCTGATTTGATTCTGTTCCAGCCACGATGCTTGCAAAGCACTGAAGCTGATCAGGAACTGCAGAGCACCGATCAGGATTTCCAGATGTCCTTGAAAATGCCCTTCACCTTCACGATCAGGCTCTGAAATGATAATATATTGATCGGAATGCTTGGCAGCAGCGTGACACACGCAGGGTTATTGATAAGCAGCGCTGATATTTCCAGGTGACAAACAAGGGTGGGGGAAGCGATTAAAACAGGGATCCAAAGCTGCCACGAGAATTTCCAGCTGGGAAACTCGGGCTCTGAGTGACATCGCCCACCAAAAGGCTTCTGCTTTTTGTCTGGGGACAGATTTCCATCTGAATCTGCGGAGAGTAATATCTGATATGGTTACACTGATGCTGACGCAGACAAATCCAGCAGTGGATGGATGGACAGCAGGATGCCTCCCGCTCGTCCCGGAGGCGCGGCCGCCCTTCAGCACCAGGGCCAGCGCCGGGAGCATCCTCCCGCAGCTCCGGGAGCCGGGATCCCATCCCGGGATCCCTCCGGACACCCCCTATAACGCTGCTCTGAGCAGGGTGAAGGGCTCAGTCCCTGTGTGCTCGTGGGGCTGTGCGAGAGAGAAAGAGGGGACTTAATGGATGTATTCTAAAGGCGAGGAAAAAAAAAAGAAAGAAAGAAAAAATAAAAGAAGAATTAGAGGTTTTCTGCTATTGTAAAAGCTCCAAAAAACAAAATAATTAAATGTATCTAAACCTGGACATTACAAGTTCAATCCAGGACCCTTTGTCTATTGTGCCCTGAACCTTCTCGGGAAAATTCAAGGGAATTACATCTCGGGTAATTTTAATATCAAAGCATTCCATAAGAAGACGTGGGAATTTTTTCCTTTTCCAGTAGTGTTGATGCATTGCCCTGTTTATTCCCCCGCTGGTATTTTTTGTACTTCTCAGGGATATATCAAAGTTTATGCAGTATGTGTAACTCGGGGGAGATGGAAAAGGCATTGACAATATTAATTGTTTCATAAATAGCGTCAGATAGGATGTGCTTTTTATACTCTTGGTTTAAACCCTGTTAGTGAAAAACCAATACCCTGCCATTTGTTTATACTTTTCTTGGCGTACAAGGCAGATATATTAGAGAGAATGAAGCCAATAAAAGGTTACAGGCAGCCTTTTCCACTCTCAACTTTTAGGCATGGTCCCTTTTTCAAAAGAAAACTGTCTTTTATTTTGGAACATTATAACCATTCCACCTGTCTGTAAAAATGTATGAAGAACCAGAAATTACAAAGGACCAAATAGAAAGGACCCTCTGCTTTTAGTTGAGCACTTCTTCACACAAACAATTCCATAGACTCCACCACAAGCAATTCCATGCCTCCACAAGTACCTGCTGAGGCAGAGGGATGAAGGGCTCCACCAGCCAGCCCAGCAGTGTTGGGGTCTCTGAGGCAAAGCTGCCTCAGAGAAAAAGGCTCAGCGTCAAAAAAAATACCTCTTTTCTTCAGTGTTCTTATTTGGATCCAAGAAATTTGTCACAGAACAAGTCCTGAGAGTGGAGAGAGGAACTGCAACCAACCCCAAAGGCAGCACATGACTGATAGTTTCAGACAAGGAAAACACTCTTCAAATTAATTACTGGAGTTCTTGCAAAAGCTTTTAATCCAAGCAATGGTAGAAGAGACTCCTGAAAAAACAGTTTGCACTGCAAGCATTTTATTCCTTGCAGTTCTTTTATTTCCCTTATTCAGCCTTTTATTCCCTGCAGGAAGGGACAAGCAGGTAGGTTATGGTGGGTTTACCTGGCAGGGTGTGGTGGGGTTTGCCTCTGCTTTCATTTTAAAAAATGTTTTAATCATGTTCTATGCAGCGTCACATGCCAAAGAAATACAACCCTTGCACATCTTTAAACCAGAGTTTCAACTCTGTCATGTTCTGCTATATTAATATTGCAGTTTTGGAAGATATGTAGCATAGCAGCAACTAACTGAGGGCTGGAACGTTGGAAATCCAGAGAGGAAAGAAGGAAGAAAATGCCATTCAATATTCCTAGAAATTCTGTAGAAATCCATGAAAATGTGCTGTGCATTGGGGTTTTTTTCATAGCATGAAATGGTCCCTCTGCAGTCTTGAGTCCCTTCTGCAGGATACCAAGAGCAGCAGTTATCCTTAAGGAAAGGCACTCCCAGGGTTTTCCCTTGATCTCTGCACAAGGAACGTGAAGCTTGATGTCCTGGTTTTCAGAGCAGCTCTTCATGGATCATCTCCTACAACTTCAGGAACTTTCTGTGCAGAATCAAAGGTCGGGCCCTGTGGCAAAGGCATAAAATTCATTATCAGAGGGAACACCAAGGCATGGTCCTTTCTCCATTCCAGCTGCACAGAGGAGGAGGCTTTGCTCAGCAATCACTTTTATTCCAGAATTATTTGTTGCTCAGACTACAGTAAATCAGGAGTATCTGACTTCTTCAGCACCTCTGAGGCCCAGAAGGTTTTTAAGGACGTGTTCCAGAAAAGCAGAAACTTGCTGAAAAACAGAGGAAGAAAAGCCACAGCCAGAGGTACCTATGGAGGCACCAGGTGTCAAAGCCAGGCAGAGATCAGATTTTTTATTTGCCTCCCAGGCAGAGCCTCTGCACACCCAGACCTCAGCAGTACCTGCAGAGGACTGACAGGTGCCTGCACGAGTAAAGAAAGCACTAAGAGTGCCAGAAGCAGAATAAATGCTGGCTGGAAGGTGCTCCCACTCGCTGCCCATGGCTGATTGTATCCTAGCCCTGTGATGTGTGCAATGTACTTGGGACCAGATGAGAAAGAGCCACCCTGAGCAGAGTCCTCCACCCTAAATCCTCCTGTGATGTGGTCAGACAGAGGGAAGAGCATCGGGGTTACCCAATGAAAAGTACATTTTAAAGAGCCAGGTTTCACCCCTTTTCCAGCACAACCTTTTCCAATTGCTCTGGAAGGCCAAGAGACACAAGAAGAGAGAATTTTTCTCCCTCAGTGCAAAAGGAATGTGACAAGTGGCGGGCTCTGTGTGAAGTCTTTACCTAAGTCACGTTAATCTCATCATTAGACCCTAATCTCCAGCTCCAGCATTCGAGAGCACAGTGCACCCCACCCACGGCATCGAGGCTGCCCCAGAAACACCCTTTTGCCTCTTACATCTGTTGAGCTGATTTGAAACACCACAACCAAATCCCATTTCCAGCAATGCACGTGCTTTGCCTTGCTCCTCAACCTGCCAATCCTAATGACTTGCAATTAAGTCAAAGCCTTCCTCATGCTCTGGGTCTCCCTGCCCATCCTCCTTGCAAGGCTGTGGCTTTAATTTTGCCCTTCTCACAGCAGCAGACTCCTAGGGCAGGCAGCAGGATTATGGCTCACACACTGTGGGAAGTAATGATGATCCAAAAAGCAAACGGAGGTGGGCAGTGAAGGAGAAATCACTTATGCAAATAGAAATATTTTCAATAATGATCAACAGCATGAGAAAGAATATAGGAAAAATTACATTAGGCAGAGGAGCTTCATTTTTAAAATGTTCCCTAAGTGCTAGAAATCTTCCCATCTTCATTTTTCCCTTTAAACTCTGTCATTTGTACAGCCTATTAACCTTTAACTTTATGACTATCCTAACGTGAAATACTGGCAGCATTTAAGTGTGAGAATACTAGAGACCTGCCTTCCTGGTTGGCAACAGAGGTGAAGCACTTTCTTTTAAATCAGTCATTTTTAATATCAGTCATATACACACAGCATCAGAGACACTATTTTTAGATTCACGTGCTGGTGTTACTTTTAACAAATGCTCTACAGACCCCAGTTCTCTTCCCTCAGAGATCTTACAGAGCCCTTCTTGTCTGTCCTCTCTCAGTTTGTCTCCCTAATTGTAGTCTTCAATTCTGCTCAAAAGCAGAGGAGAAAATTAAATCAAATCACTTTCTTCAAATTCCCTCTTTCCTGCTCTTAAAAAAGACAACATAAAATTAATTATTTGTGTTTATCAGAGTTGCTGAGGAGTTGAGCCGAGGCTGGGACTTCATTGTGTGGAGCCCTGAACCACTGTTGCTCCAGCCACTTCTGCCCTGCAGACCTGGCACGGGGCAGGTGAGGAGGGGTGATTAAGTGGCTTCCAAAAGGTGGTGAAGACAAAGTGTCTCATCCTGGTGGTGACTGCTGGGGCTGTATCGATTCCACCCGTGGCAGGGGACGGAAGAGCTTTAGCACGGAGCTTGTGAGGTTTTAATTGTTACCATTAGTTCAAAGCACCGGAGTGACAAGGGCTGCTCAGACCTGAGGACAGGAACCTCTGTGGTTTGTAGCTAAATCTCAGTGATTAAACAGCACCCAGAGATGAGGGTGGATGATCTGTTGGGAGTCTGCTGGATCTCCTCTCTGCCAGTGAGTGCATTCCTCGGGGGCTGGGCATGGCCCTACCGTGGGGCATCACCGTGGCCTGGGACAGCATCCAAAAAGAACTTCCAGTTGGAAAGAACAGCCAAAGCTGTTACACTGATGGCTGAGAAAACATTGCCTCAGAGCTGAACCACCAGAATTTATTTACACAAAGCCTTCCCCTTTTCCCTTGCTCTTTCGGACTCGGCAAACCTTCGAGAAGCTCAGCAGGGAGCCCTGGAGCAGCACTTTAAGGCAGTTTTCCAGGCAGGAGCCTGTGCCTCTCTCCTTAATCAAAAAATATCCAGCCCCAAGGAGCCAGATGGGGACCACAGTGGCCCTGGCTGCCCAGTCCTTCTCTGGACCCCTCAGGGTGGGCAGGAGGAAGCCCAGGGCTGTACAAATGTCCCTCTCTGTCACCTCCAAGGCACGGTCCTCCCTTCCTGAGGGAAGGACACAGGCAGGGTGCTATGAGGGGTGCTAGTGGTGGTGTATTTCAGCTGTGACAAAGGTTTGAAACAGGAAATTTTACTCTGCTGCAAACTCTCTTCTGAGCTTTCAGTCTCTTAGGGAATCTGCTTTCAGGACTGCTCTCCTGAACCTGAAAAAGCTTCCCTGAAACTGCAGACTCACTTTGGGGTAGAAATGATCAACCACCAGGCCAAGCAGGAGCTCTGCAAGGATTTTTGGCTATGGATCAAATTCAACCAAGGAAAATAAATAGGTGGGATAACTAAAGATTTGAACAAGACTTGGTCAAAGGAGGAAACGCAGAGCTAAGCTTGCTCTTGCATCCTATGTGTACCCTGTCTTACAGTTCTCCAGCCTGTCCTTTCTACTCCTTTGAGAGGGTTTCGGAGGTGCCAGAGGAAGCAGATGGAATTTATGTTTATGTTGGTGTCTAGATTTTCCACTAGACTCTGTCCAAAGCATCCATGAAGTAGAGTTCAACACGCAGCAGGCACAGGGATTTCCTCAGGTGACAGCTCAGGTCCTGCACATGCCATCACACCCAGCACTGCCAGCACACCCATGTCACCTCCTGCTCACACAGGACCTGAGGAAAGCCCCCAAAACTTCAGCAGGATTCTGCGTGGAGCTGCTTTTCTGAACTCCAGCTGGGTTTTTAGAAGCACGTTTGGTTTAGGCGCGCTCTTGGGCCCTATTGATTTTAATGCAACAATCATATGTTTAAAACTTAGCATGTGTTTAATTGCTGCACTGAATAACAGCAGCAGGATCTGGTGCTCACACGCCTTGCTGACCCAGTGCTGGGAGAGAAATGTGGAATCAGCCTCACAGCAAGATGCCATTTGTCCCAGATCTGAAATCAGATGAACCCAAATTCTTCTTTTTATTTTAAAATTAGATATAGTTTCCTAAAAGGAAGGTAAGTACAAATGAATTTGGAAGGGAAACTATGTAAAGCTTCTTGTTAATTTTGCTCTTACTCTCAGGTATTTCATTTTTGGCATTTTCCTAAAGTTTTCATCTCTCCAAGTCTTGTTTTATGGTTAGTATAAGGCCAGCCTGAAAGATAATATATTGTGACTGTTATATTATTTATTTCAAAGCCAAGTTATTGATTATTGCACGCTGAAAATGACAAATGGCATCTGAGAAAGGCACGGTCAGCGAGTTCTATTAAAGAAATGATAGTATTGCTCATGGATTGTTAAAAGGTTCGGTTTAGATACTTTATAGGTTTATATCCATCACTATTTAATGACCAAATGATGAAAAATATGAGTCACAGGGACAATTTCTTTCTGTTGCAGTTTTACGTTTAAGCAGTTAGCAAAATAAGAGAAATTTTTGTGCTGGGGGTTTATGCACCCAGACCTTGTAATCTAGGACTGAGCCCGATTGTTTTAAAGGCAATGATTCAATACAGGTAACTATTGTGCACCTGGGGCACGCTGGAGAGGATCAAATCCTTCCTGCTCAGTGCTGGTGCATGAATGGGGATGGGATGGAGCCAGGGAGGCAGGAGGGGATCCATTGTGTTACACACCCTACCAAGGAGCCCCACTGAGCTCCTCTCAGGGCCCAGTCCCAGGCCAAGACATGGGAAATGCTCATTTTCCCAGCATGATCCCACCAGGCAGGGCAGAGGAGTTCAGGGATGGGTCACCCTGGCAGAACAAACAGACATCAATGAGTAGGATCCAATCCCACCCCAGGGCAGTCCTGGTGTCCCTGGTGTCCCTGGTGTCCCTGGTGTTGATGTCCCTGGTGCCCCTGATGTCCCTGATGTCCCTGGTGTCCCTGGTGTGTGTTGGTGTTGGTGTTGATGTCCCTGGTGCCCCTGATGTCCCTGATGTCCCTGGTGTCCCTGGTGTCCCTGGTGTCCCTGGTGCCCCTGATGTCCCTGGTGTCCCTGGTGTCCCTGGTGTCCCTGGTGTCCCTGGTGTCCATTCCCCTTCCGGAAGGGAGCCAGAGTAGGATTTGGCCTGCTTTCCCCCTGTTTAACCCACGAGCTCAAGCTGGAAGCCCAGCAAGCATTACTTTTTTGTTTGCCACAGGTAGGAAAGCCTCTCTTTTCACTCGTATTCTCTCAGAGCCATCTGCTCAGAACACTTTCAAAATGATGGCAATTAGGGATAAGAGCTAATAACACTCCAACCTGCACGCTGGGAAATGCTGTTTAATCACTATTGCCTTCACTGGCAAATAAGGAGCAGCCTCCACTGGACCAGGGTGATAAAGCTCCCATGCAGGCTCAAATGAAGAGCCCAGCTGCAGTGTTTGCCACCGTGAATTGTAGCTGCAAGACCTGGAATGTGGCCTAAAGAGCTGATATAAATCCAGCAGAATAAATCTTTCCCTACTGCCTGTGGTTTCACACTGCCTTAACTCAACTCTTTTACCTAATCTCTGACCTTCCTTTGTCATTTTTCATGTTTCCCAGGTAAAACTCAGGGTGCTCATTAGCGGGAGGCTGAGCCAGGAGCGCTGGGGAGTTCAGGCTTTTTCCTGAGGGAGATGAACCTGGCTGTGCCAGGGTGTGCTGGTGGGAAACCTTTGGCAGTGCTCTGCACTCAATTTCCCAGTGGCGGGAGCATCACTGTATTTCCTTCTCCTGCATCCTGCGACAGAAAGGAGTGCTGTGAAATCATGCCCAGAGAGCAGGAGCAGGGTGGAAGGTGCTCTCCCACTGACAGCTACAGGGAAGATTCCCAGCTCCAGAGC